>CM023491.1:42356263-42896336 GCA_013339685.2 Hyalomma asiaticum | reverse complement strand
CACTGTTTTAAGTACTGGGCTAACAACTTATCTGCGCAGTGTGTGCGGTTGCAAACTGAATGGTTGACCATCTCCGCTGAAGTGAAGAAGCAACATCTATTCTTCGACAACCGTCTACGGGACAGTACTCCCAAGGGTCCACCCTGAAGCTAAATGGAATCGTCCTATTATGAATCACGTTAGGGCTACAGTTTTCAATGTATACGCACATATGCGATGCAATTATTCGTGAATGAAGGCCTGCTAGACAGTCGCTTCAATAGAAGAAAATTATTCGATTAAGCTGTCTCTTATACTGCAGTAAAGGATGACGCCATAGAAGCACAGTTCATCAAGCTGTAATCATGATAAAAGTGTCTAGGCTGAACGGTAGTAGGCTGTATTATACAGTTAAGACTAATAAGTAGAAATAAAAGCTAAGGTGTCAGTGCTTCGCGCAGAGAACAGATAACTAGTGGTTATTGGACGTGAGTGTGACCGGGAGGGTACAGGACAGCGTAGTCCTGTACAGTATAGTGTGGCAAGGATTTAGAAAGGCAAGTGAGGGGCGTGGAGGTGGGGAACGCCACCACGCTGTGTCCTCAACCTAGCCAAACTTCAAGTCCACCACCGTCGCTGTGTTTAAGCCTTGCGCGACTTCAAAGCAAGCTTAGCAATTTTTTTTTTCTTGCTCCCTCTTTCATTTTCCCTTTCTCTCGCCCACACCAAGCTGTGTTACGATCGCCGATAGAACGCAATCACATGGTTTCCACAAGTGCACGTTCTGCAGGCGCGGATGCATGACGCTCCCCTTTGGATCTCAGGTACCCGGGTTCGAATCGCGCCTCTCCAAGGATATTTAATCTGTTTTACTTATTTCCTCACTTCTCTCGCTCTCTGCCTCTCTTTCTCTCTCTGAGCCCGCCAGCTCTCCTCATTTCACACTCTGTCCGCCGAGTTTTGAGGTGTCACTGCAGCAGCCACGGATCGAACTCAAGCTTAAACAACTCCTCTGTTAAAAAAATAATAAATAAATAAAACGGGAGTAGGGGTGGGGTGGGATAGTAACTGCAAATCATTGCGAGAGGCTTCCGTAACTCAGTGAGGCATAACACGATCTGGTGATGATACTGACTGCATTGAAGTGATGGAAACAACAACAGAAGTTACAAACGCATATAAAAGATGCTCGGACAAAGCGCTCGCAACGCGCACAGACTTCGAAAAGCACCTGCCAAGAAAAAGAAATTAAAAAAATAGTTTTTATTAATAATACATCAGAGGGCGACGGACCGCAACTCAAGAACCACGGACGAAGGGAAAGATATATTAAGATTCCTCAAACCGCGCCGACCTCGATACACCACCGCCGATACCGACAGTGCACCGTCGTAAGAATTAAGCACTCTTCGCTGGACGGCTTATATTCGGAGCCATGCCAGATAAGTCCTGCGGGAAGTTTTTAATCTCTTGAGATTATAAATATGAAACGGGAAAAAGTTCCACCGCCCCTTTCTCGCTATCCTTCCTCTCAGTTCACTGAGTTTCTGTGTTTTAATTTTTACTTACTGATGGGCTGACGGCAAAAAGAAAGAAAGAAAGAAAGAAAGAAAGAAAGAAAGAAAGAAAGAAAGAAAGAAAGAAAGAAAGAAAGAAAGAAAGAAAGAAAGAAGAAAGAAAGAAAGAAAGAAAGAAAGAAAGGTGGTCGAGCCGTTTCCACATCACGTTACCTGCTTACCACGAACCCTTTGGTGTACGCTCGAGTTCGGGCCTTGGTTAGCTTTCTCTTTTTGCATCAAAAAAAGTTGAAAGCCTGAAAGCCCCGGATTTTGAACTGACCTGTACGGATCACGGTCTGAACCCTCCTCCCCCCTGACCGTCCGAAGCAGCCCCTCCATCGATGGATCAAAGCAACGTCCGCGACTCATCCATACAATATCAGCGGCGGACATTTCTACTCACTGACCGGTATGATAAGTGGACACCGGCCATCGGTGAGCCCCCCTCCCCCCCCCTATACCCCGCTCTCCCGAATCTCCAAGCTTTCTCAAAACAACTGCTTTAAAAGAAAAAAAAGAAAAAGTAAACAAAACAAGACAAACTGAATGAGAAGCGCCGCTACCGTTGCGAGCCAAGCCATACCGCACGCACAGTCGCTTCGCCGCACACATACATATTATACGGAAACGTGCTTTTATATTCCCTGACCCCTCTCTACGTATCTGGCCCGCCATCTATCCTCCGGCCCACCGCTACCGCTAACCCCTGCACCTCCCCCCCACCCCTCCCCTTACCTCGAGCATCCTCACCCACCACTACGCAAGAAAAGATTTATACTCATCGAAGCGGCTTTCCCACAAAAAAGCCCGCGACGCCGGTGCCGGCCGCCGAGATACGATACGATACACCTCAAAATACAGCTCTTGTCCCTCCACATATCTTTGACTTCTTTCTATTTTTTTACATGCCTAGTCCTCATATATCCAGACCGAAGTGTCTTTCTTTCTTTCTTTCTTTCTTTCTTTCTTTCTTTCTTTCTTTCTTTCTTTCTTTCTTTCTTTCTTTCTTTCTTTCTTTCTTTCATAATCATTACTTTTCCATCGTCCTCATTTACTTCGTTCCCGGAGATGACCAAAAAGGTGGACGCTTTCACAAGCGAAGCGGTCCGAATGGCTATTCGAAAGTTTCGACACGCCTCTTCGCTTTGCGAATGCGCCGTATAGCCTACGGCTCGTCCTTCTTTAATTTGTTTTATTTTATTTACTTATGTTGTGTCTGACGTGCCGCAGCGAAAATCCTTCAAAAGGATTTATGCAGAGACTCGTGCCGACTTCGCAGTGTTAACGGTCACTGTCGCGGTTCTCGCGACTCTCTTTTGACCACGTTGAACTACGGAGTGGACTTGTACGTGAAATGGGACTAAATAAGAGAGTGCCAGTGCGGCAGTCTATATACCGGCCGGTTGCAGTTAGGTTATATCTCATATCGAGCGGTCGTCGCCATATACGCCCATTTCCTCTCGCTGTTGCTCGCATCGAATCGATGTTCCAAACGGAGATGTTCGGGCCATGCGAATATACTCCACAAAACAGATGCGAATCGAACAGCCGACAGGCCATTACGATCTTTACTATAGCATTGGCGCTTCAAATATAGGCTGGGCCAGATGGAAGCTTGCAAAAACTTGAGCGGCGTTTGGTCACTGGTCTTTTTTCACGAGGCAGGCTGGTCTATAGCGGCCGTGGCACTAGGCTGTCTGGTCGGAAGGTCGCGGGATCGAATCCCGGCCACAGGCGGCTTCATTTCGACGGCGGCGAAATGCTTGAGGGCCGTGTATACAGAGCGATGTCGGTGCACGTTTAAAGAACGCCATGTTGGTCGAAATTTCCGGAGCCTTCCACTATACACTGCGCCTCTCATAATCGCATCGTGGGTTTGGAACGTAAAACACCGGAAAATTATTCGTTATTCACGTGGCAGCAATAACGCGCCATAGACAACGCCAACTTTTCACCACCGGTCGGTTGCTCAGCGTGCATTAAGGTCCCTTACAAAAATGCTATATGTGGCCATATCAGGAATTGGGCAAATGTGGATATATATGGCACGTGCCCTACGTGGTCTTATTTGCCCAAATCGTTTTAGAAACATATCTGACAATGAAAGACACGCACGAGGAATGCCATGTAAGACTCTGATGCATATTGGGCAAATACGGACACGTACGGACACGTGGCATATATAGCCAGATATACATATATGACCATATATGCATATCTGGCTATATATGGCACGTGTCCCTACGTGTCCGTATTTGCTCAATACGCATAAGAGTCGTTCATGACATTCCTCGTGTGTGTCTTTCATTGCCACATATGTTTCTAAAACGATTTGGGCAAATAAGACCACGTACGGCCCCATACGGGCACGTGCCATATATAGCCACATTTGCCCAATTCCTGATATCGCCATATATGGCATTTCTGTAAGGGGTAGCACCAGTTGATTGATTGATTGATTGATTTACGGGGCTTTACGTCCCAAAACCATGATCTGGTTATGAGACGCCATTGTGGAGGTGCCACGTAGGTCCCACGACCTGTAACGCCAGTTCCACAGAGTGAAATGGGCCGTCCGCATGCAGCCGACTGTGTGTTCACAAAACGATCTTCTGAGAACCCGTTCGGTTTGCGGACGCTCCTTGTTTATGACAGGTTTTCACACGGCTCTGGCGCGTGCAAGTCACTGTCTCTGAAGAAACGTGAGTCGTTCGAGAACTTCCGCTCGTGTGCAACTGTCGAGGATCCTTGCGCAGTGTCGAGATGCCACTGTTGCATGTCTACATGCAACGGGTTCACATGTCGAGAACACCAATCCAATCTCCCGTCCCTCGATTCGCCATATTGCCGCTTAAGCATTAAGTGAACAGCTTCACGAAGACAGGTATCAATTTGGTGCTATATCGACTCGCATGACAGCGGGATCAACCAAATGGTTATTTTCCTAACCCGTACCCGGCTAGAATGGAAACGTATAGTCTCCGGCGTAGCTTTAATAATGAATAAACACCGATTCCCTTCCTCGTGTCTCCACTCCATATTATATACACTCCTGATATACGCGGCATACATATTATATACGCGGCATACATTCTGACATTCTCAATAAGACATCTCGCGATGTATCTAACGCGTTAACCAGAACCGTAAGGTCTCCGCACACGTACGAGACAGTTCTTCCCGCAGCACATCCACTAGGCTCAACTGAGTCATCGATCGACCGCCGTTTCACGCGCGTTTCTGTGTTTTGCGAAGGCACGGCGGTGGTCGAGAGGAGGCGCTCCGGCGAGCCAACGCGTAGCCGAAAACACAAACCGCCGAGCCAACAGCAGCTAACGTATACAGGACGGAAGGAAACAAATCAAAGCAAAAGAACAAAGAAAAACAGCAAGATACACACACACACGCTTAAAGAGCCAGCGCGACGTTCCACCAGGGCCAAATCACTATAACCTTTCCCCTGTCCTTATTATTTTCCTTTCTTTTCGCGGGTGTGTGCGTGGCTCTGTATTCGGTTACACTGGTGGAGCACGGTGGCAGCTGGGAAGCACTACTACCGCCCCCACAAGCGTGCCTCCGGTGGTGCCCGGTGGCGACGGGACCTATAGCCGAAATCGATGGGCCGTCCAATCTATCGGGCCCTTTTTCGGTTAGCAGACTGATTGATGAGGCCACGGGAGAGCCTTCACTCTTGTTTCTTTTTCCCTCTCTCTCTCTCTCCACCAATCCACGCAGTGTGTACGCTCTCCCTATACTTCCTCTGGCAGATCTGAACCCACTCTCTCTCACGCACTTGGTTTCTGTCTGTCACACACACACACACACACACACACACACACACACACACACACTATGCGTGCATCAACAAAACTGCTCCCACTCTGCATATATACCAACAATCTCACGAGCAAACTGCCCTCTCTCAGTTCTGTCTCTCCTGGTGAGTGTGCACATGCACAAACACTATCTCTCGATCTTTCAGACACAGAGATACAGAGAAGCAACGCTATGTCTCTTTTAATTTGCTTTAGCATATCGCATTTCATTATCTTTTTCTTTTTCTGCTGTCTTGACGCCGACCTTACAACCTCCCCTTGTGTATTGTCTATATATATATATATATATATATATATATATATATATATATATAGCAGTCATGGTGGTGAATAGGCCGGAGGCGTGACGGCAGGGATGAGTAGTAGACCCTCGGAATTGGCAGCAAAAATGTGGAAAGCGTTTATTCAACGTTTCAGCCGGTCTCCGGCTGAAACGTTGAATAAACGCTTTCCACATTTTTGCTGCCAATTCCGAGGGTCTACTACTCATCCCTATATATATATATATATATATATATATATATTTCAAGAGCATGTGGTCAGTCGCATCCGTTCTGAGGATGGCCGGTCTTTCGGCCGAAACGTTAAAGAAACGTTCTTTTTTCGACGTGTGTCTGGTTTTATTCCTATCTTTTGCCGGAGTTCAACAAGTCGTTTCCTGCAATTATATATATATATATATATATATATATATATATATATATATATATATATATATCCAGAAGACACCCTGACACGTATACAACTGAATCTATCTTACAGCGACGGGCTTGTTGACGTTGAAGGCCGAGTAATAATTAAAAATGTCGCCCTCACTGACCACTAGTCTTTATGAGACTAGTCAGCTGCATCCAATATTCACAGGAACAACAGCATAAGGAGAACAAAGCGAAAGCATCAGGACCCATATATCCAAATTTAGAACAGACACAGAAGCGCACACCTTTTATATACGTTAGCACCGTTGCAAAAAGAGCATTTTCGCGGATCCCGACGCCGGATGTATGATTAAGGAAAGGCGGCCAGCAGACGCCGAGAGAAGTGATGCGACAACGAGAAAAAGAAAACTTGAAGAAATCAGGCTCGTGGCACTTATTTTCCGGTTTTCTTTTTGCTTTTTATTTCACAGAGGAGCATCGACACAAGAAAGCAAACGAAAAAGAAAAAAAAATGCTTCATAGAAATACAAGCAAATAAGGAAAACAGTGGCGCCATCTGACTGCGACGCCAGCGCGCGGTCAACACCGATGACAGAGGGCGCTGGAATCGGTATATTAAGACGCGCTGACAACCACCACACACCCGCGGCTAAGTGAGCGATTGAGCGTCGCCGGCTGGTGCTATATATCGGAACAATAAAGGAAGAAAAGAAACAAAAAGAAAGCGATCACTAAAAGCGGGCTACACCGGCGAACCGAAGGCCATACAGGCAAAGCAAAACTGCATCGTCACCGAACAAAAACAAACACAAAATGAAAACAATGCCTAAGCCTGAGAGAGGAGAGTGAATAGAGCGGCGGGAACGACTTAACCCGGTCGTAAATAAAGACTGACGTCAAGAGGGCAATCGGGGGGAGTTGAAAGGGTGTAAAGGATAAGAAAGAATGATCTAAACGAAAGAGGCGGGAGGGGGTCAGAAAGATTAAATGGGGGTGAGAAGGTAAACAGGGTCTAAGCAAAAAGACAAAGAAAGGAATGAAGGATGGAAGGCAAAGGGGGATTAAAACGAAGCGCCGCATAAACTCAGATTTAACGCCTATATAACGCTGGGATCGCAAGAATAAGTGCGAAGGAGAGAGAGAGAGAAAAGGTTTGTTGTAGAAGCGTATCAATCACACTGACTCCGGGATTTCACGCCGGGATCAACCTGTACGGGGTTGAGGCGGCCACGGAAGGACCCGCCAATTGAGAGCCCGATAAACGGCCGCACTGCCTTTCATTCTTTCTTTCTTTCCTCATTTTCTTTTCTTTCTGACCGAAGAACACTTACTTAACCCTCTGTCTTGTTGACGCCTTCGGTGAACCAGACGTTGCGATGTATTGCACCCAACATACAAAAAAAAACGCCTTTTACTTTCGCTGAATAGAGAGAGAGAGAAAAAAAAAGAAGGAATGAGAGAAAAAGTTTAGCTACGTGACCTAACTCTTTTTCGGAGAGTCTCAAAACAGACCGGGCATATGTGTGTGTGTGTGTGTGTGGCAATCAATTTACTTTCGAGACTTGGCGACCCGTCGGTTTTACGGTCCATATGCGACGCGTATATACGTCTTGGGGCTGCCGGTAATGCTGCCGCGCGTTTCAATAAGTTAAGGTTTCTTTTTTTTTTTTCTTGCATTTGCTATAGCTGTTTAACGTCTGCTGTGTATATATGTGTTACGATGTGCTGACTTGAAGCCAGAACACCTTTGATGCGCGGTATTTGTCTGTATGAGAAAGAACGATCGAGAAGGCGGCGCTGCAAATGACGCACGTTTCATATTATTATTATTATTATTATTATTATTATTATTATTATTATTATTATTATTATTATCTTTGAGCTTGCTCTCCACAAAATATTGTCTTTTGAAGTAAAAAATTCATTGATTGCGAATCAGCATGGGTTTCTCGCTGGCCGCTCAACTCTTACTATTCTTGCCAGTTTCATGATGCAAGTCTCCACGCCTATATCGCAGAGAGGACAGGTTGACGCTATTTACTGTGACCTTAGCAAAGCTTTTGACGTTATCAGCGATTCGCTGCTTGTAGATAAACTTGCGCACTACGATGTTGATTCTTCAGTTATGAATCTCCTGCATAGCTATCTTCTTGATAGTCCATGTTATGTTGCCGTAAATGGCCAAACGTATTCTTTCTACAAAGCTACTAGTGGGGTTCCTCAAGGGTCGGTATTGGGCCCACTCCTGTTTTTAATTTGTGTTAATGATGTTTCTTCGGTCATTCGGAATTCTTCTTTCCTTTTGTATGCCGATGACATAAAGATATTTAAGGAAATTCATTCAGACGTCGATTGTCGCTTGCTGCAATCCGATTTGTGTTCTTTCTCTGAATGGTGCAGGAGCAATAACCTCTCCCTAAATATTTCTAAAACCAAGGTAATCAGTTTCACTCGAAAAACATCTAGTGAGCCATTTTTATATTCTGTCAATTCTGTGTCGTTGTCTAAGGTTTCTGAAATCAATGATCTAGGTGTTCTTTTTGACAGCACCTTACACTTTTCTGCTCACGCAAAGCGTGTTGCTTTGCGGGGTCTTCGCACCCTAGGCTGTGTTTGCAGAATGTCTAGAGAATTCCGTTCTCCCGTGCCCTTCCGCAAATTGTACACCGCGATATGTCTTCCTCAACTTGAGTATGCCTCTGTGATCTGGAATGGCATTTCTAATTCCAGCAGCAACGCCATTGAGCGAGTCCAGAAAAAGTTCCTGAACATCTATAACCATAGGTTCGCTAGAAATGGCCCTGATTCTTGCATTGGTACTGTTGGATCACTGTCACTGCCAGCACTATACACTGCCGGAGAAAACGCGCTGATCTGTTATTTCTTTTCAAGCTTGTGCATGGTATCATATCCTGCCATGTACTGCTCAACTGTCTTAATTTCCGAATTCCACGTAAGCTGACCAGAGAGAATAGACCTTTTCAAGTAACCGCCTGCCTCTGTGAACATTCGACCGTTGACAGGATACAACGTCTCTACAATGCTTACTTTTTAGAGCTCGATGTTTTTCACAGCTCCCAGTCGCTGTTCTGCTCCGGGCTTTGCACTGTACTAACATAGTGTCGAACACTGCGGATACTTTTTAATTTTTTTCAATTTTTTCTTATTTCATTTTTTTCTTGTTTTGCCTGCGCATAGTTGTATATGTGCAATTTTATAGCGTTTTGATCCCTGATATCTTATTATGAATGTTGGCCTTTGTTGTCTTTTATTAGTATTTTTTTTTCTGTAGAGTCCTTCTTGTATTGTTTCTTGTTATTTATTTTTCCGTGCGCCAGTACAAAGACCTTACGGTTGTTCCTGGGCACGTTAAATAAACTTTTGATTGATTGATTGATTATTATTATTATTATTATTATTATTATTATTATTATTATTATTATTATTATTATTATTATTATTATTATTATTATTATTATTATTGACCCTCTGTAGAGTGTCCTTATTCCGTAGCTTCTTGTTCGTTTTCTTGCTTACGTGCGCCGGTACAGAGACCTTATGGTTGTTCCTGGGCACGTTAAATGAACTTATTATTATTATTAGAAGAAGAATAAGAAGAAGAAGAAAAGAAAATTACTAGGAGTCTTTAGCTATCGCCAAGGAACGTAAAGACTAAGGCCTTCGGTAGTTGAACCCGTGCCCTGGGACCTAGGTGTTGGCGTAGCCTGTGAAGATGACCACAGAACCATGCGCGGCGCGCACCCACACTTCTCAGCGCAGGGACATGCGATATGAATATGAGAGGTGCTACACTTACGAAAGCTACACGAAATGATCACGAGAGACGTCACAGTGGAGGGTTCCGGAAACTCTGACCACCCATGGGGTCAACTCTTTAATATTCACTGACGTATCACACAGTAAAAACGGGCCTCTAGCGTTTAACGCCTCCATCGAACTGCAGCCGCCCCAGCCGGGATGCGATCCCGCGACCTTCGGATCAGCAGCCGAGTGACATAAACACTAAACCACCATGGCACGGATTTTTCTTTCTTTTCATTTTTTTTTCTTTACGTTTCGCAACCTCACTGTATTCAAGATCACCTTCCTTCCAATATAGACACAAGGTTTTTCGCCTTAATGGCGAGTACGTGCTTGTCGTTGGCGGCGTACGAAGCAGCTGTTAGATAGTTGCTCTATGACTGCCTTCAGTAAACAGATGCGTGCACCGATGAGAGCCAAAAAAGGAAAAACTGCGAAAGCCGTCTCCGGTGTCTATATACGACAACGTCGGCGGATTTAATTTCCTTAAAAGCCCGACGACACTGGCACTTGCACCGGAGCGTGACGTGTGCAGAACCATGCCGTTCTGTTTCAGTAAACAAGATTCCATTTTTCTTAGCTTTTACTGCGCGCTCTCGAAACTCTTACAAGCAGGCTTCGCCGCTTACCGGGCAGATTCCTGTAAGCGCGTGCTATATAAGTTGTTAGGTATGGGAACCTATAGACCAGTGATGCTAGCACGGGGTGCTGCCTCGTTCCAGTTTTTTGTTTTATGATTATTATTATTATTATTATTATTATATTATTATTATTATTATTATTATTATATTATTATTATTATTATTATTCCTTTGGGGGGGAAGTACAAAAGGACAACAGGCCTGTCAAAACGATCAGGAGGCTTGGAGGACTAGGCCCTAGCACATCAGCAGACGATCAATGACAACACAAAGATCGAAAAAGTTTGTACGCTATCTTATACAAAAAAAATATAATACATATTAATAGCCTATTTACACAGTATTTAAACCCAGTAGAAAAAACAAAAGCACCACATACAATTAATAATACAACAAGTAAAAAAGATAATATAGATAAATAGCTTATTTAGACTACTTAAACACAAGTAAAGCAAAAGCATTACATACTATTAATAATAATAATAATAATAATAATAATAATATTAATAATAATAATAATAATAATAATAATAATAATAATAGAAGAAGAAGAAGAAGAAGAAGAAGAAGAACGCCGAACACAAATACGAAAATACGACTCACACATTTCGCATCTGCGATAATGCAAAGCTTATTAGTGTACTATAACAGGTTTGATCACCTGCGACGCTCTTAACGAAGTCAGGCTTGCAGGCTAGAATCACAACCTTTGGACTCTGAGGCTCTACGCGCCAAAAACCAAGACGCGGTTCCGAGACACGAAGAATAGTGGGGGGAAGAAACTTTGACTACCTGGCGTTACACAGCGCGCACCCAAATGCAAGTGCTGGATCCAAGCATTCGAGGGTACCGACAGTGCCGATCGGAGGAGGCACTGCAGTGGGCGCAGATATGATGATGATGATGATCTACAAGTACACGGGTATTTCTTATTCTTGCATTTCGCTGCCATCGAGACGCGCTTGCCGTGGCCATGTATCGTAAGAACAATTTTGGAACTTGGCATCGTGACAACACAGGCAGCTAGGTGTCAGGGCAAATACCGTGCTTGTCTGAGAAAACAGGCCAAGTGCCAAGCAGTCTCTCGGACTGAACATGCCTGTTAAGTAACAAACTTCATTAAGTGACCAGACTTCTGTGCAAACCCTCTGTACGTTGTGTACCTTTGTTCCAGTAAACTACGGCTCTGGCTGCTCGTCAGGCCCGTGTTATACGTAGCATTAGCCGGTCGATCGAGTCGTGACTCGTCAGCAGTGCGTGCCACTGTAGTATTCGTCGCGTGATGTATCTTGAGGAGTTCTATACAGCTTCCTGCGTTCCCATTCCATGCGGTAAAGACGTTCTACAGCGGCCGAACAGTGACTTGCAAAGTGCTCCTGCCAGGTCCCTCTACACTCAGGACGTGAGAAGACCTTATCAGGCTCTCGAAATATAGGGAAGAAGGTATAGCCAGCTCTGCCTGAGCCGAATGGGTCGCTTCCAGAGCGAAGCCATACTGAGGACCAGGAGTACAGACCTTTCATTTCTAGAAACAAAGCTGTCACGACCCACCAGTTTCCTGGCATCAGTGCTCAGATGCGTCGCACGCAGCCAATGCAGCAACGTGCAATGGAAGTATACGTTCCTGCTCCAAATCGATCGTCGTCATAAGAACTTACTTTGTTCGGCAGATATCTTGGTGGGCGCCCGCCTGGAATCCAGCAGTGAAAACACACTCAGATTGTCGCATGTAAGTTGAGGTAGTTAGTACATTATGCACTGTATAGCAGCCCAGAAGAGAGAAGGCAGCGTCCTGTGTGTTTGATGTTCCTTGGTCTCCGTATTTTGCGCTGCTACAATGCGTTCTCCGCCCTGGTAAAACATGTCGCTCTCACAAACTCGCACAAAGTCTACATGGACTCCCGGCCACACACCACTTGATTACCCCAGCGGTTAACCACATCGAGGTGGCCCACAACGTCGCTCAATTCATCAGCCCCTACACAGACCACCTTCTTCCCGCGGCAAGTTTTCCGGCTTTGGGCAGAGAGAAACTGCGTCCTTTAACTCGAGTGGATACGGTATTCGTATTTAGAGCCCCCCCTTTACACAAACAAACGGAATAACTGTAAGCGTTTTGTCTGTCGCCGCAGTTCGAACCGGAGAATAATACATGAACTGCCGACGGCGAAATAAACGTTTATCCTCGTGACGACAGACTCTGTGCAGTGGATAACGGAAGCTACTGAGGGAACTCTTTTTTTTTTTTTCTCTGGCGTCAAATGTCGCCGCCCGTGATCACCATGACAACCGGGCGTGGGAGAAAGAAAAGTGGGGGAGAGGGTGCTGGGGACCGGCCGGTACACTTCCCCTATACAAGGTCTGGTGCGTCAATTATGCGCACGCAAAGCTCTTTTTCGATCGCATAAAAAAAGAAGCGATGAATTATGCACGGCTTTCAACGGGGACGAACATACACACACGCGGCAGCGAGAAGACAGAGAGACGACACGAGAAACGTGAGAGGAAGGGCGTCTATATAGACAACATGGCGCGGTCGCGAAAGAAATCAATTGCTCGCGCGAGATTCAGTTCGCCGAGGGGAATCCACGAACTGGAACGTTGGCGAGCCGAAAGCGACAGCTTTCAAGCGTTGCTGCCCAGTTGCTGCATAGCCTCGCACCCCTGGTTATCTATCTATCTATCTATCTATCTATCTATCTATCTATCTATCTATCTATCTATCTATCTATCTATCTATCTATCTATCTATCTATCTATCTATCTATCTATCTATCTATCTATCTATGATACCCTACAGGTTCCAGAGGAGCACTGGGTAGGGGGAGCGGTTACAGAAACGTCACCATAAATAAAGCATAAAGGAGACAACATCGTAGAGGAAACAAAGAAAATTGCATCCTTGACTCCTTAGAGCAAGATAAACTTCTGGTGTATGGTACAAAGTGAGATTGCGCAAGACAGGAGTGATCAGGGATCCCTCTTGATTTAGATGCTCCATATGAAGTTGATATAAAAAATAAGGCTTGTCATCATCATGACGATGATAATGTCATCACGACCTGCAGAATCATGGCGTCCTCATACGGGCCACGTGGCCCACGGTCAAGATTACAGGAAAGAATACAACTATAGATAAACGAATAAAGATAAGTTCGCTACGAATATACGTCGATTCCGTGTATAGTTGCTCATTTCAGGGTGCCCGTTGCAACTACCCGAACATTGGTCGACCCAACAAATGTCGCTGCAAACGAACATATCGACATGTTTTGTACTCTGCATAATATATGCGTTGGATACGGCGGCACTCCCTGCACATAGGGACGACGCGATGTGCCGTAGAAAGTATTTGTTGCTAAATGGAAGGCCTGGAAGGCCTGTATATATTAGGTGCGCGCACGAAAAGGCCCCAGCTGTATTTCTTCAAGGCGCTTTTTTTTTTCTAGTCGACTCATTACTTTCGCAATAGCCAAGTTCAGTGGACGAAAATTGAATAGGCGAGTGCGGGCGCGTGATGTCGGCGAATAATTGAAATAACATCGACCACTCGTTTCGCGCAGCATGCGAATTGTAAACAAAAAGAAGTAAAAATTAGGAATAAGGTTGCGTGCTGCTTACCGTCACTCAGTGTGTACTGTCGAGGAGGCCAGTTGTCACAGCGACCTGAAACCAAAGAAGGAAAAAAGTTGGTTAGTTCATTGTGTGAAAAAGAAAGCGGGGGGGGGCGGAAAAATTGAAGCATGACCTTTCGCCACTATTCCTGCAGTAGATGAAAAAAAATCCACGCATATCCACGGAGTGAATGATGATGAGTGGGCGAAGCTCCGGATGTTCATCGTAGATCGTGCCGAGTTCCGGATTAATTTAGCCATGCTTCGTGCTGTATGGACAGACAACTGAGTTCTCTAGAACACTGTGGTATTCGTTTCGCATCTTTTACCTTCCAGAAAAGTTGTGAACAGCTACTTAAAACTGAGGCTATTGTGATGTATACGAAACGAAAGCGAAACTGAGTGATGCCGGAGTAGACGAAGAGGAACCGGCGTGAACTCGTGACACAGACTGCTAAAACAGAGGACCGAGAGAGAGAGAGAGAGAGAGAGAGAGAGAGGAGAGGGGTCTACGCAACAGCCACACAAATATTCATGCTGGCATATAAATGTATCAGACCAGCATACTACAGCGGTAATGTGAAAATTAAGATAAAGGGTTCGCATAAAGGTCACGTGAAATAGTTATTCGACGTACTACACACTGTATACGCACACGCATTCAACCCGCGGCTTCAAAACTGTAAGCAGACTACATGTAAAGAAAAAATATCTACTTGCTTCGCTGTAAATGCCGTCCAAAGACGATTGCCTTCTTCCGCCCCTGATTCGTAACACCCTCTCTTCTCCCCTTTGCCACACTCCTCCCATGACGGGTGCAATGGAGGACCGGCTGAATTGAATTCAAATTTCCCGCGGTGGCCCTACTCTCGGGCCATCTGCTGGGACCTTTTATTACTGTTTGCTTGGCGCGTAGCGTCTCTTTGACATAATTTCTAACGCGCTGATTTTTCACTTACTAACGTGAAAAGCAGTCCAACGTGTATTCTTAATTAAATGAACGCGGCTGATGATGTTGACGTGAAGCGCTGCATGATGTTGACGTGTAAGACATCGGGCCACCAGTACTTGTACGTCGGTTAGTTTTGGCCGCGCGGTTGAATAGCATTTGGCCCGAGTGGTTGAATAGAGTGAAAGACAGACAGTTTTTCGCTATGCGTGGCCGGGAGCAGGGTATACGATATCAAATGATAAAGGCCTGATGAGTACCGTATATATATATCGGGCGCGATTGGAGATCTGTGTTCGGAACACAACGCTTTCATTCGATGCAACGTAACGAAGTGGGGGCGGGGCTTTCTTTGTGCCCGCTGCGGATTTGCGCGACGGAGTGCGGCGCAGGCTTCCAGGATTGCTCCATCTCCTTCGTTTGAGTGGGAACTGTTTCATGACAGGATGGCCCATAAAATATGCGAGAATGAAAGGGCGACAGCTGCCCATGGTCAAGCGGTGAACATGCCAAAATTTGACGAGCTTCTTTTGTTGTCTTCTTTTAGACAGTATACTGGAAAACGAAATGATTTTCTTCTTCAAATGAACGAGACTTTTATGAAAAACGAAGTATCTCCTTTTTTTTTTCTTCACGGGCGTAGACGCGTAACGTGTAGAGAAAACTTGGTAATGCAGAAACGCGGACGCGCCCCGCTGCTTACGAGGCGAGCGTGACCGCGGCCAATGGCTAGCCGTGAAAAACGAACAAAACCGCCCGCCGACTCCCCTCCCTACCCGACAACGGCAGGTAGACCAAAAAAGGCTATAGTCTATCTTTAATAAGGTTCATGCACAGCACAACTTCATCTATGCATATATTGCGACACGCTTGCAAAGGCGCACGGGCGAACAACAAACAACAACAACAACAACAACAACAACAGCAATAATAATAATAATAATAATAATAATAATAATAATAATAATAATAATAATAATAACTTCCTATCTATACGATCTCCGAGCTACCATGACTGGTACAGATTGATTCTACGCAATGAACGCCGCCGCGGCCGGGAGTCGATCCCGCGACCTTCGGATGAGCAGCCGAGCGCCACAGCCACTAGACCACCGTGGCGGGGCGACGCTGATCCGACGACGTCGGTCAAAAAGAGAAAACGGGCGTTTGTGCGACGTGCCTCCCGCCGCGGTTTCTTCCTGCCTTTACAACCTCCGTCCCAATTCTCAAGCTTCTTTCTATTCTTGCCTCGCAGCTTTCGCCGCTAGGCGCGGAAACAGGCGTAAACGTTCTCTCGCGCACAACAACAACTACAAGACACCCGTTTTTCTCGGTTCATACCTGTCACTCAAAACCTGTCCCATCGCCATCGACAAACCCACTGTCCTCGACCCTGAACGAGAACACAGTGCACTCTTTCACGGCCCCCCTCGGTAACATCCGCAGAACACTTCGAGAGAGAGCTTCAACTTGTTCCATCGTACAACGTGAAAAGCATGAGCTCCCCTTCTGACCCCCAGTAAACAGCCGTACCTCCTTCGGAGAGACGCAAGAACATAAAGGCTCTTTTTCATCCCCTTCCCCTTCTACAACTTCGCCATCTTCGACGCTTCACAGAGAAGCGTCAAACTTGAGCGACGCGCGGCCTGAAAACGCCGGCACCATTCGCTTCACTCTCATTCATATCTTTGTTGTTTTTTGTTCCTCGTCAAACCGTGAAATGACCACGCCACGAGTCTACGGGAAGAAGAAGATGGCACCTATGTGCGAGCTCCCAAAGACCTTCGTTCCTTTCTTTCATGTTTTTTTTTTCCCGAAAGCGCATAAAATAACAAATCAACCACCACTGCATACCACCATTTCCCAACGGTTTGCCACGCTTCCTTTCGCGCGCAGAGCGAATTTGGAAGCGGCCATGCAAGACAAGCCCGCACGCTTGTCGGACCTGACAGCAGAGGCGGCCCCGAACTGAACTTTCCCCTGAGATAACGTCTTTCTTTTCATTTGTTTCTTTTATTTATTCGCCTTTCTCTATAGGCGAGGTTATATATTGCGGCGGTTCGGCGGAGAAAGGTGCGGCCGCGGCCAGTGCAACGCCTGCTACGTTGACGCTCCCGGCCACGTGCAGGAAAAACATTTGGGGCGCATATCGTTCGTCTATTTGAACCTATTGCAGTAAAAAAACCCTGTCTCTCCAATTCGTGTCCAATGGACCTTTTTTTTTTTTTTTCATGAGGGCATAGCCTGCGCATGCGCGGCGTCGGTGACGAAACGCGTGACATGTTTTTTTGTTTGTTTTTTTTTATAAGCGCGCGTAAGGTCCCTTGGTACGCTATCGCCCCTAAGTGTGATGTCATATGCCTTCGCGTTGTTCTACTGCTGCGTGGTGGAAGATTGCTGAAGCAAGAGCGCCCACAGTTTTCATTTCGACGATGCTCACTGGTGGCGTTTTTCTCATCACGAAAAACAGGTCCATTAGGCCGGTCCTGCCCTACAAATCTAAATAGTGTCTACAAAACACGAGTGTTAAAGTATTTATCTATTTATTTACTTATTTGTTTACTCATAATACTGTCGCGAAGACCGCGTCGCGTAGAATGTTTTCTTGTTCTTTTTTCTTTTTCGACTGCTTTTGTAGAAGGGTGCTCCAGCAAACGAGCCGGCGCACCGCGGGGAGTCTTCTTGACGACGTGGTACAGAGAACGAAGACCACGTGTGTGCGTCAGCGGCCAGTTTCCGGAAAGCGTTGTTTGTATTAGTTTTGTGGCAAGGCCGGATGCACGCGATCATAAAAGCTCGTAGAGCATCGTTACCTTCGACCTGCCTGACTGGCCCGTGTAAGCCGTTTTCCTACTAGGTGGGAGGCAGTGGTGTTCCGAGACGTTCGTGTTGCCGTGGAGGCTGAAAAGTGCTATTTAAGCGGCGACACTGGCCTTTTTAGAGAGCGGACTCGGGGACCATGACGCTCGGCACCACCGGGGAGCAGTCCGGCAGGCAGACGGGGTATGATACCATTTTCTATGTTGTATAATTTTGCCCTGTGTGTTTTCCAACTTCAAGATGTCTTAGCTAAATAAACCCCCCAATGAGTGCTCTCCCAATTCCCTGTGTCGACTCTTCATCGCTTGCCTGCGCGGAGTGGCTCCCACGCCTCTTCTTCTTCCTGACCTTCCGATGCGTCTAACATTCACGGCCCCGACGTTTCGCTGCAATACATCAACGTTCCCTACGCGGGACATTACATCAGGGTTTTCCCGAGCACTTGCGGTGACGTTCTAGGCGTCACATGATAGCGCTCCATACGATACGTATCTGTATAATAGTGTAAACAAGACAACTGTACGAAATCGGTTAGACAGTCAGCGGGAGTTCGACTATTTATTTATTTATTTATTTATTTATTTATTTATTTATTTATTTATTTATTTATTTAAACATACTGCCAATCCCAATAGGGAAAACTGCAGGAAGGGCAAAAAGCATAAAATACAAAAATGGCAGAGCAATGAAACACAATATAAATCACATTCAAGCCACCTCGCTCTTTTCTCAGAGGATAGGGCAGTTTCCCACTTGTAATCTGCAGAAGGCTATGATTTCTGAAAAAGACGCAACGGCCAATCCTAAAAGGTATAGTCCACTCTAACAGTCTCTCTCACCAGGTCATACGGCTTAACTGCCACACCTAATCGCGCATGCAAGCTCTCTCTCGTTAGCTCGTGATAACGCCTTCTCGATCCGGCTTGCGACGGCTGATGCAATTGGCCGAAAGATTACCGGACTGTACTCCAAATGGGTGCGTTTCATCTTCACACAACCTCGCAACCGAATGACTGAACAGTGCGCGTCTGTTCTTTTGAAGTGCGCTAACCACCATAGATAGCAGGCCATGCAAAGCGAACAAATGGCACCGAAATTGAAAGAAAGAAAGAAAGAAAGAAAGAAAGAAAGAAAGAAAGAAAGAAAGAAAGAAAGAAAGAAAGAAAGAAAGAAAGAAAGAAAGAAAGATGACGTGAGCAAAGGAGGCGGGCGTGGGGGATTCAAAAGAAGCCATTACAGTGAAGCATACATTCCAGGCAGATTCTTTCTTTTTTTTTTTCCCCTTTTATCTGTCTCAAAAGAAGGGAGCGCCATCAGATACAGGCGCGCGCTAGCGCGCGTCGCGGTATAGGAGCACGCAAGAGAGAAAAGGCGGCAGCGCTTTCCATTTTTCACGCCGCAGTGCGCACTCGCAGCCGCCGATTTAGCCAAGCCAAGTCGAGAGACGCGGCGGATCGCTGGATCGCTTGGCTGGGGCAAATGTCTTCTCTTTTATTTATAGATAACAGCGCCGCAGCAGCCACTCTCCAGGCGCACACCTTTCCAGCGCGTGCTCTCTCTCTCTCTCTCTCTCTGCCTCACGCGATTCTTTTTTTTTTTTACCACGGATCTCTGGTTTCGACCCACAAGCAGCAGTAAGAAGCAGGGAAGGAGGATGATTGGAGAAGCATTCACCGCCACCTTAATGACATCGAAGAGGACCCAAATGCGCTATAAGCTCCTCCGTTTCCGACCGATTGCGCAGAGAAGGTGCGGCCGGCGCATGGACCGGATTTAGCAACGTATGGCATATAAGCGCGAAGTTGAGAAGCGACTTAGTGGCGAGAGAGAGAAAGAGAGAGAGAAAGAAAGGCTGATACAGAGGCCATTTCACTAAGAAGCCAGGATTTGTATACGCCACTGTACACGGCATTTAAAATTCGCGCTATCGTAAGACAGACAGACAGACAGACAGACAGACAGACAGACAGACAGACAGACAGACAGACAGACAGAGAACTTTTAATCAGGTCCTGAGAAGCGCCGCCCTTAGAGCAGCCCTGCGGGCCGCTCCCACGTGGGGACAGGGAGGCCTAGCCTCACCGCCGCAGTGGTTAGCATAGCTACCCTAAGAAACCTAGAAAAAATACGTGGTGATGAAGACGGAATGAGGAATAACTTCCTGAGTATATTTTTTCTCCGTTTGCATCGTTCGGTGAAGCACGTGGTTTCTTAATAGTCAGGGTAATCCACATTCATTCGCCTCGATTACTAAATTACGCGCCATAATTTTATGTTAGCGCACGAAGAAAACAACGCAGCGTTCACTAAAGCAGGAATGTATACTCGTGTAACAAAAGGACGTTTCGGACCCCACCCGGGAGCCCTGCTCGCAATGGTGCACCATATACTTACAGGGCGCTAAATCAACAGACACGAAGAGACGGACACACACAGACACACAAAGCTCTGTGTGTCTGTGTGCCCCTCTCTTGTGTCTGTTGATTTAGCGCCCTGTAATTATGTGCACCAATTTGAACCAACTAGCCCAAGAGAAAGTTTTATTAAGATTGCTCGCAATGACCTTGTTCACAAGGAACACCATGACTGCAACGAGCACAGTGAACAGATACCGCAACCGAAACGTCTTCTATTAGATATAATAAGCCTTCTACTTTCTTTGGCGCTCCGTGTTTCTTGGTATATACGTATGCAGGATTCTTAGTGTGTGTGTGTATATATATATATATATATATATATATATATATATATATATATATATATGCAGGGTTCCGTGCAGCCCCTTCAACTTCATTCTCTCCTCAGTTTTACACGTTCATCGGCAACCTCCGATTCCATCCAGCAGTTACAATATATCAACTCGCTTCAAATAAAACCAGGTTGCTAGTCAAGTCCCACAACCACGTTTCGAGCTGATGGTCACAATCATCATTTCGCTCCATGAGATCGCTAGTCATCTTATAATATGGACGGGACCTGCTTCTCGGAGGGAACATCCAATAAGTGCTTCGTCATAGATTTGATTAGGAGATGTAGCGTGAATGCCGTTATGCGAACCGTAACTGCACGTCGAGATATATGCCTGTCTCAAGCTCCACATCAGCAATTTTCGCCACTGCAAATGACGAGCTCTTGCTTCGAGGTCTTGTCAGTATTGAGGTGTTATACCATTAAGTGTGAATGATATGCAGCTCGAATAGGCGGAAACTCGCGCAGAATTGACCACGACTTCAATGAGATCGCGTACGGACGAAGGGTAAGGGAAATGGCGAAGATATAGCGAGACCCCCCACCCCGAAAAAAAAAAGAAAATAAATGACCGCATTCGTTCGTTCCCGAATGGCCACAGCGGTTCGCTTCGATAGCCAGGTGAAGGAAGTTTATCGGCGCATACGCGAGGCCTAGCTAGGCCTAACGAGGTTTAGCGAGGCGCAGGCGATGGGTATGATGATAATGATGATGGCGGCACCGTCGGCGCCGGCTGCGCCGGAGATTTGCTCCCGAGATCGGCGCGATCTAAATGTTCCTGAACGGATGCGAAGATGAGACAAGACGAAATAGGTTTGAAAGGGAAAAGAAGTAGAGGGAAAGGAAGGCAGTGCCAAAAAGCACTTGTACACGGTGCAGTAGTTCCAAACACTATTCGTTCGTTTTTCCGCATAATGTTCGCGAAATATGTATTATTCCGTATAAATTCTCTTTAGGTTGAGTAAGAACCGTATGTAGTCCTATGAAATCATTCCGAAAAAGAACGAATGAGATGGGCACAAAACGGAATGACATTCGTGAAGCCATTTCTTTTCTTCTCAGTCCCCTGGTTGCCACAATTTTTCTTCCTCTCGCGCTAGTGTTTCAATTAATGGTATGACGTTCGTTTTATAGATACGGCACAGTCTGCAGCTAATACTACAACCATAAGCACCACTCCGTCAATCAAGACAATCTAATGAAGCAACATTTATAAAGAAACGCACATGAAATGGTCAGTGTAAATAAGCCAATACGACACAAGTGCAATTAAAGAACGTTATGAGTGTTCCGGAGCCCATAGGCGGAACGACACCATCACTAAAGCACCTTTTCTATGCTCAAGATACCAACTGTAAGCTGTTTGCTGATCATAATTAATCGTTATTCACAAGGAATTTGTATTGGGTAACGTTTACCCTACCTAAAGTTCTCCGGTACTTCCATAATTCCACACATTGTTTTCACTTTCCACACCCCTCCGACCGACAACCTTGTGGAGATATTCCGTAACTATCCGCCTACTGTGGGCTCTCCAACCTCGGCCGCACCTGATTGGCTAAAGCTCGGCAATATGCGGTGAAGAGACCATCAGATGGCTTCCGGCTTATCTAATCACGCCACATCGACGAAACTGAGCTCCAGGTAAACTCTTCTACACAAACGCGAGGAACGGAATACATGCGCTTCAGCGCGGCGAGCGCAGCCTCAGAGATCCACTACTCGTCGCTCGAATCTCGGAGGCCATGCATGGATTAGGTCTGATTCTGTGATGCCGTCACGCGGAAGTAGACATATCCAGTAAGCGGACAATTAAAGAACAGCTCCTATGCTATACAAAAAGACATACCGATTTTTTAGAGCTTGAAATAAGCAGTCGGCTGCGTAGCGTGCTGTAGGTGGACAGTAGGCTGCTGTACCACGGCCGTTCAATAGAAAAGAGATTTTTCTATTGAGCGGCCGTGGCTGTTCCTACAGCACAGTGCAGGAAAGCGCAATGCAGACACCTACAGCAGCCTGCTGTAGGTGTCCACCAGGTGGACACTTACAGAACAGCTCGCCACTTTCCAAACCTGTCACCCACCGTTGGCTGCGCCCCATTACACCAGGAACAAGCAAGCAAATAAAGACGGTAAACTAAGTACCGCTGCAGGGGCATTCAGACAACGGCGGGAGATTGCGAAGCTATTGTGTGTCGAAGAAACGGCGATCAGGGAAAGTAGCACGCAGCCTAGACAGTGAAAAACTGCACGCACACACACACACACACACACACATAGAGAGAGAGAGAGAGAGAGAGAGAGAGAGAGAGGCGATAGGTTACACAGACAAACGGAACCTTTTGGGTACAGGCCAAGCAAGGACAAGGCATGAAATAAAGAAGGATTCAGCGAAGAAAACAAACACAAAAGACGCGGTCCGGCCTTGAACTCTCCGCAGCTCGAAAGTTCTCGAGACAAAGGGGGTCGTTTGTCTGTCGAGAAATGTGGGCCGGCGGCTTAGACAAGAAAGAAGAAAAATGAAAAACGAAAAGTCTTTCCGTACAAGGCGACGATACCGCAGTCTCACCTCGGCCCTCGCGAGTGGGGACACCCCCCATTCTAACGGGGCGAGCCGTGAGAGTTCGGTTAGATTAAGTTCGATCGAAATTTAGTCGACAAAACTTAGAGCAACATTTATTCCAGAAAGTATGAAAGCAACACGTGTGAGAGTAAAATTCGCAAACTATACCTGAAACCCAACTCGCAGCAGGACGTCAAACCATGTTTTGCGTATCGCGCGATTCCTCGTTTCAACTAGATTCTTTGCTGAATGGTTTTCAAGATCGTCAAAATCGCCGCATTTGCGTGCGGTGATTATTTTCAGCTGGTATGCCCGATACTGTGAAGGATGACAGCAAATATAATCGTGGCAGTATCACTAGACGCCGCGTTCGACCGTGTAATAATAATAATAATAATAATAATAATAATAATAATAATAATAATAATAATAATAATAATAATAATAATAATAATGCCACGCAGGGGGTCTACGAAATGCCCCGTTCATTATTTTGCCGCTACCGACGCGCTCACAATGCACATAAAGAAGAGAACCACTTCGATGAATATGCGCCTGGGCCGCATTGTGAAGGTAACAAAGCCGTGAGGGATTAGGAAAGACTAAAGGTCATGCAGTGGCTAGCCGATCACGTCTCCTACGGTATAGACCAATGTAGCCGACAAGTGGACTATATAAGCGACAAAAAGTATCTACAGGGGTGTCATGTGCTACGTAACAGTCTCGTAGAGATCGCACTTCCTTGTTTACCCTTTTCAGCACAAGGTAGCCCGCCCATTATATGATATAATTAACCACCATGTCTTTACGTTATCTCGATCTACTCCTTGCACAATAACCACACAGCAGGAGCATCATCAAGACATATTCGAACACCGTTGTGCCTAATTGTTGGCCTTTCCTCCCCGCCAACCTAACCCCACACTCGCTCCTTGAACGTGGCAACATTCCCAATGCGCCGTCGGTGTCTTTCAAAAAGGCCGTCTACGGATGAGTGCGTAGCTCACACAAGCTAAGAAAATTTCGTCAAAGCGGGCTTCCCTACAAGGCGATGCATGTTGTGGCGAAGTCAACATTTGCGGGTTGCTTCGTTTCAGCTGTCGTAACTTGCGCATAATGTTCGTAAGTGTAGAAATATTCATTCTCGTGTCTAGCCGATAACGTTACGTTGCAGTAAACACAGAGTGGGCGCTTTTTAATTTTTTTTTTCCCAAACAGTATATGCTATCAGTCACATATGCGGAAGCCAACGTTATTGCCGTCCGAAGGGATTCAGAACCATGGATTCAGAACCATGGCCGATACGTTCAGATAAGAGGCAATCTGTGAAAGCACTCGGAAACGCCGATTGCGCGTTCAGGAACTCCAGACAGCTGTAATAAATCCGCAGCTTTATACATCGACGCTCTCAATGCTCCTGCTACGCCGCCTTTAGGATGTCAAACGAAATCAATCAATCAATCAACCAAGCAGGCAAGCAAGCAATCCAAAAGGGGGAAGTTAAATGCACTCACACCCTACCAGGTGGTGTGCGCGCTCAGCCACCAATACCGTTTCAATCCCTCATACAGAATGGCCATGTTGAACTTTGATATGAATTGCGATTATGAGCCTTGTCAACAAAGCGACAAGAGGAAGCATAGAATACCAGAGTAGAATGTCCAGGAAACACACATTTCCACTTTTTGCCCAGAGATCGCCGAGTTCCTTCAGTCCTTGGCTATTACGGCGAAAAGCCTTCCGTGTATCATGTGGAAGTGACCTTGAAAGAGCTGGCAGTCACCATGTCGAAATGCCGGTGTCGCCCCTGGCGGTACAAAATTAATGTCACGTGACACTATGAATTCCATACGCGGGTCACTGGATGGCCGGTCTTCTGTAATGCGTAATTAATGATTACGAAACTCACTAAGATGTCAACTAATACTTGCATAAGTATTAATTATTCTCAAGTTCACCGCTCCATGCGGGTGCGATAAACTGCACGTCATCGAGGGTTCGAAACCAGGTTTAAAGGCAGCTGCTTTAAAAAGCGATGTCGAAGTTTCTACACACTTCACGTCTCTCCAAGACGACCGCACTAAAGATACCTACAAAGTTTCGATGAACAAATCGCTAAAAACGGTGGAGAACGGGGAACGTCCCTGGAGCCAACGTTTCGACAAGTTTCTCCATCGTTCTGAGCGATCTGTTCGTCGATCGAAGCCTCCATCTCCCCCTGAGCTTCTCTTCTACCTACGAAGCTTTGTGTCATAAGTAGCACACTATTTAGTACACTACCACTGGACATGCGCTACACGGCACATGCGCACCTTTGATCTATTAGTGAATTGATGCGCGCAGTCTAATGCATAACCTCACAGTTGCGGGAATTACTGAAACGACTGGAACAAAGAAGACACTGCAGTTTCCCAGACAAAAGCGGGGACCTGAAGTTGAAAAACACATTCCGAGCTAGTTGGTTCATCACGGGTAAGGACAGCGCATGTGTGTCGTCTTGTCTTTCTCTGTATTGTGTGAGCACGCTGTCCTGAGCCGGAACCCAAGTTGCCCGTAAAAAAACTTGCGTCCCGCGAACTTCCGCGGGGCGCACACGCAACAGACTGCAAACCTCAACCTTGAAGAGCCACGTACCTAATTCTTTCTCTTATATCGCACAACTCACCGCGCGATCATCAAAGCGACGAGGACGCAACGCTGCTGCTGCAAACGAACCGAGCCAGCAAGCCTGCTTAAAACGCGCCACCGGATGATCTCGTCGCGCATGCGCAAAAGAAGGAGGGGTGGGGGTGGCTTCCCACCTCGGCAAGCCTTCTTCCGCACAGGCGCACATTGCATTTCAATCGCGTTATTGGCCGCTGCCCGGCGCGGCCGGCTCTCGCCAGCGGGTCAGCAACGAACGCGATCATCGAAGGCTTACTTATTGGACCATTCAATTTCAAGGGAAGACCATGAAGAAGAAGAAGAAGAAGCACTCGTTATATACTCGAGATTAAAAGCGTATAGAGGGTACACCACCAAGCAACGCTTGCAGCTGCGGGCTCTTCCAATGGGTCCCGCGGGGTGGAAGTAATAAAGCGCGGCGAATAATCGAATAAAGAAAAGTAAAACGCCGAGAAAGCCCATATTGAAAATGTGGAACTCCGTGGCGGCCCTGTATAATAACAGCTTCCGCCGGTGAAGGTCACAGGAATAAATGCAGAGAAAGAGAGAGAGAAAAAAAATGAAAGAATTGCGGTGGGGGATATTTCGTAACTATAACTCTAAGCGTATACAACGAGGAAGAAAAAGGATACCAAAACAGATAAAAGCTGGAAAAAATAAAATGAATAACTGATAGAAAAGTCGTTAAGGCTTTATAGGGATAGAAAAGTCGTTAAGGCTTTATACGGCGCGCTGCTGCAGCTCACTGCTGAGTTTTCGAAACGTGCAGGGTTCGAAAGCACTGCAGCCAAAGAGAGATATACATTGTTTAAAGGGGAGAGAGAGAAAGAGACAGTCTCTCCGCGCATATATTACGGTCCTCGAATTGGTGTCGACATCAGGGGTATATATACGAAAACGACTACCGAAGCACACACTAGTGCAATCCCGTAGTTCACTATATAAGCGCACACACTTGGCCGTGGTCAGGCTGACCGTGCAGGACATTACGGGGTGATACAGGTCAGCGGCACAATCATGGCCGAGGAAACCATGATTTCAAAAACAAGGTTATACCGAGACGGTGCATGTCGCAAGCGCAGTGGCCCAAACCGTGCTCTCCAAAGCGCTTCTGTATAGCCTGTCTCTCAGAAATTAAAAAGTTCGCAGGCCGTATAAAGTTCTCGTAGTCTACGCCACTCTCACATACTAGTGGGTCACCTCGGCTATGTTGCAGTCTCGGCTACGTTGCAGTTCTTGCTTTAATGACGCACTGTCTCGTTACGAGCACATTCCAGCTCGCCTTACATTAGTAGCCACTGCCTCTCTCGCCTCTGCTCGAGTACTCTAGAGCCTAATGGTACTAGAACTCATCGGTAAGGTCATAAGTACGCACAGACGAGTACGGGATAGATCCGGTTATGGCACAAACGGATAGTTTTATGAAAGGAAAAAAATAGCATCCACCCGCTTTGTAGCACAAGGCCACAAGGAAATCCATACGGATTTCTCAGAAATGAAAGCTTCTAGTTGCCGAAAAATTCGTCCTGGACCGGGGTTCGAACCCGGGACCAACGCCTGTGCGGGGCAGTCGCTCTGCCAATTGAGCTAACCATGAGGCTAGCGACAGAGAGCACGAGGGTGACTCCACCTACAACTCGAAGCAGATGGCATTTTCCAGCATATATAGCATTACAGCAAAGGTAGTGGGTGGTAGAAGCGCGGTCGATGGTACTGTATACTTTTCTGTCACATGACATGTGAAGGCTTGCCTTACGGTCGCATTGTTGCCAGCATAGCTAATTCGTGATTTGTTGTATCTTCCAATGTCCTCTACATTTTGTTTAGTTTCAGCAGCCGTTCTCCCTCTAGAACTTTGCTTCGGCCACTTTCATGCGCTTCTGCATGAAGACGCCCGCTAGCATTGTTGAAGAGCTCCTCCACGGACACACTAGAAGGAGGTGCGGTATGGTATACCATACGAACACTTTGCGCACAAGTTCGTGATTGCACGGCGTTTGGACGCATGCATCCAAAGACAACTGTAACTTGTAGTCGCGTAAGCATCGCTACTCATTAAAGGAAGTAACTGGAGCGTTACAATATTTCAGTGGAACGTAATCAATTTACGAAAAGATCATGACACCTCCGCAAACGTGAAGTCCGGGAAGATGCGAGGCATGCGATGACGCGCCGGTGTTTTCCCACAGGAACACACCAGTCGCTGCTGACGGGCCTGCTTTACCGAGGCCGCGACGTAGACGACGTTAGACGCCGACAGCCCGGACGCATCAGCTGAAGCTCGTTAGAATCGCGTCTGACCCGACAACCCTACGCACACACTCTCTGACTGCACAGCCTCCATGATGAGGCCACACAATTTTCTCAACCGAATTAAACGAATTTCTCTTATTAATGCAATTAAATTCCTGACTATTCCTCTGTGTTAAATTGCTTTAAAGGGGTCGTGAAAAGAATTTGGAGATGCCGGTTTGTAATTTTCACTGCTTCAATACGCATTCGACAAGCCGATTCCGAAATATTTCGGCGAAATATTCAGTGCACATTTAACAACGCCCGTTTTAAATCTCAGCTTTCTTGCGCTCCCGAAACGACTATGCGACACTACCGGCCGGCGTGGTACTATTTGGTGACGTTGAGTTAAGATACTTTTAAGTTCAAAGGCACAGTGAACTCGCGTTTGCTCTAAAGGAATCGATTTACTTGAAAGCTAGAAAGGAAGAAAATACTTGGAAACCGTGCGGTGCCACCATTCGGAAGAAAAGCGGCAGCACGGTTTGTTTTCCCATGGCCTCCGAGGGCGCGCCAATCTCGGAGGTATGACGGCTACTAAGATGACGTCATCTGCAGAGTTGAGGGGAACGCGCGCAGTGAAACCGAAACCGCGTTTTTTATCGCTCTAAATAATGCACACGGTGCAACGGAACAATGCATATTGTTGATTGGTGGGCCAGGACCCCGAATACGCACTTAGTACAAAATGTTCAGAAAACGTTTCACGACCCCTTTAAAATCATGTTAGTTTAGAACCGGTTTTATCCATTATACACTTGTTTTTTTACCATCGCTTGACAACTTGATTTTCCGTGACAACAGGAGAAGCCGACGGCCCGAGACTCTAAAAGGTGATTCGCACCTAGTAATCCGCAACTTGTACAAGTTGGCCAGTGCAGGTACGGTGTGCGGCCGCCCGTCGTCGGCACGACTCCCGCGCGGCCGCCGACGCCGCTAGCGTCACGCTACGGCGGCGACGACCTTGCGCAAGGTCGCTCAACCCTCGCCAATCAGTGGGCGACCGAGACACGTTGTTCCCGTATACCCCCGCACATATGTACGCGCCTCCGAGAGAGATAAGGCTCGTCAAGGGGGGAGGCTCCCACTTCTTGTCGAAGGGGGGCGACGTCCCCCGCATACGGAAAGCTATACGTGCGGCCCGAACGCATCGCGCCCGAGAAACGTCGGTACGTGTGGACGCAAGCGCAGCCTCCGAGATCCCAACAGGGGACCTCTGAGACTCCCTACGCAGTTAATGTTGAATGACTTAAATATTGTATAGAGCGAGCTACAAGAGACAGGAAGTTGGCAAGACGATTGCCTAATGAAGGTTTACTTAAAAATTTTGGTAGAAACTTCCAGCTGAGGAATTTTCAAATGAATGCGTAAGCAGTACCGCCGAAGTCGACAAAACGTGTGAAAGAGGGCGCAATGACAACTACTATGTTCTCTACTCTACAACTCATGAAATAATGATCCATCTTGATTTCTTATTATTTTGCTGAATGTCTGTTAATTATCAATCAATTATTCCGAGCAGACCAAGGACATACATATGAAGTGTATTCATTTTTAATATTTAAATGTCCCTCAATATACGCACATTAAGTACTCATTAGTCTCGACGGTAGCCGCGCACCTAACATGACCCATGTGTGCGTGTACTATATGAGGTACGCTAGTTATCCATTGGATTCGCGTAAGGTGTGCTAGGTTACCGTCTCACGTTGTGGAGTAAATCCAGACAGGGGGATGGGGATAGGGCTAGAAGCGCTTACACATCAAAGACATTAGATAAAATACAAGAACTAGACGACATCGTATTAAAGAGCTCACACATGTCACATGTTGGGTTGTCACTTCTGGTGAGCTTCCACATTTTTCTAAATCTTGGACGGATTAGCTAGATTAATTTCTGAAGTTTTGCGTCCCAAAGCGACGATATGATTCTTAGAGACGCCGCAAGGGGTGGCCGCCGAAATTTCGACCACATCGGGCTCTTCAACGTGCCCTAACATCGCCACTGTCCACGCGCCTCTAGCATTTTCGTTTCCGCTGAAAATGCGACCGCCACGGACGGGATCGAACCCGCGTCCTTCCAGTCCACAGCCGAGCACCATAAGCCCGGTAACCACCGCGGCCACCTATTTCGTCACGTATACAGAGGACTATCATTGAACAGGGGACCATCACGAAATACCATCTTGTACAACGAGACGGGAACGTTTCGTGCGTAAGTCCGCACAAGTCGATACTAACAGGTATACATCCTTCCATCATAGGCTCCAGTACACCGTCGATCATTACACTCGTAAATCGTTCCGTTGAACGCATTTCGAAACAGCACGGACATGCCGACGACAGAGTCGTCGTCAACGAGGTTGCGCAAGCTTCGGACAAGTGTCACCGCACTTAATACGCAGCGGTCACGCGGGAACGCATGACGGAATACCAGACAGGCGCCGTGCGCCTTTTCCAGTCCGTTTCCATGGCCGTTCGATCTTCGTAAAGGGGGCGGAATATACGGCCATTTCATTCGCAGCGAGGGAAAGGAAAAGAAAAACAAAAAGCCCTCTGTCATCGATCAGTCCGCGACAGCGCGCCGCGGCCGCTTTCACAGCTGTGTGTGCATCAACAAACCGTGCACTTTGCCGGCAGAGAAGTTACGTGGTAGAGAGAGAACATGGAGAGTTAAAGCACCTAAAAAGCATTTTATGCACTCCAGAACATACCGTAAAACGCTTTGGTCATTCCATTATTTTTTGCACTGGCACTTCTGTGAACCATGCATGCCTTTAGCGGCAATGGTATATCGCCTGATCGAAAGATTTCTAAACACGCAGAAGTCAGAAAAAAAAAAGGGGGGGAAAGAAGAAGTACCTTAGCGCCACACGTCACCGCGCTACCTGGCTGAAGCCTTCAATGCAGCTGTTGCTATATGCCACCTCTGGATAAGGGTAGTATTTACGAAGGCGTTCTCGTTTCGCAAGCGGGATGGCTGGTACACCTGCATGCGACTCTTCAGAGGACCAAGGTACCAGTGAACATGTCCGGTTCATTTGTGCTTCTTAGGGCACCCACCGACGCTCACTCCGGGTAGTGGTCATGGCCATTTTCAAGAGCCAACATTCTGGGACCATGGCAACGTACTTTGATGGTACCTGTGGTACCCAAGGCCTTCTTAGCGTGTAGCCGATGTGCTCAGACAAGTACGCGCACGAGTACCTTTCTCTTCCCCGTTCTATTTCACCCATTTACCCCTTCACACAGTGCAGGGTAGGGAACTGGAGGCGCGTCTGGTTAACGCCCCTGCTTTTCCTTCCTTGTCCTTCTCTCTCTGGCTTTTCAATCCACTTGCCTTTTACGGACCGCGATATATGACAGACAAAGTAAAACATATAAATAATGGAAGAGTTGGATACTCCGTCTTCCGTACAGTGCTTTTCTGCACTGATACAGTACGTTTTAAACCGTTTAAGGAACGAATTACGGCGAAATAGAAGTACCACACCGCCATGAACATTTCGCTAGATCGAAGAAGTTCGAACAGAACATTCCGTACAACGAAACCCTTAGTAACAGTCTTACGGCAGAGATCCTTTAGCGGCGGCAACTGCGGAGTACCTCACTGCCTCCGCCGCCACAACATGTCGGCTTATACGACACCCCGTTTAATACGTTCGCTGCGTCTCAATTGATTTGATTCGATTTCTCGTGTTTCACGTCCCAAAACCACGACATTATTATGAGGAACACCGTATAGTGGAGGGCTCCGCGCAAGTTTCGACCCCCTGGGGGCCTCTTTAAACGTGCACCGACATCGCACAGTGCACGTTTACGGACCCGAACATTTCGCCTCAATCAATGCTTTGCTCATCTGCGCCATTCCACAAGCACTGCACCGAACTGGCAAAACTGGAGCGCGCACGCACGCGCTAAGCTCACAAAACTGGGCTACACGTCACAAACCGCACGGACGCGTACAGTGACAGATAGAGGTACGCATATGCACGCACACGCGTTTATACACGTCTCCGGCAAACGGCCTCCCGTCACGCACACACGTTGACGAGGAACGCACGGGCCCAACCCTTTAAGCTGGGCCGGTGATGCAATCGCGTACCAGCGGTGCACACTGCAAGAGCCGCTCCCACTGACTACGCGCCCACGCTCACATGCATGCACTGTACTAACATGCCCACACGCCCGACAGTGATGAAAATAAACACAAAAGAAATGCAAGTATCCACTGTTCATATGCATACTAACAGGCCAAGCAGGCAGGCCACGCAACAAACGTGAAAGAAAGAAAACAAAGAAGACACGCAGCGGGAACTATACGTACAACTCCCGCGCGGAAGCGCATAGTCGTCACACGCCACACAGGAGAGCTGTAACGGACGCGAACGCACACACGTGCACGATTGATCACGTCGGGCTGAGCGGCGCAAAAGGAGAGTGCCGCCCGCTTCCCCAGAACGAAACTACGACGACGTCCCAACTGTGTGACGCGAACGGAAAGAGAGAGAGAGAGAGAGGTAGAAGATGGGAGGTAGAGAAACGAAGAGCAAGGCCGCCCGTCCGATAGTGAAGCTTCGTTCTATATATTTACGACCCTTTGACGAAAAAAGAAATAAAATAAATAACGGGAAAGGCCAATAAATCGAAGTGTGCACCTCCTGCGCGAGCGTCGAGTCGGTTTGAAGGCGCGCCCAACACCCCCCTCCCCTTTCGGGTCGGTCTCTACGAGCTCTTCGTGATTAAACGTTTCCGCGTGTCGCCTCCCCTCCGCCGACCCTTTCTTTCTTTCTTTCTTTCTTTCTTTCTTTCTTTCTTTCTTTCTTTCTTTCTTTCTTTTCATTCGTGTGTTTGTTTGCAGTGCCCGCCCTATACCCTCACTTACACTGCATGACTCTGCACGCCAACAAAAAACACACACATACACAGCGATGCCGCATATAAGTACACCACTATACACGAAGAACACCGCAAGGCGCGAAGCCTGAAGAGATACGGAGGGCCACACAAACCGTTAACACCCCCGTCGCGAAGGCGCTCCAACTTTGTTCCCCCGCCCTCGCCCTTAACGGTTTCGAACGGAGTCGCTATCATCGTAATTTTATTCTTCTTTCTTTTCTGTTACCTTTTTCTTTATTTTTCTCTTATAGAAAGAAAGGCAGTCGCTCGAAATCTATACGTAACGTTCGGCAGAACGTCCCTCTATCTTTCTCTCTCTCTCTCTCTCTTAAGTGAAGTGAAGTGCCTGTGTTGGATGCTTGATTTACGACCGGCCCAAAAGGACTTATCCAACGACTTCGACGACGTATACGACGTACGACCACTTCCGTAAAACGTGTATATATATATATATATATATATATATATATATATATATATATATATATATATATATATATATATATATATATATATCCTTTTCACGGGTACTGGTGGGACATGCGTGCCAAAGGAAATATCGGCCGGTGGACAGCGCTGTGCGGTTCACTGAGATAACGAACTTCACTTTGTGCACGAAGGAAGAGAAAGGGAATGTGTGGAGGAGGGTAAGAGGTGGGGGGAGTAGGGTGACCAGTTAATTGCGCTCGCCAGTCGTTCGGACCGGCTTCTCTGTATATAAGGCCTCCAGCCAAATATAGAACGGACGAAGGACTGCAATGAAATGTGCCGCCAGACGGGCCCAAGCCGATAAGGCACTACGAGACCAACGACCTGTACAGGCAAGCGGTCTGGCCGACCACGTTATATAAGTGTCGTTATATATATACACGATCGACACGCTTTAAAAAACGCAGCCGGGGTTGATACGTAATATGCCGTCCGTGGATATTTTGTTTGCGTACTCGGTTGCCTAGCGATACCCTCAATATAGACATCGATCGACAGCCGTATTCGTAAGCATTTCTTTCAAATTATTTTAAGAGTCATCGAAGGAAGCATCGATTCTGCGAAAATTAATGATGCCCACGTCTTCATGGTTTAGAATAAGGCAACGCGAAAATGCGAAGCACTGACAGAAGAGGCCACCGAGGTGGTGAACTCCACAGAGACGGTTAATTAGCACCATCGATTAGCGTTGCTGTGTGCTTCGTGTATGTTCTGCATGTGTCGCTGAACTTGCATAGCTTAATTATTCGAATGTATAAGGCTTCCAAGTTGCTATACACATATAGGCGCATAACGTATGCCTGGCAAGCCTCTCTAGTGGTAGAGAGATCACGGCCTTCGAAGTTAAAGTTTATTTCAGGCAAAAAGCAGAAAAAAAGAAAGCCCTGTGCAATTCTACAGAAATGATGTTGCGTTTATTGGAACACGCAAATACATACACGTACGTTCGCGATGGACTACACTGTTATGTTCGGCGGCAGAGCGGCGGGGAAGAGCAGGCGACGGCGCCCTAGCGCATGGCTTTTCCCGTAGAAACGTCGTGGTATGCACTCTGTACGCAGTTGACGTGGCGGCTTTGTTCCCGCGACGCACGCGGTCAGTAATTGCTGTGACGGACATAGCTGCACAGCATAGGCTTGACATGACGGTTGACAGGTCTCTTCACTGCGGTACAGTAGAGCATTTTCGGAAGAGCATCCGAGGAAGAACAACAGGAGGGGAGTCGCTTGCAGGAACAGCGGGGGCTCGCTGTCAAAGTAATCCTTTGACCTTTGTGCTCGCTTGAACTGTCGTCAACGGGTCGCTCCTTCGGAGGAGATGACCTCGCCGTGGAAATGTGCGGAACTGATTTTGGGTACAATAGACCTGCCAAACGGTTCTCTTGGAGCGGCGGCTGGGTTGCATGCCGCCGGGTAAACAGAGTGGCAATGTAGGCCTGCTACAGAGTTCTGCTAACTGATCACGTGTTTAGTGGATGATATCTTTCGGTGAAGCTCGGTGCAGCAAGCGGGTCGAAATGTGGGACCGCGAGGGCGTAACCGTAGGCTCTCATGGAGAGGGTGAACATGTACGTGATTGGTAAAGTGCTGCATATGGGTTGGTCCCAGGAGGCGGTCGCAGATGCGATCAAGTGTATTTAACGGAGAAATGAGAATCGGAGCGAGGAGGAGAGCTTAGCGCTTACTTGGGTCGCAGACGCGGCAAGGTGGTCAGAGGTCGAGCTTGGCGCTGCCTCTGACGAGTTATGATGAAGTTTTAAAGCTTAGTGCTTATTCACGTTTGAGTCCAAACGTTAAGGGCTCGTAACAAACCACTTGGTGTGGTTTGAGCCTAGTTGTGTTTTGATGTCTGTGACAGTACTGGCCGCCCCGGCCAAGTTTTGTAAATAATGTAAATAAACCTGAGTGTTTTGCTGTGAGGACATCTTGCTCCAGATTCCGTCCTTCAACGTGTCGCCGCGGACATCGGAACCATCATCGAGAGAGAGGATCATAACATCATCCAAATTTAACTTACACGTCTTTTAATTTATTTCTATACTGGTTTCATGCTCGTTATACGTTAAGGCGGTACGGGCTACCCGCCCCCCCCCCCCCCCTTTTCCCCCAATGCTTTATGTTCTTTTTTTTTTTAATTGGCGGACGCAGTTAAGTGAAGGACAGTGAACATCTCCTCGTGAAGATCTGTTAGTACGAGGTACGAAATTTCCTTCTCCCCATACGTCAGTATCCTCTCCCTTACCACAGTCAGTGTAGTGCATAGTTAACCAAGCTCAGCTTAGTTAACCCTTCGTGTCTTTGCCTCGTCTCTCTCTCTCTCTTGTTCCGCTAACGTGTCATATAGCTAACGGCCGATGCAGTGAGAGACTATAGGGTTAGGTCAATTAAACCGACACCCGACGAACAGCGCTTGTCCAAACTAGATGACAACGCGAAACGGCGATGCATGTATAGTCCTCCCCATCCATGTACACTCCGTGCAAGTTGACGCGTCGGGAATGACACCGCCGCGCATGCGCAGTACACTTGTCTCCGCGTACCGCTTCCGCACACAACAGCACATATAGAACACGGCGTTGATAACGGAAGCCAAGAAACAAGACGAGAACAGCGAACTCGTGACTACAGGGAAGCATCGCTCCCGTCACCAGCGAGGAGACGACTATACACTCGAACAACGCATGCGCGGTTTAAAAGGAAGTGTGTATATAGTCTGTTTCAGGAGTTCCGCGCAGCACAGCCAAGGCTACGAGGCCATCGAGCGCAGAATCTTCTGAAGCGAGACGAAATGCCACTGTTCGGACCTGCACACCCCGCTTCATCTTCCTTCTTGCAGGGCTGCATCGCCCGTCTTTGGCCGATGACAAGCCGCGGAAGGACACGTTTAGCATGTGTTCGCCGTCCGGATTGGCCGAAGAGGGCTGCAGCTTCCACAGTGCTGCACGGAACTTCTGAAACAGACTATAGTGTATGTTACTACTTCGCGTACGACACTGTCACCCCCTCACCCAACCCGCAACCGGAGAAATCTCGAACCAATCGGTTCATCTCGCGCGCACGCAACATTTCCGCCTCACGCTAGCAAGATCAACTGGCAAAGCGTATACGCAAGACAGGCGACGATGTTCTCGGAGGCTTCCTTATATATGTATCGCGACGTCAAATCATCCGAGAGGAAACTTCTTTTCAAGAACCAAAAAACTCCCGGGAAGTGCGTGTGAAAGGAGGAGCTTTGACGCGACCGACCCCTCTTCTTGAAATATACCGCGGACCTCGACTCTGTTTCAACATTCACCGACCGTGGACACGATATCTCGCGCTCTCGGAAGCAGCGGAAGCCTCTCAACCCTCAACTCTAAACGTGCGACCCCTCTCAAAGCACAAACGCTTCTTCCGAGGATGTCGCTTCAGTTTACCGCACCGTCAAGGCCAAGACGCTCCCTACTTTCTTTAATTTTTTTTTTATCTCTACAGGAACGGCGCGCAAGCGCCCGCGGACAGACAGGGTCACCGAAAAAAGTATACCCCCCCGTGTATACACGTTGCACATCTGGTCAATCTGAGAGAGTCCGATAGCCCATGCTTCGAGAGAAGTTCAAACGGTTCCTTTTCGCTGTTTCCCTTTTTATTGGTCGACTGGGAAGAGCGAAGATACCGACAGACCGCGGCCATGGCGCAAGGAATCCGCAGGCCATAACATACCATCTCGTACCATCCGTCCAGGTCGGGCCGGCCTTTGCTTCGTTCCGTTCGGGGACAACATCTGCTTGCTTGTATTTGTGGTTAGTCTTTTCGAGTGGGTGTGTTGTTACGTAAGTCGGAAACACGACCTCGTGTGGGCGAGCTCAGGCCAATACACGTAGATCACGCGGCACCAAGTTGCTTTACAGCTCTACAATCCTGCCAGAAGGGGCGGTGTAAAAAACAGAAAAGCGGTATAACTGTTACCCTACCGTGTCAGCCAATCAGTTAAATCCCGAGGCCCGCCCGCTTCAGAGCCTCGCGGCGAGAACAAACGGAAGGACGCGGTTGTACAACGACGCGGCTGCAGCTTTCGTTGAAGCATGTAACGTCTCGTGAAGAAAGTTAGTGAAAAGTAAAGACTACGCAACTGTACACAAAGCCAAAGCAGACCTGTCGGTCCATGTCGTTAGGGAGCAAAAAAAAAAAAAGAGAACAAAAGCGTCTTGCTCATTTTCTTTTGTTTTACTGCGATACAATCACACGAACACACTCGAAGCGTCGTGCGTATGCCGACCACATGCAGTCCATCCAATCAGCGACAGCGGAAGGGAACGCAGAACCGGTCGAAATTCTATGCACACACCAAGCAGTGGCGTTCCTCCTCTGTAGAACACGACAAGCTATGATGGGGTAGTCACACTAGACACAATATATAAACGGGACAAAAGATTGACCACTGAATCATTCGGTTGGGACTGAGTGAAGATAACATCAGTATTATTGGATAGACAATGCTAGCCAACAGTATTCCAAAATTAGCCATCGTCAAGACTCCATCAGCCGGTGTTATTAGCATGCGAGTTAATGCGGTTGTCAGCAATGGAATTCAATTCGGTCACACATTATCATGATCAACGTCATCGCAATCATTGCGGACACGATGACGCCCTGCTGCAGAATTGGGTGGAAGACCGCAGAAGGTGCGCGAACCTTTGTAAGAATTAGACATCCTGACGTACGCACATAAACCATGCATATGCAACTACGTGTAAGTGTATATGTCCGCATATATGGCTATTGCTTGCCATATATATTGTTGCAAATATGGGGATATATAGAGTCAAATGCAGCCATATTGCACACATAGAGGCTATATATGGGCGAGTCATAAAGTACATGAGACGAGAGAGAATATGTGAGCTGGATATAGAGAATGGATGCAAAGGCACACATACGGCACGAACGATCATACGTCTGTCGGCGTGTCATGCATATCGACGCCAAGGTACAGCTAAAAATGTGCCATTTACTGGAGCCTACGCACTATATTTCAACCACACAACACAACAAAACGATATTATACGGAGGCTGGTGAGGATCAAAATGAAAATTCTAGTAAGTGCCAGTGGAAACTGAAGGACTTGAAGCAAAAGAAGCATTACCCCTAGCAAGACCAATTTCGGCGCAGAAATGTTTGTCCCACCGCGCTGGGGTGGTATATTCGAGAAACTGTCACGCTTCAGGCTTAGCCACAGTAAACGACGCCTTGTTGGCCCACACGTCTGCCGCGCGATCCTATCCTTTCCTTTGATTGGCTGAAAGCGACAGCAGGACGGAGCTTTCAACAATGTCAAGATTAAAAAAAAAGCTAATTCGGCTTTCTGTCATTGTCTTCGTCTACGCTTTCGCAAAGTTTCGGTTTTCCTAGCTCGTACTCTCTCTCTCTCTCTCTTGCTTGTTTTGATTCTGTTTGTTTCGTCCATCAAGTAAGTCCTCTTCGAAGAGCAAAGCCCCAAATTGGGGCCAAACGAAATCTTTCCGAACGCGGTGACACAGACCCGCCTCTCTCTCTTCTTCACAAATTCAAGCGAAGAAAAAAAATGAAACACGAACAAACAAGCAGGAAAGGCCTCTGCACCAAATTCAACCGAAGCGCGGGAGAACGCGCAACGAACTGCGCACGCGGGACACAAGAGGTCGTGGGCGTCTGTGTATATACACCACTGCAGTTTGATAACGCATCGACGGCTCGGGGCGACACTATAGACAGAGCAGCGCAAGCGCTCGCCGCGCCGCCCTGCGGCGGTGCCGACGACGACGACGCACGCGAACAAATAAACGGCAGGCGCCGTTTTATTTACAGAGCTGAGGAAGAAGTCCGAGCCAGACCTACTTCGGCTTTCGCTAGTATACCTAAAGGCCGAACGTGTACAACAAGAATATAAGACAACCACGCGAATAAAAACGAAAAAAAAAAAAATACGCCAGGAAAGTATAAACGGGGAGGAAAACTAGCGAAAACGAACTCGTTCGGAACCTCCCGTTCCCCCTTCCCCCGCATCAATACGCGGCCAATCCTTCTCCGTTAGGCAGACATTTCCTTTTTGTTATCTCACTTATTTGTGTCATTACTGCCGATGTATCCAGCGGCCTCCGTGTGGCCCATTTTTCATTCTATCTTCGAGCTGCGCACGCTGCAACCTGCACTAACTTGCAGGCGTTCGCTCGCAGCGTTTTTGGCTTCGATCGCCCTGAAAGAAAAGGATAGAGCAAGGGATTTCTGAAGATGGGGGGGTTGGCGGGGGTGGAGGGCGAAGACGGGGAGAGACAGAAACGAGACAAGCAGCAACGCTTCGCTTCCTTTTTTTTTTTTTTTTCCGCGCAGCCAGTCGACTTGTGCGTGCCGTGCTGCTGTAGAGAGTTTTTCGATTATATCGACGCAAGCTTGCAGCGAGTTTGCCGCACTCTTGCTTGAAAGCACGTTTACCGCGGAATCTGTTCGCAAAGACAACGCGCAAAGATATTTTAGAGCAAGCGCCGTATATTACCACCACCACCACCATTACTACTACTACTACTACTACTACTACTACTACTACTACTACTACTACTACTACCACGACCCCCATTACTACTGGGTACAACAACATACAACTACATACTACCACTCAGGGGTTTATCCAGAATTTCAATTTTAGGGAGGTGTTAACCATGCAAGTATCAAAAGAAAGACTGTCGTCTTTAAAAACAAAACACCAGCGCTATACCCCCGGCTGAGTACAGCGTTGTAGGTGGACTGCTCGAGGAAGCTCTCGAAACGGGGCGCAGGCAGGCAATCCGAACGATTTGTACAAAGCTGTAAAAGAAAGCGGTCGTCGGTTGTTTTTACGCTCGCTTGGCGGAAAATCGGCGGCCACTGCGACCAAATACGCGAATGGCCCAGTTGAAGACGCCTCGTAGCAAAAACGAGGAACCTCTCGAGAAAAGAAGAAAATTGCGCCCATTAGAAGCGTATTCGGAACGTTGGCAACCGATTAGACAGCGTTATATGTTCATTGTTTCCCAAGCGAAACTCCCGTAACTGCCCTTCCTTCATGGAGCAAGGGAAAAACAATCTAGCAACGAAAGTCACGTGACAATATTACAGCCTTCTGAAAGAGAATATGGAGGATAAGTCGGCCGTAACGAAATGTACACAAGCAGTAGCTCCCATGGTCGCTTTGCTTTGGATGTGGCGCCGTTATGTAGTATACCTTACAAATAAAAATTCATAACTGAGGCACAATTGCTATGGTTTTGTGTGTCACAACCACGGCATGACTGTAAGAGACGCCGTAATGGAGGGCGCCGGAAATTTCAACCACGCGGGGTTCCTTAGCAAGTTCACTGACTGCTCGCGGTATTCACGGGTTTCAACATTTCGCCTCTGTCGCAATGCAGCCGCCACGGCCGGGATTCGATCCCGCGACCATAGGATCAGCAGCCAATTCCCACAACCATGGACTAGACCATCGTGGAGGGGCTTCTCCGCCAAAGACTACACCGAACCAAACAATGCAATGAGTGGTCAAATTTTACCACTGGGGTCACTGCGAACATGGGCCACAATGGCGGCAAAGGCGGCGATCATTCATATAATTCCTTTTTTTTTTCTTTTCCTCCATGCGTTCTTTAGTCCAAGCCAGCCAGCAAGCCATTAGCCCGTGATATATCTTGCTCCGCATATGTTACAGCGCCATATCTTGTGTGCCTTTCTTTTTAATTAGGGAACTACTTCGGACCCCTTAGCTCCCACACTTTTACACTTTAACCCCCGTAAAAATGGGAACTGTACACATGTGATACCACATACATACGCTGAACAGATCGTTAAAAACGATGTAGAACAGACATAATGTATTCAGCTCCTGTTTCTCTATATAAGCACGCGCTGCAATGTAAGGATACATATGTTGCCCAGCCAACGAAAGCGAAAGGAACGGCACGCGTTACGTTATTCACTATAGATGCGTACATACCTATAGGCTTAGTCGCTGACACGTGTAATTACATAGCTCGTGGTCCACTTGCCCCACTTATTTCGTTCCGTATAGCGTCTACACGCGTACATATACGGAAACTACGCGCTTATTCGGGACGGGAGGGGGGTGGACAGATTAGAAACACACTCGGTCACCCCGCTGACGTAAGCGGAACACCGAAATTTGCCACTGCGCACGCGACAGTCTTGTGTCGCGCCAGGAACTACATACGCAGTTACAGGATGGGGGAAAAGATGAAAGATTAGGAAGAACGAACACACCCCATAGATCATCAGATTACGAGGAAAGCCTTACTATAGGGTGCGCCGTAGTAATTACGAGGATAACCGATTGATGTGGCGTTACCCGCTGGGCGTAACACCGCATTTGGATGCCGATAAGCAACCACTCCTCGCACTAACTGCAGTTGGGACTATCGATAATACACGGGTACACGTAAGTATAGACCGCACGTTCGCTCTTTTCGTGGCTCTCAGCGCCACAATTCGGCAGTGATTGCTCAGGCAATACGCGAGAAGCTGCGAAGCGTATATAATTTAACGGAGCATGTCTCTTAATTATCGTTTTTTTTTTTTTTTTGAACTTTCTGGCTGGCTGTCTACAATCAAGTGGAATCTGGAACGCCAGAAAAGCCTCCTTATGCCCCCGGAGGTAAGGTCACAGCATATTCACGTCCTTGATGACGATTAAGGAACGATGTGCTCAGTCCCACTTTAACAGCGTCAACTCACGTTCAAAAGCAAATTAATAGCAAATTAATGAAAGAAGGGAATGGGTAACGGGCTCGTTTTTTAATTGTATGAAACAATTTAATGAAGCCAACAGAGAATGAACCCAATGAAAGCACAGGGCAAAATGTAGTTCTTAGCTATAGTAATAATGTAACAAACGGAAATCAATTAAACTGGCCAAGAAAGCACACCTGCGTAAAGGGCCGAACCTCCGACTTTCGGATAACGCGTCCGATTCTCTACCCACTGAACTATGAAGGCGGTCCTTCTCCCGTCCACGTTATTAGGGGGATCCTTCGTAAACTCATCTTCAAGGGCCCTTTACTTGGGCTAGGCGCTGTCTACTACGTCTGGGCATACATTTGAGATTTCGATATCTGTTTGATTTTTTTTTTTCGCATGTAAATAAAGAAAACATTTTCACCACATCAGTACAGTTGTTACACATTTCGCGCTCATACGATCGTGTCCGCGAAGATTAGCGTCGGTACGCGTCGTGGAGGGCTCAACGGAACGTTGTTTGATCTTCTCGCCGCGCTCCAAGACGGAAGGTATGACGTCAGACACCGAGTACGCAACGCACGTGTCGGTAGTGTGGCGTCACCCATAATTACACGCGACTCTTGTCAAGCGCGCGGTGACCTGCCCGAACCAATCAGGAGGCGCCGGTTCCGGCGACATGCCTCCAATGGGAGGCGTCGAACTGCTTAGAGCAAAGCATCGCGCGCTTCCTACTCCAGCATCGGCAAGCGGTTTCATATTATAACACTCGCCTACTGAAAACACAGTTTCGCCCCTCAAAATTATTTTATCTCTCTGAATAAGCTACCAATTTGGGAAAGTCCTGCGGTATAATTTATTTATTTATTTATTTATTTATTTATTTATTTATTTATTTATTTATTTATTTATGATACCTTACAGGGCCCAATAGGGCATTGAGTAAGGGGGACAAGTACAATGTAAATGATAGAAATAACATCAATAAATACAGATAAATATATAACACAAATACAGGGAAACAAACAAAGGGGAAAAATGGGGAAAATGTACAGTGTAGCTATTGAGAAATGCCTATTCAGGGCAAAATTCTCCCTATAGTATAATTAAAAACATCTAACGCATATCAACTAAATTTACCGTGTAGCATGGTAAGATGCCGTTGATGAACATCTGCGCAAGACATGAAGTCACGTAGACACGTTACATGACCCGCAAAAACAAGCCGTGCCGTCCACGAAACAACCCCGAAGGCTACAACACCATACGACAGGCTTGCCCTGTTCACGAAGGTGTTTACCTTGCGCCTCAACAGCGTCACACGCACAAAGCCGTCCCCTTCTTGAACCACCACTACTAGGCCTCAGACGACACGCGCATCGCATTAAACGCGCGTCAGGAACGTCGGTTACGTCAGGGAGGGGGGCAGTTATAAACGTGAAGAGACCTCGCGGACGAACATTAAAGAAAGGCTCGCAACATCGATCAAAAAGCCACGCGGTGGCGAAACCGCACGAGGGAGCGTTCCCACTAGCGAAACCGCGGAACGCGCGTTATGCCGTCGCTGTATATATATGTGCCGCAACGGAATATATAAACACGACACGGCATGGCGGCCGCGCGTGCCAACACGACGACCGGCCGGCCGGGCCCACAGTGTCGCACGCGCAACGGCAGCGAGCAGCTAATTTCCGCCTTGAACTCTGGGGCGACCTCTCGCGGGGGTCGCGGGAGGCGACATACGCGGCGAAACGGGACCGGTTGCTTCTTCTACACTCTGTTCCACTACAGTTCCGTGCAGCGGAGTCAAGGCTACGAGGCCATCGAGCCCAGAATTTTTGCGAGGCGATATGATGATGACCAAATAAAATTTAGTGATGATTGTGGTTCGGTTAAGGAAAGGGCGCTATAAATTTTTTTATAACTTCTGTAGCCCATATCCGGAGCACGGCTAAGCGTCCGTGGGGGTGGGGGAAATGGAACTGAAAGAGATAGGAAGGAGAGAAAAAGCCGTAGTGGAAGGCTCCGAAAATTTTGTCCACCTGGGGTTCCTTAACGTGCACTGACACTGCACAGTACACGGGCCTCTGGCATTCCTCGAAATGTCATTGTTCGTATACACGTACCTACGAATCACTCCTGCCAATAAAGACCCCACTTCCAGGCCGCTGCTGCAGTCCATGTATTCCTCCGCGTCAGGCCATGACGCGGAAGGATACGTTTAACACGAGTTTGCCCTCCTGATTGGCCGAAGGGGCCTGTAGGTTTCACAGTGCTGCACGGAACTACTGAAACAGACTATACGCTCCGTTTCAGTACAGTATCGCGCGACGGAGCCAAGGCTATGAGACCACGGCACGGAGACTCCTGCGCAGCGGAATGTAGTGCCAGCTCTTCGCAAATGCTTCCGTTGCTTTAGCATCTGCGTTCGCCGCTGGCAGACGACGATGCTCGGAAGTACACATTCGAGATGTGCTCGCCCTCCTGATTGGTCGAAGATACTTGTAGCTTCTACAACGCTGGATGGAACTACTTAACGCACATCAGCGTGCTCTGTCTCCTCTCATGTTTCTCGCAACCTCTCTGCTTCGTCTCGATGGTTTCCAACGCCCCCGCTTTATTTCTATGAACGCCTTACTTTCTCTCGGATGATTTGGACAACCTTGCTTAATATTCGTTTGCCATAACCTCTCTGCCTTTAGTTTGCCTTGTCCCTTTCCGCGCTCCTAACGCTTGCTGACAGCGATACCACTTAGAACTTGTTCTAGATCGTACAACTTCTGCACGATCACGCCGTATACAACTGGAACTAGTTCAAGGTGTGTTCCATAGGTGTAGCCCGCAAAACTTCCTCACACACCCAGAACTTGTTTATACGTGTACGGCACAATTTGCAGAGCAAGCATGCCACGAAATCGATGGTTCACAGCGAGTGATACAGCAGAGAGATCACGCCACTCTCTAGCCCTGCCTGCTTATTTTATGCAGCTCACGGTTATTCTTCCGGTTCCTAGTACTTCCGCGCCAGATATTACGCAATACAAGTAGCACATACTCACCGATTACAAACATTACTGTGATCTTTCCTGTAGCATTGATAACAAGTTTCTCTGTCCTTCACACACACACACACACACACACACCGTAGTGCTTCATTGTCCTTGCAAATGCTGCTGTAACGTTTCCCCTCTCTTTTCTCTCAGACGCTGCTCAGACCCCCCCCCCCCCCTTCCCACACCTCTATATGTTAAGAGCCCCCTTCTCCCTCGCTCTCTTTCAAAAACCAAATCCATATTCCACAGTGCGGCGTGCGAGACGCGTTCGAAGTAGCACAGAACCAGAGTAAAGAGGAGAGGCGGGAAAGTTATGTGGCACAGCGACGATTAGCATACGAAGAACAAAATGAAGCGTGAATAGAAGAGAAAGCGGCTGCGAAGTCGCCGTGCTGCGACGGCGGCGGCGGCGGTGGCAAAGGAAGAAGAGGTTACGGGCAGCATCTTCGAGGAGAAGAACAAGAAGCGAAACCAGCAGCGGTCGCTTGACCGGTTAGACGAGAACGAACAAAACCTGCTGCTGCTGCTACTCCGTAGTACAAGCGCGGCCGGAGCGAGTCTCTCGCGCACATTTATTTCTACGGGAGGTGGTATAACGCACTCGCTCGCCTCTTAGCGCATTGCTGGCGCAACGCGAACTAGTAGTAGTACGGTGACCGCGAGGAGTGAGAAGGCATGCATGGCCGGCGCGAATTCTCCGACGGTTATATAATAGAGACCCGAGCTGGAGATGCAATAATATGACGTCGAATTTTTCGAAGCGAGAGGCGATTTGGAAGGTGGTATAGTAAGAACGCCGATCGCGAACAAACAAATAAATAAATAACACGGAGATGTGTAATCGCTGGATTCCGTGAAGCACTCGCACACTTGAAAAGCGAGAGCACCTTTCCAAGGTTGTTATATATGGACCCATATAAGAACAGCCATATATGGTTACGAATAGGGTAAATATGTCCATAAAGGGATACGTGCCATATATTACTCTGTATGCCAAATTCCTTATATAGCCACATATGGATAGGGTATATGTGTGAATACAAGCAATTTATGGGACTTTATAGGTCATATAATGGTTTATAGGTTCATATATGGTTATATATATATATATATGGTTATGGCTTATATGTTTACATACGGTTATATATATAGTTATGGTTTATATGTTCATACATGGTTATATAAGACTGGTTGAGATACACTGGCTTTCTTGTTACCTGGAGGCAAAGATTACTGTTGCGCAAATCATTTTACAGCTGTCATTAACGCTGCCCAAAATGCTGACAAGTACTTTATGGTGCGAATGAAGCATGTCATTAAGACAGCCGCTGCATGTCTGGTGAATTCAAGTCAATTGCGCTCACGGGGAACGGTGTCGTAGTAGGATGCCTTACCAATGCGTACGGCCTCCGTGACCGCACGTGTCATGTGCGGGATTGAGGCGTGACGTCAGCTATATATACAAACGCTACAACTGCGTATGTACGCGCGCACGTATGTATACATCAGCGCCAAGATTAAGCCAGCCGCTGCATGTGTATACGGCGGAGGTCTGTCATTAAGGAGTTCTTACGTAACGCACTTTTCCGCCGTCCGACACGCAGCTGAACATACACGTCGCTAGCGGCAAAGAGTGCGCATCTAAGCACTTAATGCGCTAGTATTCGAAAGTACTCCGCAAACATCACAAGGGTGTTCGGTGCAGTGATACATAAACTTTTGCAATAACGAAAGGGAAGGGGTCAAGGGCTCGTTCTTTATTTGTTAGAAACAAGTTAATGAGGAAACAGACAATGAAGCCTAAGAAACTTTTGCAGTTATAGCCGCTAGCTATAGCTCATTTAATACCATTCAGCGAAGACAAGTGGCTTCTGTATATCCTACAGCTATAGGTTCATTCGTATGCTCCTGTACTGCACAACCAAGCGCCTTGTTCGCGAACCCCGGGGTTGCTGACCCTGTCAAGCCTGAAGAACGAGTATTAGTAGCAGCTGTAATTGAATGTCGCTGAAAAATTCTATTGTCAGATGTTCTTGTAAGCAATGAGTGGTCAGAATCGTAACAAAGTTTCCAACGGCGCCTTCTCTCATCGCAAAAGTGGTCAGAGCTCGCTGTCGTGTGTATAGCATGTGTGCACACTTGCCGTAAAGGTACAGGGTGCCCCGTGAGGTACGTACAACCGAACATCCTTAAAGGTGCAAAAATGTTCTGAGTGCACACACCTTATGGCACGTTGAATAGTTTAGCACCCAAGGTATTGGAGATTCAATACTGTGTTTCAAACAGGTCTTCAACGTCAACGAGGCAATTCCCCAAGGTCCAAGGGCAAGCCGCCGCGTTCTGTGTACGTATACTACTGCAGGGCGGGATGACGGGTTTATATGCCGCGTCAGTCTGCCCCACTTGCTTCACCGTCTGAGAACAACAAAGCAGGTTAGGTCGGGAAGGAGGCCACCGCCTATCCGGAGCTCGTGCTCGGTGGTATGTGCACACGACTACCAGTCTTGCATATATAGCTATCTTCACTGAGCAGATGCTGGCGGTTATTATAACATTTCATTTTGTCACATTATGGAAACCGTTTTGAGGGATGTTACATAAGAGGAGCGCATACACACAAGAAAGTTCACCTTAGTAGAAGAGTTAAGGTGAAGTACAAACTTCGATAGTTGCCAGAAATTTGATGCGACCTTCAATGGCAACAGCATGTACTGCGGGGCAGACCTATTCGGTGAAATAAAAAGATAATGATGGCTCACGCTCGAGGCATATACGCCTTAGCGGAAACATATGCTCTTAAAGTAAACGATTAAGCCGAGCAGGTATAGTGGAAATTGTTCGGAGAGGCCTTCGTCCTGCAGGGGACTAAAAATAGGCTGATGACGGTGATGAGGATGACGTGCGGCAACTACGCCACGACACGGTCCAATCACAGGAATTGATACTTAAGTATGTGATACTTAAGCATGTGAGCCATGGAACTTCTTGTTCCATGGCTCACATGCGTTCCACACGCGTTTTTCGCCCCGCCAACTTCTGCTGACGTCACCTCCTCAACTCTTGACAATGTAGCAGAGCATGAGGGCTGAAGAAGGTTCTTAGTTCATAAAAAAAGGGAGGAAAAATCCACGCATCTCCACAAAGTGAACTATGACGAGTGGGCGAAGCACTGGGGGTTGTTCGGTGTTACCGAAATCACCCGTGACATTGCTTACTCATGCATGTAAATGACTGACAACGTGTGTGTATATTTACACACGCGTTGTCATTTATGCTCCTGGTCTCTGTGAGGTTCCTACGCTCCCACGTCGTAGATCATGCCGAGTTCCGGATTAATTTAGTTAAAGCGCACGCTGCGAATCCTTATGGTTCAGCTACGCACAAGAGAAATCGCCCACCGGCACTACACTGCAGGTCAAGATCCACTGCCTATATATACGGGGTGGCCGGTGAACGGTTGTGCAGCGCGAGCAGTCGGTTTTTTTCAATCAAGGAACTCGCTAGCAGACGCTGTCCGCGTCAGCGTTGTCTCTTGCGGGCGTGGGGGCGTTCTCGTTCCTTGCCAGCTTGGGCTCGCTGTTTCGCATGCGCAGTGGGGGTGTGGACGGCGCAGGGACGGAACAGGATCGACCATAACCTGCTTCGCACCTAAAAGAAAACATGCGCGCACCATCTTAACATGATGATGATGATGATCATGACGATTGTGGTTCGGTTAGGAAAGGACGCTAATTTCTGCAGCCCATGTAGGGAGCACGGCTAAGCGTCCGCGGAGGGTAGGGGGAAAGGCAGTGAAAGAGATAGAGATGAGAGAAAGGCCGTAGTGGAGGGCTCCGGAAATTTAGAACACCTGGGGTTCTTTAACGTGCACTGACAACGCACAGTACACGGGCCTCTGGCATTTTCGCCTCCATCGAAAATGCGACTGCCGCGGCCGGGTTCGAACCTAAATGGACAATACGCCTGCACAGGTACACACACGCGCGTCCACATGCACGCTCAAGTAAACATCGGCGGTAAATACGGAAAAGCACACGCAAGCACGTACACACACGAAGGGCGTAAACACACGCGCAGAAACACATAAAACATGCACACACAACCAAGCAAACGTCGACAGTGGCTCCAGCAAAAATGACCCGCGCGCACACGCGTCGATAGCCCACGGGCAACGGTGCTTATGAAGGAGGAAGGCAAGACGAGAAAGCCGCGAAAGTTCAGGGAAACGAAGAGGCGCGCCAGCGCACCCTGGGGCGGACCACACAGGCGCACCCGCGGGCGCCCAGATGCGTCCATACTCTGTTTCAGGAGTTCCGTGCAGCAGAGCCAAGGCTACGCGGCCATTGAGCGCAGGATTGTTCCGAAGCGAGACGAAATGCCATTGGTTCCGACACGATGCGCCTTCCTCCTTCCAGGACTGCAGCTGCCACTGCAGCGCCCGCCATTGGCAGATGAGCAGCCGCGGAAGGACACGTTTAACATGTGTTCGCCCTCCGGATTGGCTGAAGAGGGCTGTAGCTTCCACAGTGCTGCACGGAACTTCTGAAACAGACTATAGGCGCGCCGCGAAGCGCCACGTGCTCAGTGGCGGTGAGTACGCCGCGGCGCGCGTCCGCCTGCTAGGAAGATCATTCCGCAAGACATGACCCTCTGCGAGTGCCGTATATATATATATATATATATATATATATATATATATATATATATATATATATATATATATATATATATATATATATATATATATATGACCACCACACACAAGAGGGATGAGAGAGGTGCGGCCGGGCGTGAGCTGCCCTCGAAGCACACGGCAAGACGCATCACCGCACGTCGCGCAAGGGCTCAAAAAACTTTCTTCGCGCGGAAGAAGGGGGCGACCCCTGCTGACAGCCGGCCAAATTGGGTGTAGTCCTCGGCTATATTGCCCCGCCAACGCACCGCACGGTGAACCGACCCCACGTGACACCCCCGCCGGGCGTTGTGCACGCCGCCAAGACTGCGGGAGCGCGCCGCGCCGCACGCTTTCACGGACCGTTTCGCCTGCGTAAAACACCGACGTTGCGTTGCCTGGCGCTGCGCTCCTGTATAAGAGGAGGGTAAAAAAAAAAAAAAAAGGAGAAGAAGATACCAGGAAAGGAGAGGAGACGGCAAGGCTCTTTCGTCATCTCAGGCTGGCTTAGTACGTATAGGTTCAAGCACGTCAGAGCCACCGACCCAACCCCCCTCCCTGCTGGTGCCGCGGAGAAGCCGACCGGCGCTGACGGGGGGTCAAACACTGGGGTGCCGCATACATATGCGGGGCCCGTTGCTTTACGAGGGCGGGTCATTCCGTGATTATGGACTGTGCGGCAACCACGTTTGTCTCCGATTGCGGAAGGCAGCAACGCCCGTTTTAAAAGTTACTACCGTCACCCGAAAAGGTCCGAAAGCGGACCCTTTACATCTTGCTGCTGTTTATACAGTTGTCCTGCATGCATCGTTAGTACAGCTAAGCCGTTTAATCCTGAATACCCCTAAGCTTGGTCATTAAGAAATCAATGAATATTGTGGCCGTTCATTACGCACGTTTTCCTCATCTGTACATTCTCATCATCATCCTGCGGTGATAGATTTTCATCTTCGATGCCTCGGGGGTCACATTATTGTGCGTGTGTGCTGGTTCGATGACGAGTAGTAGCTACGAATAAGCGTACGTTGCAACCGCGACGTCACGATATTGATTAATTAATAGATTGGTTGATTGATTACCCCGATCGGTCGCACAATCTCCTAATGCACTGCCCGAAATCTGAGCGTCCTCCATTCTGCGGACGTAAATTCGTAAATTCGTAAATTCGTAGATTCGCGAACGTAAAGTGACTCTACCGTCTTCTATCAGAGGTACATTTGCCGTAGCTCCACTTCCCAGGAATGTCCACCCGCAGTACAATGTAGGACGCCGCATAGCTCGGGCCCGTTCCTTATTGAAGTCAGTTGCAGACAGCCCGGACCTCGCTACGTTTGTCGATGCAGCACAGTACGGGCGTTCTGATCGCTTTGCAGTGGTCTCAGTCGACCATAGTGGCAAGCTCCTATGTGCTGCGTCGGTTAGAAACGTTTCGGCAACGATTGCTGAGCAAATTGCCATTGCTGTAGCAATGAAGGACGCATCGCGTCCAAATGTCTTCACGGACTCGCGGTCCGCTGCCAGAGCTTTCGCCTCGGGCTCGATCTCGCGGGAGGCAGCAGCTATCCTCGGCAGCGAGGGGGCTGCCGGGTTTCACACCATAACATGGTTCCCGGCCCACATGGGGGCCAACGTACACCCCGATGTCCCCAACGCCAATGAGTTTGCCCATGACCGTGCGCGAGGTTTCACTCACCGCGGCGGTCCCGGCGAATTCGCGGGCGGGGATGCCGGCAGGTACAGGGACCCGCTCCTCACTTTTCACGAGATCGTGACTCATTATCATCTCTCTCGGAGGGTCTTTCCACTTCCTCACCCTAAACTCACTCGTCCGCAGTCTTCGGCCTTCAGGATGCTCCAAACGGGGTCTTTCCCTTCGCGAGGCAGGTTTAGTAACTTCTCGCCCAATGTTGAACCGCATTGTCCGAACTGCGGAGAGGCTTACTGCTCACTAGCTCACATGCTCTGGCAATGTCCTGCGTCCGTGACACAGAGTTCAGCAAAGAAGAGGACTGGGAGGAAGCCCTGAGAAGCGGCGACCTTTCGGTTCAACTTCGGGCTGTCCAGAGAGCCTGCGAGAGGGCGGAGGGCCACGGTCTTCCTGTCCCTGCGTGGGAGCGGCCCGCAACTGCTACAGGATCCCCCTAAAAGGGGACGTCCAACTGCAGTTTTTCAGGACAAAAATAAAGTTCTGTGCCTGCCTGCCTGCCATTCTGCGGCACGGATAAACCTAAAGTAAACTTCAAATAGAAAACTACATATGAACTTCAAGTAATAAAAGGAAAGAATCCAAACTAGAAGAGTAGCTCAGGAGAATATGGAGGCTTGAATCGATAAACAAAGCGCTAAAAACGGTGCAGAAGAGGGAATGTCGCTGGCGCCAACGTTTCGACAAGTGGACTTGTCTTCGTCAGGTCGCCGTCTTGACGAAGACAAGTCCAGATGTCGAAACGCTGGCTCCAGCGACATTCCGTGCCTCGCCACGATGGTCTAGTGGTTATGGCACTCAGCTGCAGATCCGAAGGTCGCGGGATCGAATCCCGGCCGCGGCGGCTATATTTCGATGGAAGCGAAATGTCTAGGCCCGTATGCTGTGCGATGTCAGTGCACGTTAAAAGAACCCCAGGTGGTCGAAATTTCCGGAGACGTCCACTAAGGCGTCTCTCATAATCAGAAATAGTTTGGGAACGTTAAACACCGTAAATCAAAGCGACATTCCGTGTTCTACATCGCTTTTAGCGATCTGTCCATCGCAAAAAAAGGAAAGAATAACATTTAAACGAAGAAAGGTAATATAGGCAAAACATACGCGCGTAGGCGTAGACGTACACGATGACGTAGGAGTCGCACACGCGCCGAAATGTAAACGAAGATACGCCGAGAGGCGCATTTGCGAGCCGCGTGGGCCGAAAGCTACCGCGGCCAGTCACCGAGTTCAAGGAGGAGCCCAACAACGCACACGTAGAGAAAAAAAGAGGGAGCGGGGGGAGAAAGCGTGTGGGCGATGACAACTGACACGGCACGGGCGGCAGGTAAGTGCGCATATATGAACGAAAGCGTAGGATGACATCGGTTATTACTCTGTTCGCTCTCTGCAAGCCACGCTTGGCAGGCCATCATCACTGGCAGGCCATCATTGCCGCTCCGCTACGTCAACGTACTACAACGTCATCCGTGTTTCTTTATGAAATGCAATTCTGATGGGCAGCGCCGTGCGCGTGAATGCGAAAATGGTTTCCATCAAACGTGAGGAGAAGGGATCACCATAAATAAAATTTATTGACTATGCAGTCGGTGCACTGAAGTGTACAGGCGCAGCTTTTTAGCTACCACCTGGATGGATGGATGCTATGAGCGTCCCCTTTGTAACGGGGCGGTGACATGTGCGCCACCAGGCTCGTAAGAAGATTTAAGAACTTTTTTTTCTCTCTCTTTAAATTTTCCTCATGCCTTTTAAATTTACTTCAATCAAATCGATCATACTATAGCAAAAACGGAAATTCATAGCCCAGTTCCCTGCCCCTTATGGCAGAAAGTCCATATCTTTCCCTATAATTATTTTTGTCCGTTCTCTCTAGTTTTCTGCCACCAGTATTCTAACCGTATCTTACTTATTTCAATCGTGGCTATGTTCAGCTTCCCGTTGTTCGCCCTAAAACCCAAGGCTTCCTGTAGGGTGGTGCCCAAACATACACCTCGGTGGATATTTCCGCATTCAATCAGCACCTTGGCAAGTATGGTAGCGCCGCGTGTGTGAGTACGGAGGTCCTCGGATCCTAGCACCGCGGGCTGCGCTTCGGGTGAGGGTTCGGCCTGAGCAGCGTTCAGCCCTGCGATCAACATATCTATGCTTCCTTTCTTTCCAAACTCGGAAGTCGTTACGAAGCAAGAATGGTGAGGCTTTTATGAATGAACGTACGATAACGTCCACGCTGGTTGAACCACTGGAGCGCAGGTTTCGTTTCATATATAGTTTATCTATTACTGTCAGCCCGGTGTAAATGCAATCAGTACATGATTATCGTGCTCCGGATAGAAGGTTAGCATCACACAGAACACTGTGCAAGCTCCTTAACTGTATACTGTAAATGTTTCTCCTTACAACGACTGTTTCCTTAAAATTCAAATTTGGCGACGGCACTGCCGCGACGGAACAAGTATCTACGGTGTGCTAGGCCTCTGCCCGAAAGACGCGGTTACTCTCACTGCCGCGGCGGTGTCATCTCCACTGAGGCCGAAACGAGGCCGCCCGAGGAAGCCGAAGTGCTATTATGTACTGCATTGATTAAGTTCACGTGACCGGGTGGTCATCATTTGCGGAGCTCTCCACTGCGGCGCGGTTCCAATATACATAGTCATATCATGGCGTTGGCACGTAAAACATGAATGCCCAGGAAGCTGTATCAAACACCACACATTATGTTTATGCAGTTTGCACTTCATACGAGGGCTTCGGATGACGTCAAGCGGTACTTCCGAAAGCAGTTGCAGCCCAATCTTTACCGGGAACGCGTGGGAGGGTGTTAGCGTTGTTCACCATTTTTTTTTAGTCACATATAAATTTAACGGAACTTTAAATATATCGCCATGCCTTTCACGCTTCTCATTTCTGCAACTTATTTTTGCGTCGCTCTATTATGTTTTCGTGTACATAACTTCTGTTTCAGTAGATTCCACTGTGTAAATTGTCTATGTGTATGAGTATTTTATAGGAGTACAAGTTGCTTCCTATATTTCAAGTTCCTTTCGTTTATACATTGTATTGCAATACTGTGCGCTGTGAGAAACTGCGGAAGGACAGGGGTCTTTGTCAGGCTTGATTACCTTTAGCCCCTGCTCTTGCAGTGAGCTGTGAAACAGGCTTACTGTGAATAAAGACCTACTTCTTCTTCTTCACGGGCGCCTCAACATTCATCACTCCGCTGCGCTTGCGGATCATCTGCTATCTGGACAGCAGCTAGACGCTACCGGCTGGGCCTGTCGACGTCCCAGGGATGCACCTCCTGTGGTGAGCCAGAAACGCTAGAAGACGTCCTGCTCCTCTGCCCACAGCCAGCCGAGAAGTGTGCAGGAAGAGACCAACCGCACCCTGGGGCTCCCGTCCAGAAGACAGGGGGACCTCCCGTTCCTGGACCGTATAACCGGGGAGGTGCCCTTCACCGCCTCGTAGAGTACCTCGACTCGGCGGGGCTTTCATGCAACCTTTGAGGCAACAGCCCACCCGCGTCTGCCACTGCCTTTTCGTCAATGCCGCCCCATAGGAGTCGCCATACTCGCTCCGCTCGGTCCACCTTGGCTTGCCTTCCGACTGCCGGTGCACTCTTGCTCATGTTCTCGTTCACATAACAATGTGTGGTTCACGTCCACTCCCCCGATCCCTGCTCCGATTGTTGTTGTTGTTGTTGTTGTTGTTGTTGTTGTTGTTGTTGTTGTTGTTGTCCTCAATTCTGGCACATACGCACCCTGGGGAATTGGCCCAAGATGTGAGAAGATGAAAGATTGTTCTCCTTCCCACTCTTCTTTACTGTATCTTCATCTGTCTACCCCACTACCCTTTCCCCACGGCGCTGAGACGTGCTCTCGAAAGGATTGCAGAAACTGGTGCCACTTCTCCTCTCATCACAAGAACCGCCTCCTTTATCGTCCATCATGCGGTTTTTGATGCTCGTTTTGTGGTTTTCTTTCTTTGTGGTTTCGTACTTTCTTTTTCGGCCTAGAAGTGACACAATTAACTAGGTTTCTTAGTAAGATCTTCGTGAGCTAGTCACGCAAGCTGCGAATAACATTCATGTTCTTTCAACTCACAATATACTACAGTTTCGAAAAGTTACGCGTGAGCTTTTACCGAAAAAGCCCTCGTTAGCGCACCATTATTACGCGTGAATACTGAGCCCTACGCTGTATATGCCTGATCGCACAGAAAGACATGCCGTTTGCCTGCACTTGTTAACCTGGCGTTTCCTGTCTACGCCACGAGATTTTCCGACCATAGAGGTGTACACAGCTATGCTTTAAAAGAAAAAAGAAAGTATGATTGCGGCCCGCGGCACAGATTCCGCGTGTAGTTTGCAATCAGCTCACGCCCACGTAAGCCGCACTGCAAAGGCAGCTGGGTTTTGGATCGGTGCAGCTGCCCAGCAGTTTCCGCGTTCGGGATTACGGCGCCGTTGTACGAACCGCATCGCCTTTTTGTTTTGTTTCCGTCCGCGTGTACAGATCCACGGCTTCCTCGCGCGTGGCCCGATTAAGAGACAGCCACCAATCTGCAGAGATGATATCTAAGGTACTCGTACAAATGCGTTGTATATATGCGCTCGCACGCATGTGTGTGCCTTTTGCGCATGTACGACATTTCGACTGCACGTATATGCGTGCATATTTCGACTGCATGTATATGCGTGCATATTTTTGTGCATGCAAGCGCGTGTGATGGAGTGTTTTAGGAAATGAGCCGCACTTGTTCCACGCGATGCGGGGCGCTTCGCAAAAACATCGCGACCGGGAGGGAAAAGAACAAAGAAGTTTTAGAGTTTCATGTGACAAACCAGCGATATGATGATTATGAGGCGAGCCGTATAGTGGAGGGCTACGGATTATAATTTTGAGCACGCGGACCTCTCTAGGGTGTACCTAACGTTTTGCGTTTCGCTCCCACTGAAATATCATCGCCTTGAGATACAATCGGATTCGCGGACTTGGAAACGCGACGCCGTAGCACCTGAACCGCCATGACCATGCAGGGTAAAGCAAGACTGTGTAACTCAAACTTACGTCATGATACATGACACAGTCATTAATGGCATTCCTCGTGTAAGCCTTTCATAGCCACATATGCCTCTACCACGATTTGGGCAAATACGGCCACATACGGACACGGGCCGTATACAGCCAGACATGCCAAATTCGGTATTCCTGATAACGCCATATATGATATTTTTGTAAGGGCGGTAACGGTGAAGTGCTCTCATTTCAGCACGTACCCGACGATGATAGGAAAGAAGGTCTTGTGGGAAGACACAGTGAAAAGTTGGAGATAACACTGTTGCCATCATCTTTGTATTTCACCGCACGCCGATCGACAGCGGTTTCGGTGGAACGACAGAGACATGGATGCAAGTTGTAGATACGATTGTTATCTTTATCTTCTTTTTGTTACCGCACGCTTTTAGGGAAGAGGTTTTGGTGAAGCGAAAAAGGTGGAGTACGAGGAAATATTATTTTCTGGCTGATCTTTAACTCCGGGTAAAAGTAGAAGTAATATGCAGCAAAATAGGATATGCATTCATTCTTAAGCGAGCTCTTTTGTCAGGCGTAACTTATAACGATGAGGCTTAACTCGAACGGATACGGGGGGAGGGGTTGTCACAGCAGCGCGCCAAAGGCTATCGAGTCCTGCCCGACGAGCCAAACTTCCCGCACTCGCGTCGATCCACGCGATCCAAGAGATGTCGAGTGTCGTCAAGCGCGAGGCGCGGTGCGCCGGTAAAAAAAATTGCGCCAAGCATGCGCGCAAATCAAGTTCCCTACGTGTCTCTTATACACATCTTCTTCCAAAGGACGCCCCGAGGGCGCCACGGTAAGGTGGCCAGCCTGCGCGCCGAACCTCATATACACAGAGACACGAGAGAATGCTTCGTATATCCTATACTTGTTTGCGCATTTCTCACCCTATAACGCGCGCCTTCGTATAAGTCGTGCCACCAATAAACGCACTGTCGAATCCGCTGCGACATCTCTCTCTCTCTTTATCTCTCGGAACAAAACAACACAAAAATGCCTCGCTTCGAAAGCCTTCCATTCTGGGAAGAAGAAGAAGAAGAAGAAGACACGTGGCACACGACACACTGCGAGGAGTTTGCAGGCGTGGCTTCTTTTTTTTTTTTTTTTTTTTTGCACCTTTGCGAGCGGCCGCCGCGTCTTCATTTTCATCGGGGCGTGTTTGTAGCGCCTCCCTTCCTCCTCCTCCGCCCCCCCCCCCCCCCCCAGCTTCTACTTTCCCTGGTATAGGGGGGATGTAAACATTCATGTTTTCTTCACCGCCCTTCCTCGAATTCCCCTCCTTCTTCTTCCGCATCGAGCAATAAAGGAATGCGCCGAAGAATGTCTCGATCCTCCGCCGCTCAAACCACGCAGTACATACATACACGCACAAGCAGAGCTATACACACACAAACAACGCAGTGGTGGCCGTCGTCTCAATCTTTTTCTCACAGTCTCGCGCTCAACTGATCGCCGTCAGCGGCGGCCAGCTTAGCGTCGTCGGCGTCGCATATATAACAGAAAACGTCGCCCCGCGGCGCACAGGATCGAGAGGACGCTGGAAGACGCGGAGGCATTCCGACGCGCTCCGCCGGAGAGATGCTTGCTTGCATGCCACGCGCCAAGGAGCTCGTACAGAATGCTTTCCCTCATAGCGGCGTCTTTGTGTGTTTGTCCTTACGACTCGCACGATTTGTTTATGTATGTGTGTGTGTGAGCAGTTCGGGTTTGTGTGCGTGAGGGCGCGGCGTGACAACGCTAATGGAAAGTGAAGGAGGAAAGAAGGAAAACGGGGGAGGGGGGTGTCACTAATTCGCGACGCGACGTTGGAATCGCTGCGACACACTGCGTTAAGCAGTTCGGAAAGCTCCCGGCGGCGATCACTGCATAGTTTCGCGCGAAAATTGCTAGAGGGAAATCTGGTGGCGCTGTCGTCATTCGGAACCTGAGAATGATCGGTATGGTATAAGACAGAGAGATAGAGAGAAAAAAATCGAAGGTGATAGGGAAGGTGGGGAGATGTTGATTGCTATGCAGAAATTATTGCCGCTGTGCGTATGACACCTCACGCGGTTATCTGCGCACAGTTGGAAAAGTGTATTAAAAGAGTCCCAGGAAGAGCAAGATCAAATGTAAGCGCTATTTAATGATATGGCATAGGATTCATAACGGAACGAAACTGACGTCTATATACGTAATAACACCGACAGTGGTTCAAGCATTCCGAAAAGGTAACACGAACTTATGAGGCACTCGAGATGTATGTAAATATTAAAGACTTACATGCTCCTACATGATCACAAGCTAGAGTATTTTTGCTATTTTCTTATCTTACTAACGGACATTATTGAAAACACGTTTTCTTTTCTTTATATTCTTTTTCGTAACACACGCAAGCAATACAGAAGACCACCCACATGCACATATACGATTGGTTGCATTCACAAAAACACAGCTGGTACAAAATACGAATAAAGAAAGATATATGGCAAAACCGTTTTAAAGTCAGAACGTTTTAAGGCAAACAAAGATAGTGCGGTATCGTTAACATGCCTCCCTACCGAATGGGCAAACCTCCGGGTCATTATTATTATTATTATTATTATTATTATTATTATTATTATTATTATTATTATTATTATTATATCCGTCGTCGTTGTTATTGTAATGGTCGTTAACCTATCTCTATCGATCCAGACAAGACAGTACGACTTACCACTTTTAGCAGATCCCAGACAGACGCCAGATGGGTAGAGAACGAAGCCTAGAAAGACAAAAAGAAACGTAATATAATTTAGGATGGCTTAATTTACGCCGTAGTAGCTTATATCTCAGTACTACAGACAAAGCAATAAAACACATCGCACCCCAACATCACGATCAATATTTTCCATCCTTAACTTGACAACTACACAGTGTCTAAACCACGGCGCACTTCCGTAAGCCGATCGACAACCTGGAGGAAATTGCACTGGGACGTGAACACAGACGCGGCCAATGCGCCCTGTGTTGAATAAATGATGGGCTCTGATGTCCGAAAACAGCTTCCGGGATTCAAGGACGCTATATATTGAAAGGCTCCGGGCTTAATGTTAACGCGCTGTTAGTCGCTAGCGCGCCACACACGAATAATCGTATGCCTTCGACACGATTCGCCAGTACACGCTTGTACAACTGCGACGCGCTCCAATTGCGACTCGGGCGCCTGTCATTTGTCAAATCTGGCTTCGCCGCAGCAACAACTTCTGTGCGGGGAAGCCTGCGCTCCAGTGATTTGATTCATTTTCGAGCGCGGTGCGCGCGTGCGTGACATGAGATGGACGCACTCCCATATACACGGGCATTTCAGGTTGGGTGCGTGGACGAAAATCTATTGTCTGGAACATAGGCCAGGACAGCGTAGGCCTACTGAGGGCGAACTTAGAGCCTTAAAAACAATTTACACCATTTGCAGAGTATTTTTTTTTTTTGTCCCGAGATATTAATGGTCACCGCGGGCTAGGTCCGTTTCTCTCCTTGCTCGCCATTTTTCCGTCACGAATGCAATTCGCACGGCAATCGTGACTTGGAAAACGCTATAGACGCGTGACGTTTGTGGGATTTGCGTTATTTTTCCACGCGTTAAAAGCAAGTAATCACGCAACACAGACAATGACAATCCTTGCGGAATTAAAAATAAAGAGGAATTCCCCAAAAGGGAATGATCCTTTTACATCCGGCCGATCCCAACACGGAAAAGAATTGCTAGCGATACTCAGGTTGGGAGCTGTGTGGTCCATTCGTTTCCACTGCACCAAGGACGATTTAAATAAAAAAAGGGAGAGAGAGAGAGAGAGAGAGAGAGAGAGAGAGAGAGAGAGAGAGAGAGAGAGAGATGGCCGAAGTGGAGATTTTGTGCTAAAGGTGAAGCCTGCGGCCGCCCCCTTACCACAGGAATCGATTAACAGCGTCCTGGCACCACAAAACAAGAGGCGTTTTTTCCACACGCTTCTAACTGTATAGGGCACGATAAGCTCGGAAATTTTAGAGCTCGTTCCATTTCAGCCTAACATAGGAGCAGTGCGACACTGTACAAAAGAGACGAGTCCGGGGGTTCTTATGTGGGCTACTTTGCAATCTCGTTGATACGGCACCCTAGAGCGATTTTCACAACTCAAACTCCCTCTTCACTAATTTCCATCGTGTGAGCCATCGCTCTGAAGCACGTTTCACGCGCTTTCGCATATCTAACAGAGCTACTATTCGTAATCTACAATGATAATTGTAATTTCGTTCCCTTTCCTTCCTTCTTTCCTTCGTTCGTTTCATTCAGAGGAAGGGGGTTTGCAGAATGCGCTCGGGTGAGCCACGTCCGGGCTCCCAGAGCAAAACACTCGCCTATATAAACAAACTGCCACGTGAATTTTCCGCCTCACGGAACACAACTCGCGCACCCACTCCGATGTGCCCTTATAAGGAAAGGACCGCGAGTCCCGCTCTCGGAAGAAGCCCCTGTCCTTCCTGCACCGTGCCCCACGATATATACATGTTCGTACATACACAAAACTCTCTCCGGCAGCACGAACGATCCACGTTCTTGCTTCCACTACATAGTGTCGTCCACGACTGCACTCCCCGCATCAGGAGCCATCACTCGGATGCCCGAAGCATCAACGGAGGAGCGCATGCGCTCTAGCATGCTGCTGTGTATACATACACTATCACCGCAGCGGCCCCCTGCTGTGAGTATACAGTCACGACCGCGAGAAGGGAATAACCCAAAGGCGGTAGCATAAACAAGTGATGGCGCCCCGTCCGTAGAGGCTGTACGCTGTATACATCCGTCCATTCGCCATAGTACATTTCCTCTTCGAGAACAGCAGCTAGCCGTGCAGCTTATTCCGGTTAGAATATCTGCATCTATTACGGCTTCACTTATTGTATTTTTTAAGGACAATGTCTTCGTGGACCTCTTCCGTGCTCTAGGCGTGATCTCACAGCACCGCTTATAACCGTGACGCCGGAGAACTGTAGGCCGGTGATGGATACCGTTTCCATGCACATCCCAAGAGGCGATCCCAAGAGCGTGCTATCACTTTTTCCGTGGACAGTTACCGCTCATACACCACGAACAGAAAATACACAATCTCTCTCACGTTGCCGTAGCATGAGCACGTAGATATGTCCTGATGTATGCAGCGTACAGGCGTGCAAGACCCCAACGACGACGTTAGCCCTAACGTGGCTTTTGTCTTCCTGTTGGCGTTGGCCACATGAGTTGGGCGCACGCACGCACGCACGCACACACACACACACACACACACACACACACACACACACACACACACACACACACACACACACACTTCACAGCTAACGGGGAAAGCCTTGAACAGCGGTGAGCTCACGGCGGCACTTTCCGTTGCCATTCGTCCATTACGCTGGCTGCGTCGAGGTCAAGGATGCGTTTCTATACAACGCTTTCCCGTTGTGCAACTCGCCGCTACGATACGTCACCAGCTCGTGGCGTGGGCAAAACGACGCTTGAAAGAAGCACCGTCGCGAAGAGCACAAGTGTAGGGTTTCCTTCCAATACTCTGCAGCGTCGTTGCTGGTCTTCGCCGCAATGTCCAGCTACCGTGCGCGTGACGTACGTATACGTACGTCCACCTCTGTCATGACGTCACGTGCACACGGTCCCTGCTGGCACCCTATCGCATACTTGTCAAGCGTGCCTTGTCCTGGTATTCAGATAGGTATAGAAAGTTGTACTCGAGAAGTCACAAGACGAACGAACAGTAACTATATATGGCCCGATTTCTCGGCACGCACCTCTTGGAAACAAAACGGCAGCCAGATTGTAAGACAAAAAGTTACGACATAAAATAGCAGTGTTCGGTGGTTTTGAAGCCTAGGACACTCATCTAAAGTTAACCGAAAATGCGAAAGGTTGGAAACCTCACGTATCGAGGTATTGCTGCAATTTCGTGTTAACCACTGTACATATGTATACTTGCTGTTATTTGCTACCTCATGCTAATCGCTTTACCAGACTGCTTGTAGTTACTGCCTCGTACAGGCAGTAGCAACGAGCACGTATGCAGCTTTTAACACAACACAACCGTCCAGGACGCATACACCAGAAAATAAAATTTATTTCATTTGATCCTTCTCTCTACTTTTCCAAATAAAACGAAAACAAAATTTCATTTTGGGCATTGGTCGCAAGCAATGCCGCAACAGCAACTACGGGTACTAATACTAACTGAGCTGCCGTCTTGATGAAGACAAGTCTACTTGTCGAAACGTTGGCTCCAGCGACATTCCCTGTTCTCTACATCGTCTTTAGCGACCTGTTCATCGATTCAAGCCTCCCCATTCCCCTGAGCTACTCTTTTATTTTGGATAACTACTACTGCACTAGTAATTTTGCTAGTAACCGCTACTTACATACTACTCCATCTACTACAACAAGGGCTTATGATCAGAGGTTTATGATCGTATGAGGCTTACTACAAGGGCTCATGAGCACTATCAAAAGGCATTAACGAAACGGCAGAACTGTAACTTGGCGTTACAGTTTGCGGCTTTAAAGTACTCCTTTAGAGCCGCAAGCCCACGCAGCCGTGTAGGTCACTCTTGTTCTTGCCCTGAACAGGGAGGGTAGCTTCCGTGTGGGCAGACCTCGTCAAGGGTCTTCCGCTATGTCACCTTATTACACGCACAGGAGAGAGAAAGAGAGGCCCGTCGGGGTCGTGTGTCACGCGCGTGTCTATAATGTCACCTTCCCTGACGTTGACGACGCTCGCAGCGACAGGTCGCGACGCGGAAAACGCGCGCCGCTGCACGTCGCCTGCTCCTTTTTTGCCTACGTCAGTGAGCTAGGGGTCGCGATGACAACCTCTCACATCGTCGCGTCCGGACAGCGGTCCGGTGTCGTAGATAATATCCACTTCCTCGTCCACAGCACACATTGCGCAATCTTCAGTGTGCGGTGACACACACACACACGTCAGCATCACAGCGCGTTGACAGAGTGCGCTATATGATCGCAATATTGCCGCGCCCATGAGAAGAAAATAAGATGCCAGCAGAAAATTTGATTGATTGATTGATCGATTTGTGGGGTTTAACGGCCGAACACCAACTCTGATTATGAGAGACGCCGTAGTGGAGGTCTCCGGAAATTTCGATCACGAGGGGGTTCTTTAACGTGCACCGACACCGCACAGTACACGGGCCTCAACATTTCCCCTCCACCGTAATGCAGCCGCCGCGGCCGGGATTCGATCCCGCGACCCTGGGATCAGCAGCCGAGTGCCATAACCACTAGACCACCGTGGCGGGGCGCCAGCGGAAACTTTGCACAGTGGAATTGTTGGATTGTGCGCAAACATTACTTGCAACCGCACCACTTAACGAGCGTATGACAACACCAGCAGACATTATAGCTACCACTTATCCAACATTACAGGAACACTTGCAATTACTAGCCTGAACATAGCCGATAATACTTATCATTACGCAAACTGTCGCAGAAATTAGCCAACACGAACTGGTAAGGTATGGTTACTTGCTGCGGCACTTATAAGCTGTCCCGCTCTATTTATGCATTCATGTGTATACCCAAAATAAGAACCCGCGGTTTGCTGTGGACCGCAGTGGGTTACGTCAAGCAATAACGGTTTTCTGTAGGAAATGGCCCAAGAATGTTCGCGCATTAATATCCTTCTCGCACATCGCAAAAGAACGTTAAACAAGTAGCTCTGACAGCATAAAAGTCGCGAAAGCACCTGCGTGCTGTCTGAAGGGAGCGGAGAAAAATGTAAGAGGTGGGGGAGAGAGGGCAAGGAAGCTAGGGCATAAAGGACATTGTGAAGGAACGGGGCACAACAAGAACACACGGACACTCGTAAGATGAGTTAACAACACTATCACCGACGCGTAAGTGAAATTTTCTCCTTTTTTTCTTTGGAAAAGAAGGCACACACAGCTTCTGTATTTCTTGTTTTTCTTACTTTCTCACCTTTTCTATTTGCCGTGCTTTTTTTTTTTACTTGTACCCTGACCGAGAGTAGCCTGATGATGCGATATTTGCATATATATGTTTGTACCTGTCTTTACAAGAAACGTTAGCTGAGAGCCTGGAGTCGGCGCCAGTGTAGTTCCTATCTCTTGCAAGTGTTCGTGTGTTCGCGTGCGCCCCATTCCTTCACAATGGACAGGCACCAACTAACCCAGTTATCGGTGCTATTGCAGATAACAGACTAGCACGCAGGGAGTCGTAAGCGTAGAGTACAAGCTGGCTAACTATTACATTGCCACTTAAGCTCTGTCATCATAACCAATATCTCACTCGTGCGCAAACGCGTCCAACGTGCACTTTCTCAAGTTCTTTTTTTTTTTTTTTATTGCGAAATGGGCTTGCCCTTAAGGCATAGTATATGGTGTATTTTGTTAAATGTGTGCTGCAAGTCCTGTGTTGTGTATGAACTGAAGTAGTGTTTTGTGGTATCTGTTGTCAGGCGCCTGGCCCATCATACAATTACTATCGCCGTTCCACCCAGTTTCTTTCTTTCTTTCTTTCTTTCTTTCTTTCTTTCTTTCTTGAACGTGGACAGCCTGAATCTCATCGTCCCGGCGCTGCCCAACTCTAGGTTAGCTAAGAGATCGCGGCTAAGCAACCGTCACGTAACGACGTTAATTAGCAGGCCGCGCTAGTTAGCAGCCCTCCTGAGGAGCGCCGTCTCAGCTCCACCAAGCAGCTTAATCACGGAGACAACCCAAGGCTAACATTAATTCCTAACCAGGGTTTAATCACATTGGTCAAGAAAAAGAAAAATAATACTAATAAATAATTAAGTGTTGCCCCCATGGTTCGCATCGTGGTCTGCCATGCTACGAGATCCTCAAGGACATGCATCGCCTAACTCTAACGATGCAGAACGAGTCAGCATACACACGAGTGCAAAAGTAAGTTATTTCCTAATAGCTCATTTGCAAAACATCAGTCTGGTGAAAACACTGACGCAACGTTATCTGCCCACGAGATCTGCTAGCGTAGCGATTAAGCCAACAAAGTAGTAGTAGTAGTAGTAGTAGTAGTAGTAGTAGTAGTAGTAGTAGTAGTAGTAGTAGTAGTAGTAGCCGGAAGAAAAAGTGTCAACTACCAGGTTGCTGCGCAATACGTAACGCTACCTGGCAGTGCTAATGCCAGCAAGGAGGCTTGCGGGACTATATGCCGATAAACGCAGTTCATGGGTATATTTCTCGATCATAACACGTCAACAGTACAAGGTGTGACGAGAACCGCCTTAGAACACAAAAATGGATCAATTAGTTATCAAGGCACCTTGACTAGGTCCACCCTCCAAAATGAAAGCACCCCTAAAGGTAAGCGACTCCTACATTTATAAAGAAATAAGCTTGTTCACAAACAGGTGGAAGAAATATTTATTGCAGCGACCTAAAGCGCGTTATACATCATTATAGATTAACCATTTCTCGTAGTGCAACGGGGCAACGATTCTAGCATGGGGCTTTTCGAAGTTGGGGGAAGAGGGAGTGGGGAAGGAGTGAGAGAGTGAGAGAGCAGCGTTGATTGATTGATTGATTGATTGATTGATTGATTGATGATTGATTTTGTAGGGTTTAACGTCCCAAAACCAGCTCTGATTATGAGAGACGCCGTAGTCGAAGGCTTCGGAAATTTCGACCACCTGGGGTTCTTTAACGTGCACTGACACCGCACAGCACACGAGCCTCAACATTTCGCCTCTATCGAAATGCAGCCGCCGCGGCCGGGATTCGATCCCGCGACCTTGAGAGCAGCCTTGAAAGCCAATGATGAGGAAGGCAGAATTCAATATGTTTTCGAACCGCAGCGCAGGTTCACCTCCATGAGCAGACAAGAGCGCGTCGACAAGGGATTGGAGCGAATTTCGTTTCACTTGCTTTCTCTCATCACGTAACAGGAAGGAAACCGAGCGAGCAAGGACAAGAACTTTAAGAAAAACAAAATGAAGAAGAAAGTAAAGAGAGAGGGGAAGGCCTTATTCACCTGCCACAGCGTGAAGGCGCTCCGCATTTTTATTTATCTTTCTTCCCTTCCCTCTCCGTGCGAAAGAAACTATGTCGGCGCATCTTGGCGCGATCGAGCGCGGCCGTCGCTTGCTCCCTGGGGCGCCCAGTGAAGCGTCGCAGGCCGAACCGAAATTCCAAGGACGGCCAAGGACATGCTCTTTCTCCCAATCTGTACTCAAGAGAGGCGCCGCTCTTACGTGGAAGGGAAACCAATGCAATGGCCCCGCTATGCCGTCGCCGGGGCCCGCGCAGCTGTGCTATCACGACAGCGCCAATGATAGTGTCGGCCTCACAGCTTACACTTGTAACTCGATAGGCTGGGTATGTTGTTGTTGTTGTTGATTGAAACTTTAAAGAGCAGTAGAGTCAGCAGCAGGAGAACAACGAACAGCAACGACCGGCGGTCGTCCTATGGATATCAACTATGGATATCCATAGGACGACCTATGGATATCAGCGATAGAAGCGGAAGTACGGGATCATCGTTAACTGCAGCTATTACCACGTACAAATACAAGCTCGTATTTGCGGCTGTTACTACTATTACTGTTTGTAAGAACAGCGTCTAGTGGCGAAGAGGCGCATGCGGAAGCTTATCATCATCATCATCATCATCATCAGCCTGTTTAGGTCCACTGCAGGACGAAGGCCTCTCCCAACGATTTCCAATCCACCCTATCCTGAGCGAGTTGGTTCCACTTTATGCCCGCAAACTTTTAATTTCTTTTAATTTCATCGCTCCATCTAACCCTTTGCCTACCTCTGTTGCGTTTTCCCCCTCGTGGTATCCATTCCGTCGCTCTTACTGTCCACCTATTATCCTTCCTCCTCATGACATGTCCTGCCCAGGTCCATTTCTTTGTTTTAATTGATAAGATAATATCGGCTACTCCTGTCTGTTCTCTGATCCATTCCGCTCGTTTTTTTATCTCTTAGCGTTACCCCTATCATTTTTCTTTCCATTGCACGTTGCGTGCTCCTTAGTTTCATCTCTAGCTTTTTCGTTATCCTCCACGTTCCTGCACCGTACGTTAGTACTGGGAGAATGCAGTGATTGAATACTTTTCGCTTTAGTGAGAGCGGTAAGTTTCCAGTCATGATTTCGTAATGCCTTCCGAATGCGCTCCAGCCCAACCTTATTCTACGGAGAATTTCTTTTTCATGGCTAGGAGTTCCTGTTATTAACTGTCCCAGGTATACGTATTCGTTTACACGTTGTAAGCTTATCAGAACCAACTTTATCATGGTATACCGTTAACACATTAGCATTAGCACGCTTAGAAGAGCCAATGGTGGTAGCTAACAGCGGAAGCTACATTCGCACCGAGTCACCGCAAGGTGACATTGTCCAATTTCATTTCACACGCACCATCATCTGCGGCTGGGACGCTTGCACGCTGCCGAGCACTAAGGATGTTAGCCAAGGTGTTTGTGCAACAAATTCAGACGGCAGCAGCTACAGACCTCAAATAAGCTATAACTTCTATAACTGTAATTAAACATGAATTGCGCACAAACTTGTCAATGACACAGGAGGACATTGCGCTCGTCCGTGTCTCTTTCCTGTGTCCTTGCCAAGTCCGTGCGCAAATCATCTTTATTTCCAAGTATGTACCAACTCGCCCAGCAGAAAGTCTTATTTAACTTTTATAAGACTAACAGCATGTACCCTGCGTGTCGGCGTCCCTATGTCAGCGCTGTATAGACCACACGCGAAAACGGGCCACAGAGCCCCGAAACGCTATACACCCTCATCCAAGGTCGTCCAAGTGCAGAGGATGCGTACACGCACGCTGCGTGAAAAGGAGCACAGTCCATCAGCAAACGGCCCGCGGCAGCTTAGGCGTCGATGACGCATCGCACAACCCCCGTCCGCCCCGCTACACGTCCACCTACAGGCGAGCTACGCGGGGCGTATGTAAACAGACGTGACACACATATATGCGGTACTGCTGCCGCTGGCTAGCTAGCTCCCTGCCTCACGCGGTTTTCATCAGCCGCGAGAGTAGAGCGCTCGAAATAAGCAAACAAGAGGCTCGAGAAACGACAGTGGCCACAGCGAGAGAGAGAGAGAGAGTCCAGCATCGAAAAGCGGGCCGCTCTTCTCGGACCCGTCAAGCGGCATGCCGTCGCGCGTATTATACCGTTCAGCGGCAACTCGCGGCGGCGGCGGGGTCACCGTCGTGAGAGCGACGCGTCGGCCACCGGCCGCTATGCGGCGGCATCAGGGCCGACAGGAAGCGGCAGGGCCCAATTATGCCCCGAGATGGCCGAGAGAGAGTGAGTGAGGGTGGTATGGGTCATCCCCTTTCTTCGTACGCCGGAATATGGGCCATCGCGCGAAAGCGGTCCGCCGTGCCAAAAGGCGCCGCGCCGACGCCGATTAAGGGCGGAGGAGATCGCGCGCGCGCATGCAGGCGCGTGCGCGGATGGGTCGCCGTCGTCGCGTTCGCCCTTAAGGTATGCCGCGTTGCACAAGCATCTATATCGGAGTTTTAGTGTGCAGAGAGAAAGAGAAAATGGGTGCACGCTGGAGGTTCGCCGCATGCATCGGTCTGGGCTGTAATCAGGCCCGTAGCCAAGAATTTTTTAGATGCGGAGCATCTCTTGCTCGCGGGTACGTCACGCGTCCGGCGTCCGCACTCACACTACGCATGCGCGACTCTTCTCTTCCTTCCCTCTCTCCAACAGCTGCTGCAATAAATAAAGCGGGTAGAGAGCGCGCGCGCGCTTCGCTTCAGCAGTATCTCCTCCTTCTCCGATGAAAGAAGTTGGTGGTGTTGTGTGATGGAAGCAACAGTTCCGTGAGCGTGTGGGTTGACGCAAGTACGCATCAGCATCAACCCACACTCTTACAACGGTCACGCGATGCGTGGTAACTAACCAAGTTAACAACGTAATAACACGCAAGGTTCACCGCAAAGGTAACACCGAAAATGTAGCGCCATCTCATCTAAGTTCACGTTCTACGTGACGCCTCCTGGCAAGAGTGTGTTCTACACACGCCGCCTTGGCCACGAGTGGCGCTGCCTAACACTCCCAGGATAATCGTACATAAATACACAATAAAGTGGACGGGGGGACGACCGCCTTTGTAGCTCAGTTGATAGAGCATCCGACACGACATCCGAAGGTCGTGGGTTCGGGTCCCATCGAAGGCAGGTTTGTCTTTTCGTCCACTTTAATTCCTTTCTACTTTCTCCACAATTACTATTAATTAAGTCATATATGTACTACACGGCAGTGACACGAACCTAAACGCGGAATGCGCGGCGTTGATGGTCTGGCGTTTGAACCCCTCCCGTACCGATGCCCTGCGCCGAGTCGAGATTTATTCAAAACGAACGTACGGATGACCGAGACCTTTCCAGTCGATGTCATATAGTATCGGCAATGACGAAAGAATAAAGCAGCTACACTCTTCCCTGTGGCTAAAGACAAGTTTCATGTCTGCAGACAAGCTCGTGACGTGCTCTAGAGCATAAGCTGCAACAAAAGATCTGGCTGATCCATCGCTATAACACGAAAGTGGGATGTGTCTTCACATAAGCAAGAATGTTTATTGTACATTGAGGGGAACTTGACCATTTCTATCGGCGTTTCGCTCGTACGGCACCGTTCGACGTGGATGCACCCACGTTCGCGCATCCCCTCCCTAACGTTCATGACCAACCCCTCGTCCCTGTGGTAACTGAAGTAGTTTACGTAATAACTGGACACAACTGAAGTAGTTTACGTAATAACTGGACACAGTCGATATTTACGCAAATTTTTCTGCGTGTTTGTCCTTGCAGTTCTCACATGTAAATTTTACTGCCTCACTTCCGTTACGGAAATGACGTAGTCGGGTCGTAGTGTACCCCGGCATAAAACACTTTCGTGTTAAAAACATTCGGATTACATAATAAGTTTCCGAGGTCTTAATTAGTTAACAGAGCCTTTTTCGCAATTACCTACACGGAAGCAAACAGCTCTAGGCCAGTCGAATCTCGCTCACCCGCCAATAATGAGAACGACACGGGAAGGAGATGCGAACACCTTTACGGTGACGTCAGAAGCAGTGGAGCAAGCATACAGGGCCATCTGATGTAACACCAAGAGTTATAGGCATGTCCTTACAGAATAAGCTTGGAGTTTCCCTACTTGCCCCGCCAAGGTGGTCTAGTGGCTATAGTACCCGGATGCTGATAAGAAGGTCGCGGGGTCGAATCCCGGCCGCGGCGGCTGCATTTCGATGGAGGCGAAATGCCAGAGGCCCGTGTACTGTGCGATGTCAGGGCACGTTAAAGAACCCAAATAGTCGAGATTTCCGGAGCCCACCACTACAGCGTCTCTCATAATCAGATCGTGGTTTTGAGAAGTTAAACCCCAGTAATCAATCGATCAATCGATAGGCCGCCGCTTCAAATTCCTCAGTACCAGGTTCTGGCAATGTCCGTACAACGTTCGCGGACTGCTCAAGCGGGCCGCGCTCTTCTGCGGCGACAGTATACAAGATACTACAGAGGATACAAAGAACAAAACCCACAAGCTTAAACACAAAACAGAAAACCCATCTAAACAAAAGGAAAAAGAAATAGGAGGCAGAGCAGCAAGGGGCGATAAATGGGCGTATTTAAAGGCCCCGTGGTATCTCGGCTCTTGGACGCGGAAGACAAGTCCACGGCAGGCAGAGAGAGAAAGATAATGAAACACACACCTATAGGAGGCCCAACGGTCCAGCTACGGTTGAGAGAGAGGTGGTCTTATCCGGCCTCTCTCCGAACGCGTTGTTCATACACATAACCGCTCGGCCTAGACGGGCCGCAATTTTTTACAGCACACCGGTCCGGGCCGACGATTAAGAGAATGCGGACGACGACGACGATGATGATGATAATAACGATAAAACAAGACGGGCGAAGAAGCAGCGAAGAAGAAGAAGCAAACACCGATATACGCGAGGCTATACACTAAAAGGGGCGAGGCGCGTAGGCAGTGTGAGTGTAACGGAGGTGAAAGCGATAAGGCTCAAGAGCGCGCACCCGCGGGTTTTTTCTTTTGCTTTTGTATTTTTTAAATTGTTCTCGTTCATTCGGCGCTCTTTATCCAGCGGTGCTGTCGTCACCCCGGCTAGCTATAGGAAAGCAAAGGCAAGAGAGCGCGCGAGGGAAGCGGGCGCGCTGGACGCGTGATCGGTCAAAAAGTAATTACGTTAAAAATACTTTCGTACACGTATTGAACTCGAGATACGGAAGAGTTAATAATAATTTATCGGGTTTTTACGTTCCAAATACACGGTATAATTACAAGTCATAGCAGTTTAGGGGAGGGCTCCGTGTTATTTCTCGAAACCCCTGGGTTCTTTAACGTACACCTAAATCTAAGTATAAACGGGCGCTTTCATTGCATTTCGCCCATCAACGGAACTGCGGCCGCCGCGGTCGAGATTCCAACCCGTGACCTCGAGCTGGCCAACATCCTGCAGTCGCGAAGCTACTACGGCGGGTTTTGTCCTCCACAATTTGTAGCGCAAAGGTTGCAGGAAATTAGCGCACGGGGTCTAACAAAGAAACCTTTCCATAATTGACGAAATGCTTGCTCAGATTCAACACCCGAACTCGAGACCAAATGGCACGCCAGGTACAGGCTTATTGTGCACGAATCCGCGTAAACTTCATTCACTGGTTTATGCTAAATTTGCTGGTTCGCGCAAAATTTGCTGGTTCGTGCGTGCGGGTGCGGCACGCTTTTATTTTTATTCTATTTTTTCAATATCCTTTCACCGCCTTGGTGACCTGCGTAGAAACTGGTATGCCGTGCATTCAACTTGTATATCCATCAACTTCGTGCATCAACTCACTGCGTTAAGGCCGGCGGAAAGGCTCAGGCGAGTACTCGCACCCTTCTGAATTCAAGGGGTCAATCTACCCGAAATAACATCTGCATGTTCGCTCACTACATAATCACTCACACCCGCTTCAAACGCGTCAGAGTGTACGACGAAAAGTGCGAGAAGTTAATGCGCGAAACTAGAGTGATTGCACGGCAAGCGTGACAAGTCGTGACTATACGTGATCGACGTGAGCGTGTACTTAAGCGAACCGAAGGCTCCGCGAACGCCCCACATTATCCGCTTCGATTACTCCGTCATCGATTATAAAGAGAGCGATCTGTGCCAGCGAGTGTGAGAAGACGTGATTACAGAGTGACTGAATGCACACCTGTATACGTGCGAAATTCCTTCGCGATGTTGGCGCCGCTTAGTGTTATACCCGGTTCAATTACCGCGTCATTCGTTATACAGCCAGCCCGGGTGTGCAACATTCCGATTGAGATTGAGAGAACGATGCCGATCTGCGTAATCAAGAGGTAATACATTAGAGGGACGCTGAAGTACACAACGCATATGCATCAGGTTACAGAGACAAATTATTTTCGACGCAGACGGATAATGGTCTGACATTCGGAAAAGCGCTCATGTCTGTGACGCTTGAGAAAGTACGACACCATGTTGTGAAAGAAAGGAGTTAGAGAAAGCGGTAGTGGAGGGGGTTGAAATAGAGAAGGCACAGAAAGGAGAGGTCGGTGCATGGCGGAACTGGAAATCCTGCGAAGTGTATACTTCCCGAAGAGTAGGCGGACGTCCACTCTAACCACTTGCCCCCCCCCCCCCCCCCCGCCGCCCGCTGTCTGCAAAGGAAAGAGCACGTAAGTAGATATTTGCTGCCGTGGTCCATGATTAGGGATAGAGTGGCCAAGGTGCTCGTTTGCTAACCGGAAATACCCGACTTCACACCCCGTCGCGACAGCCGCATTTCTACGGAGGCGAAATGCTATAGAGGCCCATGTACTATGCGATGTCAGCGCACGTTAAACAAGCCCCAGGTGGTTAAAATTTCCCGGAGCAGCGTACACGTGCCTCAAAATGTCGTCGTGGTTTTTGGCCCGTAAAACCCAAATAAATGTTACTTTACACGTGCAAGGCAGCAATGTGAACGAAGTCTCATGAAACCTCCCCGCGTTGCAGCCCTTCTGTCTCAATCTCTTTAGACACGATTACCGAAGCGGTCTCGTCCTGACTGCACCGCCCCCACCCGAACCGTGTTGCACAGGTGAACAATCTCAGCGACAAAGAGTCCTCTCCGGCAATTTCCCTGTGAGCTTACGTGTAAAACTGCCGGTAGCAGCACCACCACCAGCGCAAGATGACGTGTTTACATCGCTGCGTCACGGAGCGCTGCGCGCGGAGTATTCGCTTTTTCTTGTTGTTTCTTTCGTACTTTTTTTTCCGTACTTCTACGCTTTTCTGTACTCCGGAGCGCGTCATTGCCGGCGACTCCTGCAAGCAAGCAAGCAAGCGAAGCGGGCAAGAAGCCACACGGCTCAAGCAAGCCACGACGTTCCTCGAAGAGCAACAACACTGCACGCTTCAGTGATAATGACGGCGTATCTGCGTCTTCTCTTCGTGTAAGGAAAAGCTCTGGCAGTAGAAAAAGAAGAAGGGGAAAGGGGAGGGAGTGAGGTGGGTCGCAACCTTGCCTTCTTCGGAAGCGGGCACGCCAACTCAGTTTCTCTCGTGTTTCAACATTCACTTTCTTGTTTTTCCGCGGACGTTTTATATACGCGGCAGCGGAAGAGTATAAAATAAAGACTGCGGGATGGGCGGCGTTACGTCATCCCAGCCTGCCTTCGCAGTTGAGTGTGCTTCTCCAAGAGGCCTTAGTCCTTTTACTCTGACTCTCTCCCTCTTTCTCTAGGGAAAATAAAGTAAGGACAAGCACGTGACCCCGCGCTCGGCGGGGGCGCTGACAGTGGGGCGTGAAAGAAAAACACAATTTGTCTGTCAAAAACAATGCCCTCTAAGGTATTTAGAACACTCTAACGATCTCCAGTGTTTGTTCGAGGATTGAGACGCTTAGTTTCCTCCAAGAAGAAGAGGAAGAAGAATACGCAGTGTCACGTAAGAGCTGCTTACCTTCTTCAGCATCTAACGACAGAAAAATTAATCGCAAAGACATTTTGAAACTCATGTGGAAACTCAATTTCCTTTGTTTGTTTGTTTGTTTGTTTGTTTGTTTGTTTGTTTGTTTGTGTTTGCACATTATCACCTACAAGGAAATGACACTATACCAGCCACGCCATTCCTGGGACGGTGGAAGCAAAATCACGCAGAACGGCAACCCAGACGCCCATACCATCAGCCAATCAGTAAAAGAGGAATAATTAACTGTTGTACTAGTTTATCTTGCATAACTGGGTGAAGATACCTCTGCGAACAATTCAACAAGCCACACGAGAAATAAGACGAAGAAGTTATATCTTAGCCAGCATAAAACAACAAATCGCAAAAAAGAAGACTGATAGTGTCAGAAGAAAAAAAAAAGAACCCAGCTTGCGCCAGGTCGCGCAAGGCCAGATCATCGCGAAACTGGCTGATAGTTTACTGAGCAGGTCACTTTGAGAGTATTGTAACACTTCGGCGGGAACACGACAGGTGACGTTTTGTTACGTGAGTTTGGCTGATCACGTGACGTGTTGCCGCCAAAATCACTTTTTCCAATGTCACGTGGCATGTTTCCGCCAAAATCACACATCAAAATATCACATGTTCCTGCCAAAATCGCGTAATGAAATGTCACGTATGTGGCCGCCAAAATCACGTAACGCAACGTCAAGTGACATGTTCCCGCCAACATGACGTAACGCAGTGTCACGTGACACGTTTCCGCCAAGACCACGTAACGCAACGTCACGCCTGACATATTGCGGCGAGCTTATAAGAAGCTTCGCATGCTAAAACTTTCGCGCTGACTCGCTGGTTTACGGAGGCCTGCTCCGTACACTCCTCGAGGAGGAGGCCTGCCTGGAGCGCCCCAATGTACACTCGACGAAAAGCAGATGCCGTAGTGTCTGCGGCGGGTCCGCGTTCCCCACGGTGTCAGGTGACCGCGCGACGGCTGGCGGGAAATAAATCAGGCGCCGCGCGTGATCTCGCTGCCGACTCGTTTCCGCTGCAACCGCGCGCGTTGGGAGTATGTAGCCATAAAGCAAGCACAAAAAAAAAAGAAAACAGCAGAAAAGCTAGCACAGAGCATCGAGTGAACTGCCGCGAAGCCTGCAGTCATAATATTTGGATATATGGCTCGCGAGAACCCTCGAATCGTGATAGCCAAGCACCGATTTCTAGATGCCGAGCGCCTGGAGGGTACGGGAGAAGAGCCGGTATTGCGATGGCGTATTGTGTGTCCATCTTCTGCAGCCCTTGCATGGGCTACAGAAGGTAGAGCGCCCCTTTTCCCCGTCTTGAATCTACATCTATCCGCCAATCAATATACGTCATCTACCAGTGGTCTATCTATCTATCTATCTATCTATCTATCTATCTATCTATCTATCTATCTATCTATCTATCTATCTATCTATCTATCTATCTATCTATCTGTCTGTCTGTCTGTCTAACAATACTGCTATCACACACACGAACACACCCGCAGGTGTCAAGATCCACTGGACTGATCCCCAGGACCGGGAACTGAGGAGTATACCAGCAGGGGCGAATAGTAAATACTCTATATTTCTAAGAAATCAAGCCAATCTCTCCGCCCCGCTGCGGAGGTAAAGTGGCTATGGTACTCGGATGCTGATCCGGGGTTGCGGGATCGAATCCCGGACGCGGCGGCTGCATTTCGATGGAGGCAAACTGTTGAGGCCCGTGGATATACTGTGCCACGGCCACTGGATGAAAGGTGCGCTTTCATTCAGCGGCCGTGACTATGTGATGTCAGTGCACGTTAAAGAACTCCAGGTGGTCGAAAACTACGGCGACTCTCATAATCATAGCCGGTTTTGGGACGTAAAACCCAAGAAAACAACAGCAATCTCTCTCTTTCCCTCCACTACCAGAGCCGCGAGGCGATCTAACCAACTTTTTTTTTTTCTTTTTCCTATTCATCACTGTCAAACCGGTCGCGCGCGTAAGGGCGTGCGGGGTCAAGCCACGCAGATCGCCGCGTGCAAGACGCCGCGAGACCGGCTTCAATGCCACCGTCGTCGGCAGCCTATAGAGAGCGAGGGAGTAAGTACCACGGCCGTTGATATCGACGCAGCCTTCGGCGGTATGCGGATTCGAAAGAGCTGCAGGATGCATGCACCCTTCACGGAGCGCGGTTCCGGGGGCAAAGTAGGCGCGAGATACACGCAAGGACTCGCGTCCACCGCTTGACGCCGCGACAGTTCGTCAACGGGTTTACAGAGAGCGCCCTCCGTCGTCGGAAAAGCCAGGCCCAACTCTGCCTTCACGGGGTCGGCGCAGCGATCAAATAGTTCGGTGCAGCACAAAGGAGCCGGCCACATCTGGCATCCAAACTGGCGCCCATGTGACGATTGTCCGGTCATCACAGCCGAACTTTGCGCCACAAACGAAGATTTATTTTTTTTTGTTTTGTTTTATTGACTAATACGGCAGTCCCTATTCGGGCCCAAGCAGGAGTGGGTACATAAATGTCACTGACAATACCAAACAGAATATTAAAAAAAATGAAATACAAGGTATAAAATTTACAAATATTCTCAACATTAATAAGGAGCGTAGATAATATATAGCAATAATAGCAGTCACAGAATACAAAGTACGATACAAAAATTCATAGCACCAATACAGCAGAATTTTAAAAATCAAAAGATAGGTCAACTGACGAGACGAGCGAACGACTGTGTTGAGCCAGCATTAACCACATTTTCCGATAACTTGTTCCATAATGAGAGAGCATCAGGGAATAATGAGTATTGACGTACGCTAAGGTGACTGAATGGTTGCCTAAATGTCTTATTATGATAAGTACCATAAAAGCGTATGGGCGGGACAGTTGTACTGGAATAGTGACTCTCAATGCGTGTCCGTGTACGAGTGTTTGTATTCACTGACTTTGATGAACTGCTCAAAACTTTGTGACGAAAACCACCCTTTAAGAGAAAAGGAGTTGCCGGCACCGCACATGGGCACCAATCTCTCCTTAAATTACATTTATTAAAATTAATTCGCTAATAATATTGTGAGGCGACGTCCGGTACAGGACCATTTTTATTAGGACACTGGCGCGCGAGACAGCCTCCCAGCCATCAGCGGCCAAACCCAGAAAGGATGATGATTGCCATGATGGGTATATACAGATGAAGACGACGAACTGCACGCTTAGCGCGAACAATATTATTTAAATGTCAAAACGTGGCACTGTCCGCCACTGTCCACGATTCGACGCGGAAAGGAAAACCCTTGTTCAGACGCTACGACAACTCGACGATAGGCCACTTCCTGCGCAGATGGTGCCTGGACACCTTCCTCACCGCTCGTCGGCCCACAAGGCACTGAAAGCACTTTTGCGGCTTGTTGAAGACGACGGGTTTGAGCGAATGCCTTTGACTGATGGAGTCATCCTACAATGTCTCTTTCGTTGTTCCCCTTTCTCCTCTCTCTTCCATCTTTTTACTCCCTCTTCCCATACCCCCAGTGTAGGGTAGCCAACCGGACGCCTTTCTGGTTAACCTCCCTGCCTTTCTGTTTTTTTTTTTTTTCCTTTTCTTCCTGAAAACCTGGGAAGGCAATGCTTACGCCGCATGCATACGCTTAAAACGATTCGGTATACGGAAACGTGTCGTGCATGTGGTGTTTCACACACGCACAACATCATATTTCGCGGATGACTTGACGCAAAGCAGCCGGACACTGCAGCATTGACGAGTGATGTGCCGCTAGAGGAGAACAAAAGGACAGAAGAGAGGAGAACACTTTACGTAATAAAATATTTTTTTTTACCGCTGAAGATGCGATAGATGTTACTTATGTGTGGTAAGGTCATGCTGTAGTGCCCTAGTGCCCTAGTGGCTATGGTACTCGGCTGCTGATCCGAAGGTCGCAGTTCGAATCCCTGCAGCGACGGCTGCTTTCCGTGGAGGCGAAATGTCGAGGCACATGTACTGTGCAATATCGGTGCACGTTAAAGAACCCCAGGTAGTTCTTTGACTACGACGTTTCTACCACGGCGTCTCTCGCGATCATATCGTGGTCTTGTGTCTTAAAGCCCCAGAAATTGTCATTATTTGATGACGCTCCATAAGAATGGTCGAAGCGGTGCACCCACGGCCTCAGACAATGCGCACACGTCTACACTTAAGTGCCTTCATTGGGGAACACGGAGAGCATGGTTCAGTGCACTATATATTCATCATTTGCATTCTGTGTATGGCCTCCTAGATTGGCTGCCCAATGTCCCAGACACCGAGCGTAGACGACCAGTTACGTGGTTATGAAACACAGCGTAATATTAGCGTTGTCACTGCTGCTGTAGTGACTGCCTGTATACTGGTCGACAGGACGTAGTAAATACTATGGTTTGCTGGGCAAGTTGGTACGTGCCATCACGTCGTGGAATGTCAGCAGACAGGGAAGAAACTATGCAGAACACCCCAGTGACGTGCCTGATTGATTGATTGATCGATTGATTGATTGATTGATTGATGTTCCATTGAGGAAAGGACGCTAATTTCTGTAGCCCATGTAGGGAGCACGGCTAAGCGTCCGTGGGCGTAGTGGAAAGGGATTAACAGAAAGGAGAGAAAAGCCGTGGCAGAGTTCTCCAGAAATTTCGACCACCTGGGGTTGTTTAACGTGCACTGACATCGCACAGCACAACGGACTTCTGGCACTTTCACCTCGATGTATACAATGACCGCCGCGGCCGGGATCAGGCACACCCGGTCATACATCCAGCCTGCACGGCATGTTGCACGCAACTAGCTGCGCGCAGGGGCGTACACGGGCAGATGGGGGAGGGTGCGAACGACAGCGAGCGTGGTGAAATGGATGAGGGCAAGAAAAAGGCAGCGACCGGCGGCGGCGCTCGCAAAGACAGAGAGGTCACCCGCCCCGAGACGCCCTATCCTTCGGGGCGTCGTCAACTCGAGCAATGCCTTCCGCGATGATCGCGACGGCGTGGGCAGCTAGCTAGCCAGGCAGCGTGGGCGAGACGGGCCCGAATGACTGCAGCGTGTAAATTGCCTCCATATTGCCAGGGGCGCCACGAACGCCTGCTGAAACACCGGCAGCACTATTATGACTTACGTGTCTTCTCAGATGGTACGTATATATAGGGAAAGGTCAAACACCGTCGTGTTTCGAGTCGTTGCTCATAACTGCCGACTGACGCGTTACGAACGCAAGCAACGAATCTTTCGCATAAAGCGCGAGGAAGTCGAACGTACAGCGGCCTATACGTAGAATTGTAGCGGCCGCGAACGTACACCATGCTGGGTGTGCCTAAAGTCCCTAGATCTTTTTTCTGTAAGATCTAGGGACTTTAGGTGTGTCCGAGTCTTTTACACCTCGAAATACCGGTCGAAGCGTTAGCAGTGTTTCCTTAATTTCTTGTTTGTTTGTTAGCATTACATAATGCCCCATTTTTGCTATAACAATGAATAGGGCTGCAGTATATGCAAAAGTAAATAAATAAATAAATAAATAAATAAATAAATAAATAAATTTGGCAAAACCCATAGTTGCATTTTGAACGTCCCGAAGCAGTGCTGACGTTGCAGGAAGTACACTAAATAAACTTACGAACAACCATGAATATGTGCTCGTCTGCTCTCACCTGGCGTATTACAATGGTCATGCAATTAACTGGTTGTTTACAATAACATGAAACATAAATGGAGAGGAAAGAAATTACTTCCATCTATAGCTCACAGCTGAAAATCTCTGACCACCTACTATTTGAGGCCCATGCCAGCTGTCTTGTCACTTTGCTAAGCAGCTAACGAAACCAAGCAAAGCGCAGGGAGCGTTGTATAATTACGAAAAAAAAAGGAAACGAAATTGGACGAAAGAAACACCTCGTCGCCTGGGGGAGACGAACCCGCACCCTTCCCTGAGCCTCCTACTTTCTTTCTATTTTGTTACACGCCAATCTCGGGCAAAAAGAGGGCCCCACACGGCTCCCCTGGCGCGTGCAGTCAAGGGCTCTCGCCATCTCACGGTCGTTGCAGAAGCCCCCTCCCCCAGTACGCCGTGCGACACCTTACTAGGTGTGGGCGCCTGTCACCCGCAGATACCTTACCTGCCGGTCGTTCGGCGTCAAACGTTGTACCTCAAGACGGCCTCGACTTCAGCCTCGACTGCGCAGAAGCGTGAACTTGAAATGCAGCGTGGACGTCCGTTCGACCGACGAGGCGAGCAAACGCGTTCCCGGAGGACACATCGCGGTACGCACCCTACACAGCGGCTGAGTGACCTGACATTTCCGGCCGGTCTGGGGAAAGGAGCGATGCATGAGGCTGTAGATGACTTGACAAGAGCGTACATATATGATGGCCACTACAGGACGACATTACAGGGACTGTCTACCTTAAATCCTTCATCAATTTCCTGTTTCTTTTGTTTATTTTAATCGCAACTGAAAACGCATCATGCAAATTGTACAAGCTTGCAGTGGTTTCGCTGGAAAGTGAGTAGAAGTTCATAAAACAGAATTTCTCGATATTTGCGGTGACTCCTGCATGTGTATAGGGAGGCTTGAAACACTGGTCACTGGGTTCTCGCAATATTAACTTAAAAATTAAAATTGCGCTCCATCACGGAGGGACGCTATACCAGATGAGTGCAAAATACAACTGTAAGTAAGAAATATTTGCTTTTAAAGCAAGGTAAGTGCACCTGCGCTGATATTTCTTGGTTTTTCGTTACACTTGCAGCATGACAATCATCGCCAATGATGGCGCCACCGGCCACTTTTTTTCCCCCGACTTTCGCGGCAAAGTTATAAGTGTGGTTCGTTTTTATGCGTTACAGGTTGGCTAGTGTACGGCAGTGTATAAGAAACGATCTTTTCCGCTTCCACTACAACCAGAAAAAGAAACAAAAACTAAATAAATAACTTGAGACTCACAAGGTATACACATCCCTGCAATAACTAAAATTTGAAAGCTCAAAATGGTGGTCGTGGTTTAAGTTAAGTAGTGCATGCTAGAGAACAGAATTCACGGAGCCAGACATAGGAACAAAGGTGGTCAGGATGCTGACTGCTGGGGACTTTCAAGATACCTCATTGCGCAGCTACACTCCCTGGATAATGGAAAAAATATCGAGGCAACTTTATGCGCAGCTAGGTGACTTCGTTGTAAGGGTGCAGCGCGTTAACGATCACCTTGTATAGCCGAGACCAAAGGGATCCACCGTGTTGACAAGTACACTCAATTGTTCACCTGCTTGTTGTATAGATGCATTCGACTGTGATTTTTTATCCAGTTCTTCGGCCGTATTCTCTGAGAGTCCCCTTAACTGCGCAAAAGTTCCTCGGAACTGAGACGGTCAAACTCGCGAACCGCGTATATAGGCACTGCGCGTCAGTTGAACATCTCACAGTCCAAACTATAGACAGGGAAGTTCGACTCGAGAAAGTGAAGTAGAAGAGAGAGAGAGAGAGAGAGAGAGAGAGAGAGAGAGAGAGAGAGCAGGAGTGTGGGATGGGAAAGAGAGAGAGAGAGCGAAATGCCAGGGACAGACGCGGCGACTCCATCCAGGCCGGCGAGTCTCCAATAACCTGACCGCTGCCGGCTGCACCAGGAACGCGCGCTGTCTCGACCGTATTACCAGCGCCTCCTGGTATTACACACACACTGCACTCGCTCACAACGGAGCCCTACACCGTCGTGTACTCAGTGACGTGAGCTGCTGCAGCTGTCGCCTCCTTTGAAGACGACTATATATATAAACTCCCGTTTCGGGCCATCAGAGCGGCAAGAAAGGAGGGTAAGCTCCTGCAGACTTTCCAAGTCCTTTCCTTTCCTCGCGTCTCAATTCGCTGTGTCACCGAAGTTTATCGAAGACGGGCGCATCGATTTCGAAGTTCTGGATGGCGCAGATTAAGTGTCGCCCAGGTCAGGAAGGAACTCCGAACACGCAACAGAGCGCGAAAGAAATTGCCGCTAAGATTCCGCGAGAGTTCACGTCGGATTTCACAGTAGAGAGAAAGAGTTAGGGAGAAGTACTTATAGGGCAACTCCGCCGATTTCCCAGTGTCCACGGATCTCAATGAAATTTTCAATATATATTCTCCTCAGTACTAAATTTCCGGAGCCCTCCACTACGGCGTCTCTCATAATCAACGGTGGTTTTGGGACGTAAAACCGCAGAAATCAATCAAATCAATCATGCGCCCTTACTCTCGCGCAAGCTTGCCCCGTAATCACCACCTTTAGCGAAAAGAGAGATAGAACATAATTTGGTCTACGACACAATGCCGTCCCAAACAGGAAAAGAGCCCAAAAAGCGACTTTTGAAGAAAAGCTGCCGGAAGAAAAAAAAATGTTGAGTGCAGATTCAATGTGCTAGCCATGTGGCGTCACTCTACGCAAATTCACGTGTGTGCTTCAGCCAAGGAAGCGTTGTTTGATTTATTCAGTCCCTCGACAACGAATCTGACTATACAGGTTCCTTTCTCCACGCATATGGAAAGTCCTGTACATAGCATATATCATATATATGAAAGGGAAAATTAGCATCCACCCGTTTTGTAGCACAAGGCATTTCTGAGAAATCCGTATGGATTTCCTTGTAGCCTTGCGCTACAAAACGGGTGGATGCTAATTTTCCCTTTCATAAACGTTACTCCACCTTGCGGGTTTCCACAGAACTCATCTGCCATCATATATATGATATCTGATAACGAAAGGGAAAATGATCACGGGCTTGTTTCTCCGTGAGACCGAGCGTCATGAATCTATAACAGTGAGGCCAAGGGAGGCATAGCAGAAGTCATTTAAGTAAGTTTCAACTGGAGTAGAGTAGTTATCACATGAAAAGAAATGAATTAAAGTGGACGAAAGAAACGCACCAGCCGCCGGTGCTGACCGACCGCAGGCGCGCGTGATCGGTTTCGCCGAGTTCTCAATACGCCGTGTGGTCGTTAATAACCTACTCGAAGACCAGTTACGCCCGCGGTCTTCAAGTCTCCAAGGGTTCATACCGCCAAACGATAACCGCGTCACCCACGGACACACCGAGATTACGAAAGAACCCACGGAGCTGCGGTAATAAATTGAGACACGCTTCGGGTTTTCTTTCGAGATAGTCGCCACGAAGATCTCGCACGCCATCGGGTCGTTTCTCCTTTTTTTTCCACACCTGATCGTACGAGCTTTTGAAGCAGGGCGTTAACTGCCCCCCTTTCTTTTTTCCTATTCCACCTCTCTTTTCGGTCTTTGGAGTTCTGAGAAACAGCGAAGGGCGCGGCACGACCACGGTTTTAGCACCGCAGACGCCAAGAGGAGGCAGGTCGCGCGTGTCGACGTCGTTGGGCGTGGAGAGAGAGAGAAGGTGTCTTGGGAAAGTGTCCTGTCGTGCAACCACGGCTCGTCGCGTCGCCACAAGAGGTACGCGTATAAGCTTTCTTCCCGGGATGCGGATGTAAACACAGATGGTGACGTCGCCTGCGCATGCTCAGAGCGACACAGAGGCAACACGCCTATAGTCCGTTTCAGAAGTTCCGTGCAGCACTGTGGAAGCTACAGGCCTCTTCGGCCAATCCGGAGGGCGAACACGTGTTAAATGTGTCCTTCCGCAGCTTGTCACCTGCCAATGGCGGGCGCTACAGTGGCGGCTGCAGCCCTGGAAGGAGGAAGATGAAGCGGGGTGTGCGTGCCCGAACAATGACATTTCGTCTCGCCTAGGAAAAATTCTGCGCTCGATGGCCTCGTAGCCTTGGCTCTACTGCATGGAACTAGCGAAACTGACTAAACGCGCTATACGCAGTGACGATATAGTGCTTTCCTTCGTTTTGAGGGGTTTAACATTCCCTCTTGGTCCTCACTGATCGGTCAGTTCTTGTTGCCAAGGCAGGACTGGCCAATCAGAGAACTGAGATTGGTAAGGGATTGGTCAGTCCTGCTTGTCAAGGCAGAATTGACCAATCCTTTACCAATTTCGGTCCTCTGATTGGCCAGTCAATTTCGGAATAGTATTCCGTTTCACGGTATATAGGCCCCCATCCGAGAACTGAGATTGGTACGAGATTGGTCAATTCTGCCTCGACAAGCAGAACTGGCCAATCAGTGAGGACCAAGACGGAATAGTATTCCGTTTTACGGCGTAGGCGCCGTGACGCTGTGCCTTTCGTCACCAAACGATCCAATCGCAAGCTCCCACGCAGAACGTGTATAATCTCGGTGCCGCTTTATCGAGCTCTAACAGCACCGCCACGGTGGTCTAGTATAGTTATGGCAGTCGGCTGCTGATCCGTAGGTCACGGGATCGAATCCCGGCCGCGGCGGCAACATTTCGATTGAGGCGAAATGTCGAGGCCCGTGTATACTGCATGACGTCAGTGCACGTTTAAAGAAGCCCGAGGTGGTCGAAATTTACGCAGCCCTCCACTATATTCGGCATTTCTCATAATCATATCGGGGTTTCTGGGGACGTAAGACACCACAAAATCAAATCAATCAAGATACAATTAACGGCTTCGAGAGAAGAGGAGACTGAAATTCATTGCTTAGAGTGCACGTAGGAGTGTAAGGGGCGTCTCTCCCTTCGACAGGTGGCCGCCAAAGGAAAACAACGATGTGTCAGCTGCCGTCCTCATTATAAGTCGATCGATTAGACCACACGGGAGTCGCCGCCAGCTTCAGTCGCGAGACAGCTGTCAGCCCCCCCTCCCCCTCTCACTGCATGCATGCGCCCCGCTTCCCAGCCATACACTTGAACGGGACCTTGACGAAAAAAAAAAATAAAGAAAAAAAAGCGACGGTGGTACGCGAGTGTAGTGCGTACACGTACGCATCGGGGAACATACACACGGACGACTTGCAGAGCGTGACTTCAGAAGCACCGCGGAATTTTCGCATTCCCGTACAACACGTAAGAGAAAAAGAAACGAAAAGAAGTGATGTAAAAAAAGAAGAAAGAAAATCGGAGACTAACGATGAGAACTTTCTCTGAAGACGCGTGGCCCAGTTCTCAATGGTTCGCAGCGAGAACCGAAAGCTGTATAAGCTATAGTTAGCGCATATAATGATGACAGGTGAATAACCAGTTCAAACGCGCAAAAGACGAAGAGACAGAAATATGGGACGACGTTGCTAAGTTAGACTACAGCCGTCATCAACTGCAGTCACCGACAGCCTTGTCCTATAAGCCGCGATGGTCTATACTGGTTACGGTATCGTCTGCTTACCCGAAAGTCACGCGTTCGATCCAGGCCGCGGCGTTACACAGCATATATAATTACACAATATCTAAGCAATATCATCTGGTAGATGATCGTTGCGTCAGTTTGATCACAATGCGTGATCTATGATCGCGCAATATGGTACCACTAAAAAAATCGGATATTTAGGGGCGAAGCTCCTTAGGGCATAGGCTAGTCCGGCGTCGTTGTCGTCGTAGCCTCCTCTAGGTCTCATAATGATCACGAGGTGGCGCTGGGGTGCTGCTTAGCTATAGTACGTGAATTGATCAATAGATGGCGCGGAGGCGCTCGCTGTGTGCTCTAGGAGAGCGCTAGATGGCGGCGTTTTGTGTTCGAATCTGACTGGATCGAGGTGCATTGCTCTCGTTTAATCGGATATCGCTAGAGGCGCATCTCAGCTCGATTCTCATTGGATGGAACGATCGTTCGAGATCATTCGATGCGCGACCGATGAACATCCGGAGCTTCGCCCACTCATCATCATTCACTCCGTGGATATGCGTGGATTTTTTTTCCTTTTCTCTGTGCAGGCGGTTGCGCCCGGGCAAAGCCGGTGGCCACCTATTTGTTAACATTCAGTTCTCAGTTTCGTCGGACTCGTTATTCAACCTGAATTCTCAAGCGTTACCGGTGCTAAAACGTGCAGTATATCATCCTGGGACATACTAGTTAAAGGATCTTAAGAAAAACGGAACGACAAAATGACGACAATGTGGTTAGACACCCAAGTATAACGGGAAAGGAAGTGAGCGACGTGGTTTAGAGACCACACAGAGTCGCCTGATGAGATACAACTCACTCACTTGATGCCAAGGAAGAAAAATGAAGCAGACAACCGAAGCGAGATTAAAACGAGTATCAAATAGTCCTACTTCAAAACCCACGTGATCACTTTCTGCTGCGCCGTGAACGGCACGAAGCATCAACGGTGAAATGTACGCCGAGAGTAAAAAGTAAGCATCTTAAAAGGGGCGTGTCGGGGTTCTTTCTCAACTCCAAAGTTGCCTCTCAAACGTAGCGCGAATTATACCTATTTCACCGAAGAGTCGGCAAGACACTTACAGGCAAACGAAGCCAACCGGTCTCTTAGACACTCTGTATCAGTAGAAACTGTTTCTTTTTTTTTTCTTTTTAACTTATGGTGGCAATGAAGCTTCCCAGTATTGATTGCTTCGGTGACGAGCGATTTCACTTAGTGCTGCAACGGCTCGAAGAAAAGGGAAATATCATTTCAGCACCCGTTTAGCCACTCAGGCGTCGGCTGCGGCGCTACGTCGCTGTACTTTCTTCTTTTTCATTCGCAATCTTGCGCAGGCCGCATCGAGGCTCGCGGCACAGCTACCATCACGAACTGGTTTATAGAAAGAGCATCGAAATCGAAGAGACCAACCGGGAAGGCTCGGCGCACCCCTCCTCTCGCGGAGCAGCCAAAAAAAAAAAAAAAATGTAAGAGGCTGAAGTTACGCCGCGACCTCTCGCGCCGTGATAATCCTGATCTCGATGCACTTTTTCATAGATACGTGCAGCACAGCCAACGCTTCACACTCATACGAGCCGCTTCAGCTAGCCATGGAACGAGAACCAGAAGCAGGGCGCTCTAACTGCACATAATTCCTTATAAATTCCGGCAAGACCTTCAACTGCGGTCCTACGGACGGTATTCTAACTGACCGCGACGTAAGCCTACAGAGAGACGTTTCGTTAGACATTCCAATAGTTCCATATATATATACATGCATTCATTTGTCTTGCTTATTTTGCCATACCTTTCGCACGAATCGTACTGAAAGATGTGCGCGGATGTCACCTTACGGCACGAGCTTGTCATTTTATAGATGCCATAACCTACCAGTCACCGCTGGTTGCGAATTCGTAACCTTTCGGGCAGTTTTGGCGTTACCAACTGAACGGAATGCAATTTTCTGCTGCTGTTGTTGTTGTTGTTGTTGTTGTTGTTGTTGTTGTTGTTGTTGTTGTTGTTGTTGTTGTTGTTTTAAGCGTATTTTTCTAGCACAATATCATTCAAAGTCACCTTCCCATGACGCAGAAAGCTTTCACCTTAATAAAATCCTTAATAAAATCTTCGTAGCTGTTTAGACTTCCTCCCAGCCAGCAACCAAATTAACCTCCTCAGTACGACAGAACCACCGCCTGGCGGCGCGCTCGGGAAACAGAGAGCAGTACCACCCGCGTATATAACATAACTCTCCCATGCGCAACGACCAAGCAGGAACAGATGGGTGGTGGCAAAGGAGTTGCTTCTCGGCATAAGACGGGCGCCGACGCCTACAACAGAGAGACGCCGCGAGGTAAGCGACCGCTAGCCATTTTAACGAGCGAAAAAAAGCCTACAGCGCGTTCTCTTTTGGGGCCCCCACAGGGCGCGGGCGGCAAGCATCCTCGCAAAGACTTCAAGGCGTCAACAACTCTCGTGGAACCTCCCCACGCGGTTAGAGAGTAGAACTCGACCCAACCCAAGGCGTGTTTCATTTTCTGCACACGCACACGCACGCACGCACGCACACACGCACACACACACACACACACACACACACACACACACACACACACACACACACACACACACACACACACACACACACACACACACACACACATATCGTTGCTAAGGCTGGATTTGGTTTGCGCAGGCAAGAAGAAGTGAGGCAAAAAAAATAATAATAATTCAAGGCGCGGTTAAAGGGAACCACGCGACCAAGCCCCCTCGGTGTATAGAAAACAGGAAGGCCGCAAATCGGTGGCATTAAGATGTCTATCGGAGGGCGTGATCGTTTCATCTATATACTGCGCCGCAGGCAATTCTTCCTTCCGGAAGGCAGAGCCGAGTCTCAATTTGCACAAACGGACGGCGTAATAGCACTACGTATAAGAATACACCTGCTTGATTCACCTATGCGGGGCCTATGTCACTGCATGAAGTCGGCATCCAGTATTGACGGGGCTACCCCCGTTTCCTTCTACCTCCCATTTATCAGCGTTCCCTGGAGTCTGATAAGCAAGCGATGATCGAAAGTATGAACTCTCGCTTACAGCTTCCTACACCGGTGCTCTGTTGTTACGTGCACTGTGCTCGGAGTCGAGAGAGCGCAGGAGATAACGTTGCTAATTCTGTAAAGGGCGTTTAAATGCCTTTCGGGGCCTCTTCCCATTTTCCGTAACGGGGTGCAACGGCTGCGATAATTTACGGCAGAATGAAACTCGTTTCGAGTAGAAGCACTGTTGCTTATGTGTAATAGGCACACTACACAGCGAGCTGAAAAAGATAAACGATGGCAAGGCTGGCGCATCCGACAGCAAAGGATCACGGGACGGGGCTGTAGCTCCCCACTAAGTGTGAATCTCTGCTCCGATATCGTGACGTTTCTAATTTAGCACGCACCTGTGCAGGTCGCATCAACTGCTATCCTGGCTGAAGAGTTGTGATGCAGGCTGTGTTATCATGCTAAGCAGTATCCGTATTTACTCGATTCTAGCCACCCTGGTAGTTAGAATCGCGATAATACGGTATATAGCTTTCTCGAAACTTTCATTTCCCGTAAACGTTTGCAGTTGGGTGTGCACATTTTGTGAGAACAAACGAAAGCACTGCGCGACATTACTGCCATTACTCACTGTATTCGTCATAACAAAAGGCAAGACGTGAAAGCTTGGACAAAAGAGAAGGGAAACGAAATAGACGTAGCCCAAACGCCGACGTTTTTGTTTTATGCTTCGCTTCCGTTGTGTCCCCCTTCTTCGGACGCCATTAATTTCATTATAAAGCTAAACCAACTAGCTCATGCTCCCTGTCGTTCTATAATCCTAAATTTCCTATGCTTTAAGCCTATGAGAACAATTACAGTCTAGGTAAATCATCAGTAAAAGGCAGCCGCTATACCTCAAGGAGACTACGCAAAAAAGACTCGACACATGTTTTCGCTCACAGAACGAATCCAATGACTGAACGTAACGCATCCCATAGACGAAAGACATAAATATTAACGCGTCACGTAATTCCGAACGACGTTACATTCTCTAAATTTCACGTCGCAAAACATAACCTGACATCTGAACCAGTAGATACCACCGAAACGGCGGAGTGACACGGTTCATCAACGGCCGGCGGCTGCATCGCGCAGCTCACGCTTGCGCACCAAAACATAGTGCGCGCCGGAATTTACTGTAATGCACGGAAATGGGCAAAGTATAACTTGATTTAACATCAGCTTACACTGTGACCTTATAGCTGCCGTAGACGCTTTAATGCGTGTAGAGAAGGCGCAGCAGATTCAACAAAATATATAGTGTTTATGGGGACTAAAACCCCATAAATCAATCAAATCAACCAACACGCACGCACGGATCTTCTGCTCTTGCGGCCTGCTTGAATCCTCGTTTATTTGTGCTATAATCATGTTACTCAAGGATGCCATACACTTCCGAGGCCGCATTCTGACTCGAACATACCGCACTTCTTGACGTATCTTCCCTATAGACGACCCCTGTTAACTGCGCGACAAAGTTATAAACACACAATCAAGGCCGACGTTCTCATTTACGATCTCCTCTCGGTAGACGGGATCATTTCGCAGTCGCGCACACAGCAGGAAAACGTACATAGCTTCTTCGACGAAGGCGAACCCAAACTATAAAGCAATAATCATTACAAGACCGCCACCAAACGGGTCATTTCATTATTTATTTTCTTGTTCCGAAGGACACTGTGTTTGTTACTGTCAGGAAATAAAGAGAGAGAGAGGAAAGCGAAAACGATTCCTCTGGGAGAGCCCACGGGAGGCAGCCACGATGTAACTGCTTCGCCGCAAGCCATCACGATCCCAGCCGCAATAAAGTCATCGTAGCTATATACGTGTATATATAAGGTCGTAGCAGTCATCGCAAACATCGCTAACGGTTTATACCGCCTACGCGCAACGCCGTGCGAGTCGCCATAACGGCCGTCAATTGCGCGCCCGTCAACAAAGGGTGCCCTGCAAACAAGAGACTGATGGGCAAACGATAAGTAACCCGTCGCGTAAACAGTGCGTACGCGCATGCGTAGAGACGCATATGTAAGACATCACGTGATGACCCAAGAGTCACGTCGTATATAAAGCACGCAACGCGTAACCATATAGATACTGACCGTTTTCGTGTAAGCTTATCAGATACTGCGCAAACGATAAGTAACTCGTCGTGTAAACAGTGCATATGCGCATGCGTAGAAATGTATATGTAAGGCATCACGTGATACCCCAAGAGTCATGTCGTATAAAGCACGCAACGCGTAACCACATAGGTACTGACCGTCTTCATATTAGCTCATCAGAGACTGCGTAAACGATGAGTAACTCATCGTGTAAACAGTGCACGCGCATGCGCAGGGAGGTATACTAGACGTCTGGCGTAAAACCTCGAGAATCGCGTCGTATATAAAATACGCAAAGCGCAAAGCACAGACATTACGCAGTTTCATATTAGCTACGTACCGTGTCACATTACGCACCCCATTGCGCGAACAACGTCACAACTACGTACGGTTCGCTATATCCGATATCATTGTAATAGTGCAGACGAACATCTGCCCTAACAAATCGGCAAATACGCAACGAGTAACCATATAGATACTGACCGTTTTCATATTAGCCCATCAGAGACTGCGCGAACGATAAGTAACTCATCGTGTAAACAGTGTACGCGCAAGCGCGGAGACGTATATTACAAGACGTCTCGCGTGAAGCCCCCAAGAATCGCCAGGCATACAAAACACGCAACGCGCAACTGTAGACATTAAACGGTTTCATATTAGCTGCATGCCATGTCACATTACCCCAGTGCACGAACAATGTCACAACTACGTAGTGTTTGCTATATCCGATATTCATTGTAACAGTGCAGATGAATACCTGCCCTAACAAATCGGCAGACTGGCTCAAGCAAACAAGTATCCTGGGTGCCAGAAACGATTCTATCAACTTTTAAACCATGGCTTCGATCCTCTTGTCGCATCTCATAATAAAGAGATTTAAGCATTACTGCGCGGGCAAGGTCACCTTAGAATAGCATAGCATTGAAGAATGAGTTTCCACTCCATTTTTTCGGCGCGAGGGCCACCACTGGAGGGGCTGGCGCTGCGGTCGTTCTGACGTGCAAAGTTGGATCACGTGACCCCACGATCCCACCTCGCGCCGAGCCTCCGTCGAAGCGGACGGTTCACGCAGTTCACGCGCGCTTCAACAGCCATTCGCCAGCGTTTTTATCTACAAACATCGTCGATTCGCGTTTATTTCACGTTCGCGGACACCTAGCGACCACAAAAGCTGAAAAGTGCGCTCGGAGTTATTGGAAACTTGGTATTTTCTAAAGAACGTCGTCTGCAAAATGAACCCAGCCAGTATCACTTCTTCCCCTTTTACACCCAGGCCATTAACCAGGCTAACATTCCGGATTCATCAATAAAATATTCTCTCTCTCTCTCCCCTGTTACACTGCAGACGACGACGTGGCCAGCTTCAAACATAGATTCTCCTTCTGTCAGCATCCGCGGAGTGTCATACGGCTTATCGATGAAGGTGTAGATGCTGGACACTGATAGTTTCACTGAATCATTTAGACCACAATAAGTTACACATTGCAGCGTACTAGTGCAAAGGGACTCCGGAACGTTTTTCGGAGTGTGTGTGTGCTGGGGGGTTGGGGTGTGGGGGGGGGGGGGGCATTTATTGTCATCTTTGCATGTTGTGTTGATTATTTTTGTTCTCAGTATTTGTCGATTATAATTTATTTAAAATGCATATTACGTATTATTATTTACTATAATATTAATGAAATCAATTATTGTTCTAATTCATTTTAGCCGTTTAATATTTTACATATTTGCATCATCGCTTATTTCACATTAATATACATTTCAAAATGTTTGGGACTTTCGGAAGTACTGAAGACCTGCGGCACACCGCGCAACCCACGTGGTTGTGTGATCCAGTGTTTTGGCAATGCCTTTGATTGACTGATTTGTGGCGTTTAACGTACGTCCCAAAACCAGCTTTGATTATGAGAGACGCCGTGGTGGAGGACTCCGGAAATTTCGACCACCTGGGGTTTTTTTTAACTACCACCAGCTTGAAAATTCTTGTCAAAAATTTTTATTTCAGCGTAAACGGTTGGAAAGTGGGAGGGGGGCCAAGCCCCCTCTAGAAAAATGGTAGGGGGGTGACCGCCCCGCCCCCCCCCCCCCGTTCCGGAGTCTCTGCTAGTGCATTCAAATGAGTAAACTAATACGTCCGGTCTTACGCTGTATTTTCGATCGCTATTGGCCCCTTCGTGCAAAATACGGACGGGAGTCATTCGTCGAAAAATGCAGCCATGAACTGGCTCGATCGCGATCGAAAATCGCCGTGTGACGACCGTCTTGAATACGCCGGAAAAATAAGCAACAGAAAGAGAAGCAACGGACAACTGTGCTCCAGGCTAGTGTCCTTGGGGTCATACTGGCGAGAATTTAAATTGTGATCAAGCCACAGCGTCCTAAGGTGAACCCCCTGTTCGAAAATAACAAGGTTTAATGAGGCGCGCATGTGCGTATGTCGTGTGTACACCTTAAATCATGTGAGAAAGGTCGACGTCGGGATTTAATGCAGCTCTATGCCTGCTGCTTTCAGCAAAAATGAAGGGACCACTCGCATCGCCCTGCATAGGGGTATGCGCGTTCAGCATGAATACAAATTTGGTAATTCGATTTCTTCTTGTCAACGGCGGTCCCTTTGTTGATGCAAACATACAATGAATGAACTGCACGAGAAACACGTCGCACGCCTTTCTTGCGGCCAAAAGCTATGTGTATTTACCCGCAACCGCGCGCTAAAACCATCTTGATGCTTACTTTTCATTCATTTTCATTCATCAAAATGCTATCTCACCTGAAAAAACCAGCGGACTCCGCACGCGCGGTATCCTCGCCGGTGACCATAGCAGACGACAACAGCAGTCGACGCGCTGTCTAAAGCTTTGTAATGAACCTATTCTTTTTCCGGAAGAGTTAATTACCTTCTTGAAGAATCAATAACGTAGCCACAACAGTATTTTACAGATATCGTCTAGCTGAAATAAACGGCAACAACAATAAAAAGGCGACGCGCAAAGCAGCTCCGTGCTGAGCAAGGCAGTGCTGGCGGATCAATCCAACTTTGCGCGTCACACCGGTTCTCCCGCGTGGCGGCGCCACGGTATGTCCTCGCTCCCAATACTTGCGGCGTGATAGCATATGCGCGTTTCCTGTATTTGCAATGTACAGACATAATTTATTTGTTTATCGAAAGCTTAGTAAATAAAAGAAAGATTACGTATCTTTTCAATTTGTGCGCGCATCAAGTGTGCAATGATGAATTGTTTTATCTTTACTAGCCGAAGTGTAGCTGCATTTTCTTGCTAAATGTTGTACAATTGTCACTTTCGATTAACTGTATCATTTGAAGTGTTCCAATGCATTTATTTCTTATAACTGTCCCCTGCACTGCCATGTAATAGGGAGTCTGGGCCCTTGTCAAGGCGTTTGCGCGGATTTTAGACCCGTCCTCTCCCTTTATGACAGGAAAATAATGAATGAATGAATGAATGAATGAATGAATGAATGAATGAATGAATGAATGAATGAATTGTAGGCTTCAAACCTATACTATGAAATTGGGGATTTTTATTAGTCACCAAGCGGCATCTCAAAATAATTGCTATACCGGAACACGACAAAGACAAAGTGCAGCAGTTCATCTGACAAAACAGGACTGCGTTGGCACTGTTTGAAGATTACAGCGTGATCTTTCGTGTTGTGGCTCTCCGCATATCTACGCAGAACGAAATGTTCCAGTGTCCTTGCACAAGAGCGCTTTTATTCTCATTGAGAAGTCTTTGTCGAGGCGGTGAATTTCTTCGTCACAGGCGTTATAGCCGGCGATTTAGATTTCGTGATGTGAGCGAGTGAGTGAAACAACTTTATTGGGTACACAATAGACGCGAGCGAACTCAACATCACCCGGCTAGGTCCACTCGGGGACCACCAGATCAAACCTGACGGCCCTTTCCCGGGTACCTTCTCTGGACGGCCACTATTTAACAGGTCTGGACTAGAGCCTTAATGAGCCTCATTACTTCGTCTTGGGTGAAAAGGGGGGGCTGGCAGAGACGCAGGCCCACCGGACAGTCCGGGCTTAGGACCCGTTCGGGCTCGGTAAATAAATGTCACCCAAATTAAGCGCGACGAACAAGCCCGTATTTATTTCGCTATAACCGACAATTCGCTATATCACTGTTCGTTGTAACGAAGTTTACTTGCATATGCACTGCTTTATCGCTATAAACGACGCAACAGTAATAATGTGCTGCATGATTTCCTCGCTTCTATGGCGAGCATCGCTTTTGATTTTTGTCGCTTCGACTGGCGCCGTCTACACGGTATTAGGAGGGTCCCTATCGTTGCGCAGACGGCCGCGTAAACATCCCCGATGTCGTGCAGAACGTCGCAGCTCTGTTTACAGAAAGAGAGCACGCTATCTGAGAGAGTAAGTGAGAAAGAGACAAGAAAGCACCGTCCGCAAAGAGAAAATGACGCAAGGTCCCGATTTCCTGACTCGACGTATACTTGCTGTGTACTACTAGTGGTATAACAATGTAGTAAAAAATCGCGACAATGCGCACAGACACATCACTGCTGCAGCTTTTGTGACTACATATAGTTATAAAGCAAGAAGTTCCTAGCTAATAATAAAATAATTTCTGAGCTTTTAGGTGCCATAAGCCCGGTATTATTATAAGGCATACCGCAGTGCAGGGCCTTGAGTATTTTTCACCACCTGGAGTTCTTTAAACGTGCACTGACAACGCACAATACACGGGCTTCCAAAACATTTCGCCTCCATCGAAATGCCGCCGACGGTGCCGGGATCGAACCCACGTCTTCCAGGCCAGCAGCCGCTCACCGTGACAGCTTTATCACCGCGGCGGAGTGAAAGTTACTTCCAAACTTTTAATAGTCGCTACAGCGAAAATTTTAAGCGGTTTTGAGTAATAACTTATATTTCGCGAACACGATCGTCGTTACTTTCGCAATATTATGTTCAATATGAAAACAGAAAAGGAATGTCAACGTCTCAATTTTGTAATTCGCGACAGAACATCGGCCTCGTGACGTCAGACGGCCATTTTTCTTTTCATTTCGTATTCTCGCCAAATTCGCTCTATCAAATGTTCTGGAACTCCCTTGTGTTGGGTGTCTGGCTTCCTCGGAAGTCGGAACACAACGTATATGTCTTTCTTACCGATAAAGTGCCTGTAGGCTGTAGCATACGCTGTCAAAGATCTCTGACGTCACGAGTGTTAGTGATGGAACTTGACAGCGGCGTCGCCACCCGCGATTTTCTTTCTTTTCCTTTTTTTGCGCGCTTTTTAACCTACCGAGGGTATTCTCCTCGCACTATTGGTGGTTTTTTCTTTTTTTTTTTCTGTATAGTGAAAAGGTAACCTACTAATGCGAGAAAAATTGTTTTTCACGTTAGTGTGCGTTTAACCACTCATACATGGAAAATAAAAGAGAAATGAAGGAAAAGAAACAGCACCTGACATTTATCGCATTTCATTTTTCTTTTTTTTTTCTTTCATTATTCTTACTATCAGACCACGGAAGCGCTTTTAAGTGAAAAGTCACTGACTGTTCGTAAAAGGCCACTGAACAGAGAGCTTCCCAACACGACTGCCCCTACGTCAGCAGTTACTGATCTCAAAGCTGTCGACTACAATCACTTTGCGGAACTAATCACAGTTACGACGCACTAATCTGCGAAACCCGAACCATCGGCATATTGCGAACATACTGCACAACACCAAATGCCCATTTAAACGAAGACGAACTTCGAATTAAGGTCCACAAGCGAAGCGGCAAAAGTTGAACATGTAACACACACAAAGTGCGAGTACGACCATGGCATAGTTGCCATTTGAACACCAGTTAGTTGCTGACGTGTCGTAGCAAAGCGTCGTAGCTACACTTGATAAGTTCATCTCCGGAGCTCCCTATGGTGACAGTTACGCAACGACTCCTCAATTTGTTAGGTTCTATCGCCGCTGACACTTCAACTTCGCAAGAAACGCAATACAATAAAATAAAATAAAAAGTTTAATCTCTCGAAAGCGTCACGCAGCGCGCGGGCTTGCACATCTGTGTCAAGCATCCCTCGACTTAAAGCGAAGTCACGCCGCTTGAAGTGACATTCCAAGAAAGTGCTCAAATGTCACGGAGATAAAAATTACGCAAACATGCAATAAATCGTGGACTGCTAGAAAAAGGACTTTCTTTTATCGTTACCACTAATCAGGTATCCTGTCTGAGGCGAGATCTCCTCCTTTCCCGTTCCTTTCTGAAGAAGCGCGCAACCTTGAAACGCGACCGGAATCGAGTTTTCCTTTTATTATCCTTTAATAGCGTTTAAGAGAATAAGATATCGCCGAGAGCATTGAAATTCACCGCTGCACCGCGCTGGCAGCCCGTTCCAGTGTCACGCAACTGATCGAGGACGTTAACCGACCGAAATGAAAAAAATTGAAAAGCATTTTTCATTTTTTTTTTCTTCACAGAAATTACACGAACAGTCGGCGTTGCCGCGAGGTCGACTTCGCCACAGCGCGCGAACATCCGATGCGTTACAGAGAAGCTGTCTATACGGGACAAACGAAAGTAACTCGGCTACAGACGCGAAAGTGAGGCCGGTCACCTCCCTTTCATCGACGGTGCGTACAACAATGCTGCATCGATACGCATTGTTCCAGGACTCGAAAGCTGACGTGGTCAGCACTGGTCACACATAACCGGCCGCAGGCGACAGATGTTGAACGCTCCAGACGCGGTACAAAAAAGAAAAGACGAACCCGGCCGCTCTCCCGGAGGCGTTGGAGTTGCTGTGGCAACGCAAAGCTTCAAAACAACCGCTGCTACGAGCTGGCCGAACGAATCAAGCTTTCAAACGAGAAGCACAACCGAGCTCACCTCGTGGTCTGAACGTGCAACACGGCCCGTTCTCGCAAGGCACGGCGGGCACCACGACGATGGGGCGCCGGCGCGGAGAGCCGAAGTCGTCCCCGATCCCGCTGCCGAAGGAGCACACAACACAACACCAACACACGCCGCGCCCGCGCGCGGAGCAGAAAGCACACTCAAAAGCACGCACACGCACTCGTCCGGGTGTTCACGCTGGTATGCACAAGCGACGGCGGTCACCCACACGTTCACACGTCCGCGGGAGCACGATGCAAAATCGCGCAGGAGCACACGGCGCGGGTGCAGCGCCGACGGCGTTAGGCCTAGCGAACGTTCTCGGAGCGCCGAGGCCGCACTCGGCGTCGACGAGCAGCCGGCACGCACTGAGGAACAACGACGAGCAAGCGAGCGAGCAGCCGGCGTCATCGACGAGAAGGCGGTGCCGGTCTCGCCGCTGAGAGGGCGCCACCGTACGGAGCGTTCGCGTCGCAGTGGCGGCGGCGGTCTTCGGTTGCCGTCTGCACCCGCACGCTCGTGCAGCACGCTCCGGTCTGTTTGCGTAGAGCGCGCGCTACATTTTGGCGAAAGTGGGCGCTCCGTGCTCCACTTATTAAATTCCGATAAGAGCCGGCGCTGGTCGAGAATTGACTTCCTATATAACACGTCGCGGGGAGGCGGAAATGCGGGGTTTGTGAGGGAGGGAGAGGCAAATGACAAGAACCGATAGGCGTGAAATTCACCGAGAAAGATATAAACTACGCGGAAAAAGGAAGTCCGTAAGAGGTGTATTAAACGGAAGTCGGGTAGGCAGTAAACAGGCTGGCGTACGTCAAGGAGCAGGTTTGGAAACTGACAATCAGACTCAGAAAGCTCGCTCATTTTTATTATTATTAGGAAACGAGAAATAGTTGCTGCAGCGTACGCACTCCACTTCAATTCGTCGGTGCCCGAAATCGTTAGGCTTTGCGTTAATATCCCTGCCGTTCCTTCCGCATTCTTGGACATTTTTGTCGCGAGGAAATATCGACACAAAGCTGCGAACTCTGCATGGAAAAGTTATACCTGCAGATAGTGCTCTCTTTTTTTTAATTATGATCGAATGATTCTCAGCATTGCAAAGGGAGCGTTGTGGTATGCGTACCATTGCATAGTGTCATCACGCACTAGAGAGTTATATATGACAAACCCAGGTAACTGAGTTTGCAACAATGGCTACATCAGGTAGAATATTGCGTCCTCTAACCGACTGTGCCAAAAAGCCGCGGTAATAATTGCCTAACATTATGGTTTATTACACAAGAAAAGTGGCTTCTTAAAGCTTTTCGTATTAAAGCATTTCCGCATTTCGAAATTAAGTTCTCTTTTTCCCAATGCTGGGTTGACACGGGCCAAAGCCAGATGAAATACGCCGTAACGAGGACTTCTAGATCAATTTGACCGTTTTCGTTAACTAGGCACCTCGGGTTGTTTAATATGAACCTAAAGCTGGATACAACGGCATTTTCACATTTCTCCCATCTAAATGGGGCTTCCATGGCTGGATATTGAGTATATCTACATCCTGCAGCTTATGGAATCGCTACACAACTATCTGCTGAACAACCACAGCTGGTAGGCAGTAAGTTTTTAGCCACGAGGTTTTGGGGGACGTCGTTTCTAATTTTTTTCCACTGTACGAAGCTTCCTACCGTACTAAATGCTAATTTATTCGTTCTCCCTACTGTCGTTCTTGTATACTGATCTTCGAGATTAACCCATCTCGGTTAAATTTAAATACATTTCATCATCGCAAGCGTACGTGATAGACGAGGCGCCTGCGGCATAAATGTAATCTCTCGGTAACTTGACGCACCGTTAACACCTCCAATTCACTGTATTCCCACACCTTAAACGAAACAGTCCGTTCATTTGGTCTTACCGTCCTGTACTCAGCTACATAACGCAGCTTTCTTCACAGGTTTGTCATTTTCTGATGTCTGCATGTTCAATTTCAGTAAGTGTTACACGCATATAGTTTCCTGTAACCTCCATGTCATCGGCCTCTTGATCCTCTTGATGTCATCGGCCTCTTCATCAGCGCCTCTTGGATTGACGGCATTTGCTTCCAAGGGCAGCACACACGCACTAACAGTGTATTTCTGCCATGCCTTGTGTCTTCCGTGTTGACACACACTGAGCACTTTTTGCCGCGTATCTCATGATATACATCTCCTGTAGACACAATAATAGTAAGCCTCCCCTAACTTACGTGTATTGAAGCCAGTTATGAGGATCTCACGCGATTGTACGACAGAAAAAGGAAAAAAAAAAAAGAAATCGTGAGCTGTTCCTCCCTTTGACGGTGGTTGCCATGGTGCGTGAAAAAGAAACACAAAAATGAGGTATGTTGAAGGAACGCGTATACTTGTGCATCTCTACCTGAGTATTTAATGCAAGTCGGCACATCCTTTGTTTCTTCTGACGTAAGAGAAGCTTGGAGAGATTTTCAGGCAACGCGCGATCCAGAGCTTATAGTTTGTAAAGAAGAGAGACGTAGACACAGCGCCTTAGCTGCAGGCCGGCTGTTCTATTCTGCCCCTCGTCTTTCTCTGCTTCGCTTGCCCTGCGCTCGTCCAGCGCGAGCGTCTTCGGCACGGCGAGCTCTCTGTTTTTATACATCACACTTGGCCACGACTGCGAGTGACAGTAACGGGCGAAACTGTCTCTGGAGGGCGGCACTGACTGTGTCGCGCTGGACGGTTTCGACGTAGCCCCGACTTGGCTTTGAGAGCTGCGAAGACAGCCTCTGGTGGCCGGGACTGACTGTCCCGTGGCGGGCGGTCCCGGAAACGCCGAGCACTCACTCGGAAACTTGCTAGCAATGGCTCCGGCGGGCGACATTGACTGTGTCGACGTGGTCGTTCTTGTCCACAAGGCAGCACGCCCTGTCGAGCCGCCAAACCAAGTTCGGGTGGGCGACACTGGCTGGCTCGTGGTGGTCGCTGCAGGTTTCGGCCACGCTGCGATTTAACGGGGTGACCTCCTGAAGACAGAAGCGGGCGGCAGTGGCTGCTAAGGCGCAGCTTTGCAGGCCCTGCACGCGTTGCCCTGCACGCCTTGTCCGTCGCTTGAGAGTGATGTAGCACTTTCCTGAAAGTGGGCTGGACCAGACGGCATAGTATTGTAATCGAGATCATGTTTAGTCACCGGTATTTTCGGTAGCGTTGTTGCCAAGATCTCGCACTCGAGCGTTGCGCATCTTGCACAGGTTTTGAAGTGTGTGTGAGGCACAGTATCGCACAATGCACTTCGGCGCAAGTCAGAAGAACTGAAGTCGGTGTTGGAGTAATCGAGAGGTTTTGGCTGCACTGGCACGTTTACTAGAATCGCCGTGTTGGTCAGCGCGGCTTCTCTGAATCCTCTCGCTTTGAGTACAAAGACCGAAGCCACGTCGTCGGCAGGAACGATATTCTGTACGGACAAGTCATCGACAATAATGATCTCCTCAGCGCCGAGGTTTTGCCCGTGAGTACCTTGTGCTTGAAGTAGCCTGGTGTCAGTGAGGCTCTCGGTGTCGATGGGCAGTGATGGTGCCTGAAGCCGCGGAGCATTCAGCCCTTCAGAAGCCGGAGCATCCATGTCCTCAAACACTGGTAGGCTCGGCGACCGCATCTCCGGTTGCTCCGGGTTGAAAACGCTGTACGCTGTTGGCAATGCTGCCCCAATGCCAGTCACCAATGCAGAATCCGAGACGCACACAGGTGTACAAGACTGGGTGTTGGCGTCTGTAACAAGGCAGTCAGCGATAGACTCCGTTGAGGGGCTGCCGGGCGCACCTCCGGCGTCATCGCGGTGTTCCTCGCGAGCCTCGTCCAAGTTCGAAAGATGGGTGGCACGGCCGCAGGCACGGGGAAGCGGGCCGAAAGCAGCTAAGAACTTCGAGCTCCATTCCGGCCAGGACCTCTGCCACCGGCCTCTGCACTCGGCCAGGACCTCTGCCAACGTGCCGTCTTCGGCACAGCGAGCTCTCTGTTTTTATACATCACAAGTTCGATAAATGCGCCCGTCAGTAACGCAGGCCCCGAATTTGTTGGTGTGGTGCATGCACAGCAGCAGAGGTTTCTTCAAGAACCACTCAACGCTCGTCTAATTATCATCATTATCACCATCTTACTTTACGTCCACTCTGGAACCAGGACATCTCCGAACAATCTCCGAGAACTCTGTGACACTGCGCAAGCCGGCTCCATCTAATGCCTGTAAATTTTCAGAACTCTTATTTGGGCTAGTTGGTGACCATTCATAATGACTTCAAGACGCACAAAATGTCCTTGTCGTTTTTGTGTTTCGTCTGTGAACATTTTTTGCGTCTTGAAGTCATTGTGACTGTAAACATTTTAACCTCCTGCCAAACGGTTTATTCTATATCTGTCTGTCTTGGTCAGACTAGTGATGGTCGATAATTTTTCTGCGCATTACGGCCTACCCTCCGCTACTTTTTTTTCTTTCGGAAAAAACTAGAGTAGGGTAGACCGTTATGCGGCTATAAAATGTGTGCTGTAAAATCATCATCATCATTAGCCTGTCTACTCCGACTGCAGGGCAAAGGCCTCTCCCATGGATATCCAATTATCCCTGTCCTGTGCTAACTGGGCCGAATCTGCTGTAAAATACCGGCTATAAAATATCAACTACTTCCGTTTGCACCCCACTCGAGTACATTACGGCAAAGTCGGAGACATTGACGACTACATTTTGGTCCTGCAAGCGGTTTCGCCCTGAAAGACTCATAGACAACATGAAAGAAAAGAGAGGGTTACCACACGCGTGCACTGAACAAATTATGTATCCGGGAGGTGCGCGGACTGTTCCCAAGGAGGTGTCAGCCCTTCATTTAACATTTCTCCAAGAGACAGGATTGAGTGACACGTGGTGACTAATGCGACATGGACAGACATGCTCTGGCGGAGCAGCAGCTACCGTCCAAGTCTGCCTAGCTAACACCGCGTGTAGCCACAGCATCACCGTCATCACCACCATGTCAATTAATGTTAACATAAGCACTCTTTCCTTTTTTCTTCATTGACCCCATAACCTTCCATTCATCCGGTGGCAACTGTTCGCTCCCTTCTCACGCCACCAATGAACGAGAGAACGAACTCAAGCCGTAGGCGAACCCACCGCCCTGCTAGGACCCTCACGAATCAACCACGCCGCTTCCGAGCGGCCACTCCGCACTGGCGAAGTGGAAGCTCCTCTTCGCGCGCCCTGCTACACAGGTCAGGCACAATGGGAATGGCACCGCGGGCCAGCGCATCCAGAGGAGCGGCTTTTGCATAAATTACGGCGCAAAACAAAAAAACGCGAGCATGTTGTTACACAACTCGCTCACGAGTGAAAAGATGCGCTGCAGCGAGGAACAACATCGCACGAATCATGCAAAACGACGACGACTTCGAGGTAACAAAGACAATGCGCATGCTCGGTACGGCAGGGCATAGAGGTGGGAGGGAGGGGTGGTGATTGTTACTCATCACACGCACACGGCTGCTGTATACAGGTTAGTGCCCGTGCAAAACGAAAGCACGCGTGTCAAAAGCGAAGAAGGAGGTTGCTACTGCTGCTGCCGTTACTCCAGGCGGCGCTACCTCTCTGAAGACCTGACCGGTAGTTTCGGTTTTGCCCAGACACAAAAGGCACGGAAAGGTTAATTGGGCGTAACATTGCGCGGGCCTCGCTACACGCAGATGGCCGGGCCGAGTCGTGATGAGTAATTTGGAGCTGCCGCTATATACTCACGATGATGCAACCAGGAAGAAGAGACGGCAACGTCAAAGGCAGAAAAAGAAGAAGGAAAGAAAAGTAGGGAGCATTGAGTGAGTTACTACGGGTCGGGCACGAACCGTAGCGTGTAAGTCTGGCGGGCTGTACAAACGCGGCGTGCTGCGCTTCTGCCTGCGTGCACGTGCGGTTATTATTACAGATCCGGAAGAACTTAAAAAAAAAAAGTAAGTAAACTAGATTGCACAAAGAGGAGACCGACGATGATGAAGATGACAAAATAGACGTGCTCACTTAATCGCGAGTCATTATGGTCGAATTAGGCGGACAGAGAGAAAGAATTCCGAACACAACGCAACAACCGTTTACGTTGTTGTTGTCGTCGGCGGCGGCGTCCAGGCGTTTGTCTCGGAAGTTCGTTAGGCCGATTTCGCGGAACTTAACGGCGCTTACAAAAATTGAGCGTGTCCTTTTGCGGTCTTGCTCGTTCGTGATCGGAGTGCCACCAAGCAGGTTGCTAAAGGCGAAATGAACTTCTTTCTTTCTTTCTTTCTTCTTTCTTCTTTCTTTCTTTCTTTCTTTCTTTCTTTCTTTCTTTCTTTCTTTCTTTCTTCTTTCTTCTTTCTTTCTTTCCAAAGCATAAAAGAATAAATGTTCAGATGCGAATCGTGGCTACATGCTGTCTCAAACAACACAATTTCTTTCCCAGATGGGGGCTGGAACTTCCTTTTCCTTCTGAATCTTTTTGAAGTGGAAATCTTCATTTCTGCCTTCAAAAATACGCAAAGGGAGCAAACAAGAGGGCAAAAGCCGCATGCAACGGCTTATGAAGTGGTGAAAAAATAGTCCTGTTTTGAGGGAAATATTACTAGAACTGACGTTCCTGCCACTCCACTTGTCGAATCGTTGGTTGTAGGGACTTTCCCTGCTAAACGATTCTTTGATGGCTACTGTTTGTCATGGACTGCGAGCTCCGTATTGCAAAAGCTTTTGTTCTTTCAGTCAAGTCGCAGTGCCATGTTTCATGCAGGTACGAGCCCCACGTGATTTTATTATCATTAATCGTGACCTAAATGGCAATGGTATGAAGTGAATGGTGCCCAATGATGGGATTTTTTGTATCATATTTGTTGTACCATATTTTTCTGCCACCGTCATTTCAAGGTCACCTCCGCATAAGACATAGGGCCTTAATACATCCGAGTGCATGTGGCGGCTATTCGTGATTTATCAGTAAGTCGATCTCCGTGAAGTCTGAACGATCGCCTGAGCAATTTAGTTGTTCGTGATAGTTATTACGCAGGGTCTTAGCAGCACTGGTCACTGTTAATCCGCCATCGTAACTTACAGACGGGTGCTGGGATGCGAAGCTAGAGAACGCTAAATCGACTCCCGGACCACGCAGGTTCATTTCTAGGGCCGTGAAGTGCCATGAGCTCGTTGTACTCGGGTCATCATGCTCCACGATAGGATACTGATGCATGTGCAGGAACACACACACACATACACGCACGCACAAAGAACTCAGTCAAGTCGCAGTGCCATAGTTGTATGCTAACTAACATCTGTAGCATATACCATTCTTTAAAACATACATGTAAGTGCAGCTCACAGCAGTCAAATTTATTTTTTATTTAATACACTTTCAGGTCCAAAGGCAAAGTCGCGGAATTCCGGCAGCAGCGGCTGCATTTCGATGAAGGCTAAATGTTGAGGCTTTTATACTGTGCGATGTTAGTGACCCCGGGTGGTCGAAATTTCCGGAGCCCTCCACTACGGCATCTCTCATAATCACACCGTGGTTTTGGGACGTAAGACCCCATAAATCTATCATTAAGTGACAAAGGCCCTCTAAATTCAGTGCTTTCTTAGGCTGTGCGTTTCCATTGCTTACAGCATGAAATACAGCAGCGAGTCAGAAAGTAAGCTCAACTTAATAATAAAGTATGCGATATAAGTGATCGCAACGAATGCTCTTTTTAATATTCGTCAGTGAAACATGCCCCAGTACGCCTCAATTCCGTTCGCACTGTCCTATAACACATACAACGGAAGCCAGGTTCGCCAACCTAGGCGAATCTATACTCCATGTGGACGACTCCTCCGCCGCGCACACGCCATAACTGGGGAAGTCACTCAAACATCACCTTACAGAACGTGGACCTGGACTATGACGCATTGAAAATCAACGTTCTCTCTCTCTCCCTTCTTTCGCAACAGCGTCTAAGCCGCCATCTTCAAATCGACTCAATATAGTCGCCTCTTCTAAGCTGAGGGCCATCTTGCTAAAGAAAGTATAGGGAACCACACGAGATTACACGTCCAGCAATGAAATCCGCGAGAAAGCTTGAAGCTTGGAGCACGTAGAACTCACACACATCTAGATGCAACCACACCTAATTACACAGGTGGTCGAACGTTCTCAGCACACTTCCCTCCAGTAGTTTTATAGTGTCTCATCCGTATGCACCATAACAGACGTACGAAACTATAAAGCGACCAAGCTACGCGAAGGAGAGGCACCAGGGCCTCCCTCCGCATATGGGGAGCAGTTAATGAGTTCCGTATATCATACATCGTACGCAGCGGTGGTTTAGCGGTTATGGTACTCGGCTACCACGCCCTCCCCCCCTCCCCCCCCCCCCCAAAAAAAAAAAAAAGAAAAAAGGACATCGACTAAAAGCAGCTCTGATGACACAGGACCATCGGCCATTCAGTTTAAGGAAACTTCTGGGCCCATGGGCGACAAAAGGACCAACCCAGGAGCCAAGGAGTAGCCGGTGCCTTATTTGTGCGCCAACATCTCCTATTATCATATCAATAAAAAAAAAAGGAAACCGCGGGTTCGATCCCGGCTCCGGCGGTAGCATTTCCGGTGGAGGCGAAAGTGCCAGAGGCCCGTGTACTGTGCGTTGTCAGTGCATGTTAAAGAACCCCAGGTGGTCTAAATTTCCGGAGCCCTCCATTACGGCGTTTCCCTCCCCTCTCTCTCTTTCATTCCCTTTCCCCCACCCCCACGGACGCTTAGCCGTGCTCCCGTCATGGGCTGCAGAAATTGGCGTCCTTTCCTAACCGAACCACAATCATACATGTGGGAAAGGCCGCGCAGTCGACGGCAGTTTAGTGCGGGCTCATTACGACGGCAACGCGTGAGCTAGCAGAGCGCCATGGCGCTGGTGTGGGATGCGCGCTGAGCGCTTCAACTGCCGCGTTTTGCGTGACGGCTCCCTGCATTCCTGTCCTCGTTCACACGTGCATAGCCCGGCGCCTCGTCGCCCACCGTGCGCGCCATCTGTCTGTTTATCGCTGCATTTAATCCGACGTCTCTGTTTCGCGATCTTTAGTTCATCGCCACCCGCGCGTAATTGCGATTTTCCTTAACGATTAGAGAGGCGTCACGTGACACATATTCAACATGGCCACAAAGCTGTAACGATCAGTCGTGGATGCTTCTGTGAACACGTGAGCCAAATGTTATTCCATTACACGCACCTCGGAATTGTGCAATTTGGTTTCAAAAGCAGCCGGAGAGCGCCGGCTCTTCTTTGAAGATCTACAACGTCACTGACCTGCCTCTGCGACTGATTGGCGCACCGTTTTCTGACTTTGTTCAAGAAACGTTGCAAGGTCCCGGGGACGCGGGTTAGATTCCCTACAGTGGGAACGACGGTGTTTGCGGTGGTCGTGACAGCGCAGCCGAGCAAAAGTACTCACCTAATGCGCTGTACTCCGCGGTGGTGCAGCGGTTAAATGGTGCGCGGCTGCTCACAAGAAGGAATCCCGCACGATCCCGACCGAGGCGGTTGCACTTTCGATGGCGGCGAAAATGCGAGAGGCCCGAGTCATGTGCCTTACCAGCGCACATTAAGAACCTCAGGCGGTCAAAATTTCTGGCAATGTGGCTTTTTGGGGTAGTTGGTTCCTTGCAAGGAATGGTGTCATATAGCGCAAGCAGACGAGGACGAGAAAGACACAACAGGACAAGCGCTAACCTCAGCTGGAAGCACTTTTGCTTCGATGTACAAAGAAATAGTTCTGGCGCGGCATATGGCATTAGCGATGAGGGGGACAACTGCGCACGGATCACAGTTACTACATGCGCAATTCTCCCGCTCATCGCTAATGCCATATGCCGCGCCGGAACTATTTCTTTCCACATCGAAGCAAAAGTGCTTCCAGCTGATAGTTAGCACTTGTCCTGTTGTGTCTTTCTCGTCCTCGTCTGCTTGCGCTATATGACACATTTCAAAATTTCCGGATCCCTTCAATGCGGCTTCCCTCACAATCACATCGTGGTATCGGAACATAAAAATGCAGCAATTGTTCTTATTGAGGAATCTACAGGCAACAGGAGAGTGCGTCAGACAGCAAGGATCAGCGCGCCTTTCCACGAATACTTGCGCTCAGCCACGAAAATGTTTGCTCTTTCTTGTTGCACGAACAAACGCCGTCAAATCACTATATTCGAGAGAACATTACCTAAGGTGATAGACCGAGAACTGATGTATAGTGTTCTTAAACACACCTACAACTAAGGAGTGCTAGAGAGTGAAATGAGGCAAGCGGAGCGGAAAGCTAACCAAGTTTACTTGATTGCTCGCCTCCGTGTTCGCAGTGAGCCCGAACTGAAAGGAGGGGGTGCCGTTGATGTGTAGCCCCCATTTCTCTGAGAACACGCTCACGGCGGCTTCGTCAGGGACCGAAGGCGCCGACAACACGCGTCTCGGATGGCCGCAGCTCACTGCTGCTAGGAGGCGACCAAGCGTCTCTCTCCCCCTCTCTTTCACTTCGAGCAAGGACAAGACGCGACGCGGCAGTGGCGGCGTTGATGCGAAGGAAGCAGCTCGGCGGCGCGTAAATGGCTTCGCCGTAATTGCAGCCGGAGAACAAAACGGGCCGCACTGTATACCGACCCCGTTTCGCTGGCCGATCCTTCTTCGTCTCGCTTTCGCTGCACTGCTCAATGTTGCGCTCTCCTTAACACTGCGCGTGTCAGCGAACGCGGCTTGTACCCCTAAAAGCGTGCAGTGCTGGAGAAACTGTAAGGGTCGAACCTCATCCACAACGATCACGATGTCGTGCTTGTAGGCTACGAAGCTGGGTCTCATTCATGATGATCGCTGATAGAGGACCTGGGACTCCTTAGCTCCTCAGCGCTTAAGAGACGCGAAAGGCAGGACCTTTCGCAGTCGAACACAACGTCAAGGTTATTTGGCATAGGCTAAGAAAGTTAACACTCAATCAATCAATCGATCGATCAATCAGTCAATCGCGTATGCTTACTACCTGCATATCACTAGGTCGTACACGCATTCTGATGCAGGTACGAGCCCCACGTGATTTTATTATCATTAATCGTGACCTAAATGGCAATGGTATGAAGTGAATGGTGCCCAATGATGGGATTTTTTGTATCATATTCTTGTACCATATTTTTCTGCCACCGTCATTTCAAGGTCACCTCCGCATAAGACATAGGGCCTTAATACATCCGAGTGCATGTGGCGGCTATTCGTGATTTATCAGTAAGTCGATCTCCGTGAAGTCTGAACGATCGCCTGAGCAATTTAGTTGTTCGTGATAGTTATTACGCAGGGTCTTAGCAGCACTGGTCACTGTTAATCCGCCATCGTAACTTACAGACGGGTGCTGGGATGCGAAGCTAGAGAACGCTAAATCGACTCCCGGACCACGCAGGGTCATTTCGAGGGCAGTGAAGTGCCATGAGCTCGTTGTACTCGGGTCATCATGGCTCCACGATAGGATACTGATGCATGTGCAGGTACACACACACAAACACACACACAAACACACACACACACACACCACACACCCAATAAAAACAACACACCAACACACACCAAAAACACGTGCGAATTTTGCGACATAACGGTACCCATCGAGATCCAAACCACACGTCTACCGCTCGCATAATTTTCTCTCACAACAACCATCAGACATGCATCGCTCAACGTTATAGTTCCAATTACGCCAAAAAGGCGAGGTTACCTCGGCAGCTATGACGTGAGCATCAACTTTTCAACACACATAGACCCATTGTTCATGTCATCCTATTGATATGACAAAACCCGCCTTATGTATCTGCGCAGACCTTTTCTCATCGCAGGTTTCACCCCCTCTTTGCTCAAAGTTTCAACCGAATGCTGCCGCCTCAAACTCCAGATCATGCCTACAGGTCCGCCATGCAAGGCGAGGCCCTTGGCTCGAGTTGTGGCTTCCACTACGTCGTCGGTCACGGAACTTTGAACTACACCTAGCAGTGCACTCCCGCTTTCCCCTTGTTACAAGGACACTCTGCTGCTGGAAGCTCTCACTGCTACGTAGTACTTGGCACTAACATTATCACGGTTCTTCATCTCCTGCCTTTATTATAGAAGGAAAAGCCCTGCAGGCCTTGCTTCCGAATACATACATTTTTTTTTCAATTGGCTTTTTCCACAAAATTTTCTTTTGGGAACACTTCCCCTTATTTCTTTATGGTGCGATTGGCTTTAAGCCCGATATACCTTCTGGTGGCGCGGGCTACCCCACTTTATTTTAAATTTTTTTTCCATACCAGGGGGACAAATTTAAAACACACACACACACAAAGAACCAATGAGATTGCCCCGAGAATTCGAACCTGGATCAGGCGATGTCAACTATGACATCTGTAGTCGTATCCTTATATAACATGCCATGGCAGCCGACGATCGCCGACCAATTAGCGCCACATTCGTTCGCAAATAGATTAGCGAAGTTGGCTTCCGATAAGCCGACGTTAAGCCCCACGATTTCGTTATGCTGCCCGGTTTTACTGAAACCGGACGCAACCCTTCCTCTGTCGCTCCCGTTCCCTTTCATCAAGGAGTGACCCCTCTGGCCTCGCGCTCAGAGATTACGCTGTATTACAGTGATTAAACTGTTGTCCACTTCCGACTGGCTGCAGCGTTTCGCTCTTGTTCACTAAACCGCTGCTCCTCTGTTGCACAAATTGTGCGGAGCGCCGCTAGAGAAAGTCGTTTGGAGCGGAAGTTTGCACGCTTACAGGGCCGTTTCAGCGTTCGCTCGAACTGCGTGTATAATGTGGGCGGCTGGCTGAGTTTTCGCTTCGAAGCGCTGGTTCCAAGTACATCGTTAAATGCAGTTGCGTGCGTGCGTGTGCGTGTGTGTGTGTGCGTCCGCAGATGTCAAGGGAGAAGCCGTGGGACCATTTTTCTATTTTTTCTTTCGTTATTTATTCCACGTGGTTACGTAAGAGTATAGCAACGTTCTCACGATGAAAATTGCAGATAATTAGCTCAAATTAATGTCTGAGGAAGAAAAGGTCGTACCGTTCTGAACATGCAAAACTAAACAACGATGAACAGAGCGCGAAATACGATTTAGAACAGGGAATGTCTCGAGAGCCAACGTTTCGCCAAGTGGACTTGTCTTCGTCAGGGCGGCGACAAGTCCACGAAGACAAGTCCACTTGTCAAAACGTTGGCTCCTGCGACATTCCTGTTCTAAATCGTATTTTGCGATCTGTTCATCGATTCAAGCCTCCATCTTCCCCTGAGCTTGTCTTCTAGTTTGAAGAACTGAAGAACTTGAGATAACATATAGGGCGTATCAAAATTCGTAGACCTTCGACTGCTGTGCGCAACAACTCAATGATCGAATATGTATTGAATGTAGGTATTGAGTACCTTGTCAAGACCCTCTCGAACAAAAATTTCCTATTGCAAGGATAAGCTATCGCTAAGAATTAAGGGGATGCTTGTGGAATAACAAGGGAAGCGCGTAGACAACTCTTTAGAAACGACATCCCCAGGCGTGACAACGATTACACCCCCCCCCCCCCTTTCCATGTACACTACTCACAGAATTAAACGGGGCATGTAAACATTGAATTAAACCAGCTAAAATGTGTAATTTCTCCCTGTAACCACGCCATGTAGCTGAGAATCTGGCCTCTGAAGGTGGTGTTCTTTCTCGTGCAAGTATACGAACCAATATTACACCAATAGTACACCAACTGAACATTGTAAAAAAACAAAATATGTTCATTACTTAGCCCTAACAATTCCCATTTCAATCCGTGAGTACTGTACATCCCCACACGAAGGTAAGGAAGCTGCGCCTCTGTACCGAACACTTCCTGGGTAAGCAGCACCATCGGTTGCTCACCGTTACATCACAGGGACGCACTCTGCAAGTGCAAGAATGCGACTCTCGAGTCATGAATAACCGCCGACCGCGCGAGCTTCTTCATCTCACGCTTAGCCTCCAGGCAGGCAGAAAGTCAAACATAACGTTCACGCACTCTTCAGACACGCTTTCATATCTCCAGGCGCGTTCAGCATAATCGAGCAGCGCGAGCACGCACTTAACCGTATACCCTTTTGTGTGGCGAGCCGATACAATTGAGCTCGTTTCCTACGAGAGGTCTCGAGGGAGCGTGTACACAGTGGTGTACATAATGACCAGGAGGTCGGTCAGCTACAGTCTCTCTCTCTCTCCTCTACTCTTCACAAGTACGCACCTTAATGAGGGGAGCTGCGAATCGGAAACTCATCGACCGCGAGGCACATCGACGATCACCTAGACAATCGCCGAAGCAGCAGCAGCAGCCGAGCGGGATGCTGAGTAGAGCGTGGGAGAAAAAAGAAAAATGAATCAAGAACCACAGCGAGAGGAATAAACCAAACAGATATATAGAGAAGACGATGGCTTCGGAAGACGAAATGGCGACAAGGTCGTCGTCTTTTACTGCTCGCGCGTGAACAAGGCGGTCACCGCTCAGTCTTCGCTCACCGTTCGATTAGCTGGGAGCTCAAAGAGTCGGCAAGGGGAGTGTAAAGTGAATTAGCATGGCGCCCGCATTCTGCCGCTGCAACGAAACAGCCACCTTGCACAGGTTTCAAACGGAATGGAGTTCATAAATAATCAGTGGTTGAGATCAGGTGGAGACGCTCGGAACGTTGAAGACAAAGAAGAGTGAAGGAAGGGTTGATATAACAGGAGTATCCTGACAGACGCAGATGACATATGAAAACAGAGGTTCAGTTCGTGGAAAAAGAGGAAGAAAAACTAAATATGTGATACCGCAGTGTAACGAATGAACACCGCCCAATCATGTGTGTGTGTGTGTGTGTGTGTGTGTGTGTTGTGTGTGTTTGTGGTGTGTGTGTGTGTGTGTGTGTGTGTGTGGTGTGTGTGTGTGTGTGTGTGTGTGTGTGTGTGTGTTTGTGTGTGTGTGTGTGTGTGTGTGTGTGTGTGTGTTAAATCTGTCCCCCTGGTATGGAAAAAGAATTAAAATAAAGTGGGGGTAGCCCGCGCCACCAGAAGGTATATCGGGCTTAAAGCCAATCGCACCATAAAGAAATAAGGGGAAGTGTTCCCAAAAAGAAAATTTTGTGGAAAAGCCAATTGAAAAAAAAAATGTATGTATTCGGAAGCAAGGCCTGCAGGGCTTTTCCTTCTATAATAAAGGCGGGAGATGAAGACCGTGGTAATGTTAGTGCCAAGTAGAACGTAGCAGCGAGAGCTTCCAGCAGCAAGAGCGTCCTTGTAACAAGGGGAAAGCGAGAGTGCACTGGTAGGTGTAGTTTAAAGTTCCGTGACCGACGACGTAGTGGAAGCCACAACTCGAGCCAAGCGCCTCTTGCATGGCGGACCTGTAGGCATGATCTGGAGATTGAGGCGGAAGCATTCGGTTGAAACTTTGAGCAAAGAGGAGGTGAAACCTGCAATGAGAAAAGGTCTGCGCAGATACATAAGGCGGGTTTTGTCATATCAATAGGATGACATGAACAATGGGTCTATGTGGGTTGAAAAGTTCATGCTCACGTCATAGCTGCCGAGGTAACCTCGCCTTTTTTTTGGCGTAATTGGAACTATAACGTTAGGCATGCAGTGTCGGATGGGTTGTGGTAAGGAAAATGTATGCGAGCGGTAGACGTGTGGGTTGGGAAGTTTTTATGAGGTATCCGGTTATGTCTCAGAAATGTCTGCATAGTGAGTGGGGGTTGGTATGACAACCGCCGATTCACGGCATTATGTTAACTAGCTGTATTAAGTATGCACGCGTTTTTTTTTTCTAGTAGATATCTTGGGAAGTGTGCGTGTGATATTGTTGGATCGGTGCGGCGTCGTAAGTGTTGAGTGACGTGTAGCGTTCGTGGGCAATAGTTGAAGTAATGCAGATCGGCTACGCATATTTTTGTGCATGGACACCGGTCAGACATGGTTATATTAAATCGCTTGAGGTAATATTGGAAATGGCCGTGACCAGTCATTAGATGAGTTAACTTCCGATTAGGTGGAAACCATTTTGGAATTTTGTAGACGCTATTTATCCAGTGAAATAACGACGTGTTCGGCCTTTCTGTTTGCCAATATGCGTGCCAATGAGAAACCATAATTTTGTATAATTCGGACCGAACGGTGCGGATTGAATATGTAGCCATCCTCTCAGACCCAAAACGCATTGCTGAAGTTGCTAGTCGGTCTGCCAATTCGTTCCTAATATGCCTTTATGACCAGGGACGTGAAATAACCGGAAAAAGATGCCTTGTGTTTGAAACTGATAAAGAATGTTTTTGATGGCTATCACCCTCTCGTTATTATCGTTAAGGCTTGCAAGTTTACGTAGTAAAGAAAGGCAATCTGTGTACAAGTGAAAAGGGGTTTGAGTGTGTAGCGTGCTGATGTACTGTAGGCATTCGGTGACAGCCATAAGTTCGGTTGTGTAGGCGCCAGATGCATGTGTTATTTTATATTTTTCGGCATACAACCTAATATTACACCGATGGCACACGAATCGAAGATTTTAAAAACAAAATCGATTCATTACTAGCCCTAACTATTCCCATTTCAATCCGTGAGTACTGTACACCCCCACATGAGAGTAGGGAAGCTACGCCTATGCTGAGACGCTACGCCACCTTGACGATCGGCCTCTTTCCTTACAGATGATACTGGAACACCGCCCTCATCGCTCGTCGGCCCACAAGGCACTAAAAAGCACTTTTGCGGTTTTTGAAGATGACTGGTTTGCGCGAACGCCTTTGACAGTTGGACTTGTCCTACAACGTCTTTTTCATTATTCCCCTTCCTTCTCTCTCCCCCATCTTTTCTATTCCCCCTTCCCATTTCCCCAGTGTAGGGTAGCCAACCGGACTCCCTTCCGGTTAACCTCCCTGCCTTTCTGTTTTCCCCTTCCTTCCTTCCTTCCTTCCTACGCCTATGTACCAGACAGTTCCTGGATAAGCAGCACCATCGGTTGCTCACCGTTACATCACAGGGACGCACTGTGCAAGTGCAAGAATGCGACTATACAGTCATGAATAACCGCCGACCGCGCGAGCTTCTTCATCTCACGCTTAGCCTCCAGGCAGGCAGAAAGTCAAACATAACGTTCACGCACTCTTCAGACACGCTTTCATATCTCCAGGCGCGTTCAGCATAATCGAGCAGCGCGAGCACGCACTTAACCGTATACCCTTTTGTGTGGCGAGCCGATACAATTGAGCTCGTTTCCTACGAGAGGTCTCGAGGGAGCGTGTACACAGTGGTGTACATAATGACCAGGAGGTCGGTCAGCTACAGTCTCTCTCTCTCTCCTCTACTCTTCACAAGTACGCACCTTAATGAGGGGAGCTGCGAATCGGAAACTCATCGACCGCGAGGCACATCGACGATCACCTAGACAATCGCCGAAGCAGCAGCAGCAGCCGAGCGGGATGCTGAGTAGAGCGTGGGAGAAAAAAGAAAAATGAATCAAGAACCACAGCGAGAGGAATAAACCAAACAGATATATAGAGAAGACGATGGCTTCGGAAGACGAAATGGCGACAAGGTCGTCGTCTCCTTACTGCTCGCGCGTGAACAAGGCGGTCACCGCTCAGTCTTCGCTCACCGTTCGATTAGCTGGGAGCTGAGAGCGTCGGCAAGGGGGGTGTATAAAGTGAAGTAGGATGGCGCCCGCATTCTGTCGCTGCATCGAGACAGCCACCTTGCACAGGTTTCAAACGGAATGGAGTTCATAAATAATCAGTGGTTGAGATCAGGTGGAGACGCGCGGAACGTTGAAGACAAAGAAGAGTGAAGGAAGGGTTGATATAACAGGAGTATCCTGACAGACGCAGATGACATATGAAAACAGAGGTTCAGTTCGTGGAAAAAGAGGAAGAAAAACTAAATATGTGATACCGCAGTGTAACGAATGAACACCGCCCAATCATGTGTGTGTGTGTGTGTGTGTCTGTGTTTTAATGTCAACTGGGAAAGTTCATTGGTCATCGTGACGTTTCAATCGGGAAGCTACCCATTGTTAAAATCATAATCGTCATAACTATCTTCATCATGCGAGATAGTGCTCGCTTCCCTCACGAGAACTTCGCGTGAAGGTCAACAAGCGTTTTAAAGAACGTGTATAAAAGCCTGTAGAAACTCAAAAGGAAAATTTTCAAACTGAACAAACATCTTCTCAAGGACGGGGGACGCTGCCTCCGCAAATCGACCTCTCAGCAGGAGGAAGTTAAGAAGGAAACAACTTTATTGCAGAATCAGAAATTGATTAGTATGAAGCAGCGGCCCGCAGTTATAGCCTGCTGTGCCACCTCCTCCGCTCTTCCTATAGCACGACATTCAGTTTTGAAGTCCGAAGATTTTAGACTTCTGCCCACGGTTCTGACGAGGGTTGGCCAGAAGGGCTCCCGGAGGAGGATCCCTACACGCAGATACTAGATTTACGTGTTCAAGTGCGGCGACCTCGCCGCAACGTTTCCATCGTTTGTCGATTTATGCGGGGCTAAGTGTGAGACTACTTGAGGAGAGTTGAAGCGCCCGGTTCGTAGCCTTCTTCAGGTGGTTTCTTCTCAGCAGGTTCGACGGGAAGGCAAAGGGTACAGGATCACGTGGCGAGAAGTGTGTGGGGTGAGCTGAAGATGTCGCAAATAAATGTTTTCTTTCTGTCCGTTGACCTGTAACTCCGCCGTCGTTATATGCCTGATTTTTTTGGCAATGACTTTACATGCAACCCTGCCTATAGTTTCGGATTCACTTAAGAGGGCCCCACGACGCTTCTTGAGCAAAGTCAGAATACGGTTCCGGTCAATCGTGGAGGCGCGTGTGATCATGCGAGCCAAACATTATTGCACTGCTAGCATCAGGCAATTTGCCATTTGGATTTAGACGCAGCCGGAGAGCGCGCGCTCTTCCTTCAATTTGTCACATGAGGCGCTAAGTCGCTTGAAGCAGACATAGCATTGACTGATTTCATGCTCGTGGAAGGATCATCTGGGGGGCTATCGGAGATCGGGTGTTCGCTCGAGAACGCTTTCCGAACACTGACGTCAAAAAGTGGGTGGTCCGCGATAGCATTGAGCAATGCTTTGAGAATGGGAGGAGCGCGGCCGGCGCGGCCAATGGGGAAGCGGCGCGCTCCTCGGATGATGACGTACTCCGTTTGTCGTCTGCTTCTGAAAGCCAAAATGTTTCTCCTGAGAAATTAAGAAATCTGCTCCTTTTAAAAACGGTGCTTTCTTCTTCTCAGACGTAAACACGCTGTTAAGCATCAATATCGTTCTCTGCAGGTTCGCTAAGCGGTGTCGCGGGCGCGAAAAACAAGAAGCGTGCGCGTAAGTGGCGTCATATCTAAATTTCGTGTCGTCGTCTGCTGCTGCCATGTCCTAGAGCTCGCACAAAAACGTGCATCTCGGCCCGCGGGTGCTCAGAGGCAGAGGGAGCTCCTTCTCGCATTTTTGGAGGTGCACCCCTACTGTGAAAGCACGACAAACTCTTCACTACCGACAGCGCGCTGGAAACTTCCAGGAGCAAAGAACATCAACATGCGCAGCTCTTTTCTCTCCGTCGAAATTCCACGGGCTCTTTGGCACCCGATTTCCGATCTCTTGACCATTCCCTCGCCTGGAGCATGGGACACCGTTCACCGCGACTCAAGCCTGGAAAACAACTCCAGCTATCAGACGAGCAGATGAGGTGGCGGGGAGGATTTTTTTTTTTTCCTAAAATAAAGTTGTTCTCTCTCTCGGGATCAAGTTCGGCGCACAGCCAACGTACTGTTCGCTTCGACAGGCGAAATTGACGCCGGAATTCACTTCCTGTCAAATCCTCAAATACATCGCGAACCTCCAGCTGCTCCGCGTCCTATTACAGCGACGACAATGCGAGGACTCAGCGCCCAAGTGGACCGCCATTTCCCTCTGTGACGCAACATTGCGCAGCCGCAGCCGCCGTTTCAATCCAAGCGGAGCCGCTGCCGCGGCCGGTGTTCGCAAAGTGTTCGTAAATCGTTCGCAAACCGTTCGCTGAGCGAGCGGCCTCGGGAATCGTTCTCCGCGTAGCAGACGACACGCTCGGTTTGAAAATGATTGACAGGGAACTGACGTCAATTTGACGACACCGAAATCTCGGGGCCCCGGAAGGTTCAACGTTCCACAAGTCGCTACAGGTGGCGAAAAAAACCAGCCGCGGCGCGTTCCATCAAGTTGCGCGTAGAGTGGAACTACTAACCTAGCCCCATATTTTAGTTTGAAATTTTCCTGCTAGGGGCTCTCAATAAGGCCAGAAGGCGTAGGCGTCAAAAACAAAACAAACATGTTGCATCTAAACAATAATGATGATAGTACATGCAGTGCCATCTCTTGATCGTGTATCTTAGTTTAGGACGCCACCGCTACTTTTTTTTTCGTTGCACTGTCAACGGTACAGTTTCTCTTCTCTAATGTGGTTATAGGTAGGTGTCCCGTGGGCACGCCCCGCGGATGACGACAGCGGAGCGGCGCTGGCCAATCGCGTGCGGCGATTCCGAACGCTCTCGCTAAAATGCCATCTCCGATAGCCCCCCTGCTATGCTTTATATGTTCGTTTTGAGTTCGACACATAAAGGAAATGGGCGTCTCTTTGTTAAAAAGCAGCAAAAGAATGTTAAAATAACGTAGTCGCGGTGCACCCCGTGACGTCGCTTGTCGAAAGAAGACAAGGCGCTTTGCAGCTGTGCTTGAAGCCAAATTGCGAATTCCTTATTGCCTGCAGTGCAATGCTGATTTGGCTCACGTGTTTACAGGAGCCTCCTTGACTGATCGGCACCGTATTCCCGCTATGTTCTATAGGCGTTACAGGGTCCCTTTAAGAACCCGGGGCACCACATAAAAAGAGTAACGCAGTGAGCTCAGTCTTCCGGCGTGTTCCTTACTGCGTTTCGTTGCCTCACTTGCGCATTCAGTGGCTAGGTCAAGGAATGTCGTTTTCTATGCCCCTTTAAGCACGCAAGACGAAAGAAAGAAAGAAAGAAAGAAAGAAAGAAAGAAAGAAAGAAAGAAAGAAAGAAAGAAAGAAAGAAAGAAGAAAGAAAGAAAGAAAGAAAGAAAGAAAAGGAGATGTATACGAAGGACACAAGTAGACTCGCCGCTATGCCTTACAGGATCTGATGAACTCAAAGAAGAACTGACGCTGCTAATGTAAGTTGAACTGCGTAACCCCGGAACGAGACTGGTTTTCGCCGAAAGTTTCGGCCATCTACGAAAACGAAAAGCAACCAACAAAAACAAAGCAAGAAAGAAACTTTCGTTCCAAATGCGAAGCGAGCACAGTAGGAGCGGATAGGAACCGGAATGCGGGACGGGTGAAAACTCACTCGCTCCCCGCGTGCCGGCCGCACACCTTCCCGTGCCGGTTAATCACCGCACGCAGCTTCATTCGCACGCTGGTCCGAAAGCGAATCGCCCGAGTCCGGCATCCGCCCCAGGTGTATGTAGACGCAGAGCGCGCTCTGTTCCTGTAACAGCGTTGTTGCTTCTCACGCCAATTTACAGAGATTGAGATGAGGGAAAAAAACAGAGAGGGAGGGGAGTGTTCTCACAGTACACACTAACACACGATCAGGCCCTAGTGTACGCATGCATACACGCAAACGAGATCACATGTGCGAACGCACAGATACACGCACAAACAATTGTACGAACGCACTATACTCTTGCGCACACAGAACATTGCTCAGCACACACACACACACACACACACACACAAATTGTACCAGCACACTCGTACATACACTTACGTAAGCACAAAAGTGTTCATTGCGCACAGACACACACACGCACACACACACACACACACACACACAACACACTCATACACACACTTGCGAAAACACGAAAGTCGTCAGTTCACACACACACACACACACACACACACACACACACACACACACACACACACACAAATTGTACGAGCACACTCATACATACACTTACGTAAGCAGAACAGTGCTCACTGCACACAGACACACACACACACACACTTGTACGAGCATGCCGATGTACACGCACAAAAGTGCACAAACACAGAACAAACGAAATGTACGCACACTTCAACAAATGGACAAACAAAAAACGCACACATACAAGAGGGAAAAAAAGCAGAGAGACGGAGAGGGGGGAAGCGAGAAATTCACGCACTCATTACACCGCGAAGAGTGGTTCGAATTCGCACCGATTTCGCGGCACGCCATCTTCTTCACGCCTCTGGGCCATCCGGCGCCCCACTTGCCGAACATAATCGTCGCGTTGCTCTTTGATCGCGATCCGGGCGCCCCGCTCCTCGGCAAGAAGAGATTCCGGATGTTGCGTCAGCCGCAGCACGCAACGTGGTCCATACGCGCGGGAATTTCGCTGCGCGGACCAATCAGGAGAGAGAGAAAGAAGAAGAGCGATCGAGAAGCTGCCGTTGCTCTCGCGAGAAAGCGCGACAGAGGGCACGCACTTCGGAAGGCGCCCTTGGAGCATGCGCAATATCGCGGAGGGGATAATTGGTCCCGTTAGCGAGTCACGCTCGACGAGCGAGACGGTCGTGCATCATCGGCGATGCTTCTCGCGCTATAAGACGCGGTTGTCGACGACGTGACACCGCGAGACATAGGAAGCCGTAGCGCCATCTATGTCCGATACTCGCGTAATGGCGACTACAGATCTTCGTATACGATATTTGTGGGGTTTAACGTCCCAAAACCAGCTGTGATTATGAGAGACGCCGTAGTGGAGGTCTCCGGAAATTTGGACCACCTGGGGTTCTTTAACGTTCACTGACATCGCACAGCACACGGGCCTCAACATTTCGTCTCCATCGAAATGCAGCCGCCGCGGCCGGGATTCGATCCCGCGACCTACGGATCAGCAGCCGACTGACAAGATCTTCGTATATACAGGGTTCTTACTTATGTAACCGGCGCATCGCACGCCCACAACGCAAGAGGGATAAATTGCGCATGATAGAATGTATTCAGCGCTAAGCTCAGGATTAACAAACTAGGAGCCATAATGTTAAGACAGCGCCTCCTCTTTTTTTGTCGAAAAGATAGAGGGAGCGCTGGTAGAGAAAAGGCGTACAATACACGGACGCAAGGGAGTGGACAAGAGAACGCCGACTAGCAGATGAAGCATAGCAGTCGGCGTTCTTGCTGTCCACTCCCTTGTGTCCGTGTTTCGCACGCCTCTTCTTTCCATTATGAATCCTTGCCAAGTCGTTCAGCTTTCTGTCCTGTTGAATAGAATAGGACCTGCTATATGTTTAACAGGCGCACCGACACGGGCAAATATAGTCAATTAGTTGCTCCGTGTTGGACTAGCAATGGTGACTAGAAGTCCCGTGTGCTGGACTACCTTAAGGACTAGAAGGTCTGTGTGCGGCATGCGTGTGTACGTCCAGCTAGGTACTAGTACGTGCCGGTCCCTAGTGCCAACGTATAGAGGATATACGGGCTCTTGTTCGTGCATCACAACCACACGGCAACCCAGCACTTTTAACTTTCTCCTTGGGGCAGAAAAAGAACCATTCCTGAAAGTACGTACGTGGACACCCTGGAAGCACAACGATAGCCTATAAAGGTACTACACACAACCACACGAACGACTAAGAAGAGACCAAGCAATGTCTGGCCTCTTCTTAGTCGCCTTAGTGTCTTCTTAGTGTCTGGATTGTTGCAGTAAACACATATGGTTGTTAGCGCCCGTGTCTGGGCTCTTCCTTGTCCCGTGATCCTGCGCTGTTTTCGTCTTCTTGCAATGTCTGGGATACCAAGCAGTCAAGAGGACGTCTGCACGGAACTGCATTACAAGCACTGCATATCCGGCGTCGTATTAAAAGTATCTAGCACACTTCACAGTGGAATGACGGACGGACGGACGGACGGACGGACGGACGGACGGACGGACGGACGGATGGATGGATGGATGGATGGATGGATGGATCGATGGATGGATGGAGGGATGGATGGATGGATGGATGCTGTGAGAGTTTGCTGTATAATGGAGTGGCGGAGCTGCGCGTCACCATATGCACGAAACACCCTCTGCAGGTGGCACGGAGGCATTCACATCCTGAAGACACCAGATCTACAACAACATTCAAGAGACCGCTGAGAGGCCTTGCTTGAGAGACTGGACCCCGAGGAAGCACTGGATGGTTGGTGCGTGGACAGGATGATGCTTTCACTGCAGCACCATAGTTTCCTGGAACGTGGATACCAGTCACTTAAACTAGCGCCCTGCTGGTAGTTCCAAGAGAGTTTATTGACCTTCCTACTACTCCTTATTCTCCTTAAATGACTTGGTGTGTCTGGTTCTCGCCAAATTAAACTCGAATACACGGCCGCCTTGCACCGTTCAATGCGAGCCAAATGACAAAGCCTACAGAACTCGCTTAAAGCGGGCAAGGCAGCGTTGGGCGAGACTAGCGCTAAATGTGGCGGCGCAGCCGTATATACCACGTTGGATCCCACGGTCGACATTCCGTCCATTCACTTTCTAAATACCGGCGCTCCGCTTTCGTTTCTTTGCACGCGCCCGCATGCACAGACAGAGGAAAAAAAGAAGCGAAACAAAGCTAAGCGTTGCTGCACGTACGTGAAAACATACAAAGGAGAAAAAGAAATAAAACAACGTCATTTAGTGCTCGGTGCACGACCTCGTCTAAGGCCAGCACCTGCATCTAAAAGGACTACAGCTATGCGGCAAGCCCAAGCGCGACAGTGAAATTGCAGTAGCTCACATACGAACGGTATCCCATTGTCCACCCGTCGAGGGTTCGTGTATACTGCGAAAGGACCACTTTCGGACTATCTATAGAGCGCGACCGCTATGCGGTGCTCCCCCTCTCCAAATAAGGGCTAAATGAAGGGGGGTCCACCCGCATTGTCTGGAGGCCGGCGTTGGCATATGGGGGTCTTCGGTGGCATTTGGGCCCGACGAATTAGCCTACAATCTGAGCTGCGCCAGGTTTTGCCGCCGCTCTCGACTTGGACGTTCAAGAGGCTTGCGCGAGTCACCATTTTGCGAACGCGGAAACGCCTGGACGTTCCCGTAAGAAAGTTGCTATACAGAGGAGTCTGGCACTAAGTGTAGGCCTACTTAGACATGTGTTCTTATGAGAGATGCAAGTATAAACAACGGTGATTGTGCAGGCTGGACGGGAAGACCACGCAGCGCAAGCAGGTTGGTTGGTTGGTTGGTTGGCCCTTGGATACCTTGGCGCAACCCACTCTGGGGGATCGATCATGAACCTAAAAATTAGATTTGGTGGGAGAGGACTACTAACAAAAATACAAAAAATTGTAATACAAATTTTATAATCAAATTTAGGTTCAAAGAATAGTTTCCTGCGAGGGGTGTAGGTATATAATTATAAAAAAAGAATGCTATGGAGTTCTCACGTACTGTGACGAAGAGATTAGAAACATAAAAAACAAAAAGCTAAGCTAATCAACATTGAATTCTTTTTGTCTCAGGAAGAAAATCGCATACGGCGTTGCAAACCTTTTCTGGTGAATATTGAATCTTCGATATGATATGAAGAAGTGCTCCGGAGACTCATCCTCATCACAATGCAAACACAACGGTGATGGAGCCAGACAAGACGCTCACACAGGTTGTGCGAGCGTTGTCTATTTGGGATCGTCGTTGTCTTCTTCTTTGTAGGAAGTATGGGCGCCGTTAGAGGGCGCCGGCTGCTCCATATCGAAGAAAATGAACAGTAGTGAACATCAGGCATACGAAAAAAGAAAATGGCATTTAACATTGAACTCATCCCCTAGGGGTCAAACCTTAAATCAAGGCACCCCGCCACGGTGGACTAGTGGTTATGGCCCTCGGCTGCTCGTCCGAAGGTCGCGAGATCGAATCCCGGCCGCGGCGGCTGCATTTCGATGGAGGCGAAATGTTGAGGCCAGTGTACTGAGCGATGTCAGTGCACGTTAAATAACCCCAGGGGATCGGAATTTCCAGAGCCTTCTACTATGTCGTCTCGCATAATCGAATCCCGGTTTTGGGACCGTAAAATACCAAAAATAAGTCAATCAATTAAAGTCAAGGTAAGTGAGAAAACACGCACCGAAGCACGCAGTGCACTTAGACGAACACGGAATACGTTTACACATAACATGACAAGCTCTGGCCAAGTAAGTGTGCATAACCAATGAACTTTCGCTGCATATGAAACTAACACCCTCTTCACTCAGTTAAATGTTTTGGGCATCAGGAATGCTTTTGGAAGTGAAAAGTTGTCTTCCAATAGTTTGATGCGCGCTTATACGTATAGCTGGATGAAAATTTATTTTGCTTGCATTAACTTTCCTCCACTATTTTGCGGTTCTGCGCAAAGCCGACTTACCAGCAGGATTTTTCATATGCTTATATTTAGTCTCAATCACCTCTAAGAACAACGAAAACAGACATTGAAAGTTTTATGACAAGCCACACTACGTACGTTAAGCAGCCGGAAGGCATGCCGGTTCTTACAGTTGTCAATTTTGATGGCAGCGCCACATAAACAGGGAAACGAGGGTACTTCGTGTCACTTATCAAATAAAATTTCGCGCTTTCGTGCTGCAACGACCCACACGACCTAACTGCGCGGTACAGATGGTGAGTAGTACTACGTCAGCAATTGGGGTGCTGGTTGCCTAACATCAGCCGTCGCGGCGGTTCTCATATAGCATTGATTGTAGTGGTGGTGCTTATTCGATGTCTTCGAACAATTCCTTTCACGTGGTGGAATGACTGTATTTGTTTAGGTGCCGAGAGCCCTGTAATATTATTATTATTATTATTATTATTAACTTGATTTCTTTGTATTTCACAGAAATCGAAGCAAGAGCCTACAGAGGCTCACAGAGTTTTTGCTCCTAAAATGCGGTTCGGCGCACGGGCATATCATACACAATTAAGACATCATTAGCTAACAATGACTATCACGATTAGTTTATTCCCAGGACCTCTCAGGAATGGAACCACCTTCCTGGCACAGTTGTCGCTCTCAAGGACAACTCAAACTTCCGTGCTGCCATATCTGGCATCATCGACCCCGCACTTAGTTAAACATTCAGCATTTGCGTTAACTAACCACGTTTGATGTCCTTTTTTTTGCTTTTTTGTATTTTTTGTTACCCACTGCCCCTATAATACTTCAGTTTTGAGAGTACAACAAAATAAAAGTAAAAATAAAACACATTATACAAAGGCTTGTAACCAGCATTTATAACAGTCTATGCTATCACCACAAATATAAAAACTGTAAAAGATAATGGCACAGTAAACAGTAACGCAATAAAAAACAATATCATTCGAACCTCATCTACGATCAGCGCACCTCGCTCGATCTTCGGTCCCGGCGGACGCATTTCGACAGAAGCGAAAGGCAAAAGTGGTCATGTACTGCAGGCGTGAATGCACGTGACAGAACCCCAGATAACATATATTACCCTTGGGTGTCCCACTAAGGCAGCCTCGTGAATACGTTGCCGTCGTGACACGTCAAGAAATAGCATTTAATCAGTTGATTAAGAAATGATAACACTCCGTAAAGTGTAACATAAGACATCACGTTCTGAAAAGGAAAATCAGCGTCCACCGACTTGTGGCCCGAAGCCACTATCTGTGAGAAATCCGCACGGATTTCTCATAATGGAAAGCTCTCTATCTGAGACGAAATATTACAAAACTTCGGTTTTGAGAAGTTCAAGAAAAAAATATGCGAGATTCCCATTTTCGTCAGCAGGAAGCTTTCATGTTTGAAAAATCTATGGATTTGCTTGTGGCGTCCGCAGAACTCGTGGCATTACAATTTATTTTTAGGGTATATTACATTTCTTTTATTAGGGTAAAAAGTCATGTTGCCGCTGATGGGATCAACCGAGAGAAAGAGCTGACAGGTTTGTAGAAGGGGAACGTACAACATGAGGACCTGCTATATGGCAAGGCCGATAGAGCCATCCTTTAATGCTGGTCTGTTACAAAGGTCGCTCTATTGCTGACTCCTCTGCAATCAACTGATGTGTTACTGCATGAGAACACCGCGTCTATCGAAACGCAAAATCCTTTGTCATACGAGCTTATAGGTATCAAAAGACCGCGTAATGCATAGTAAATGCGTAGTTTGCTATATATGTGGCGCATAATATTTGCAGAGCTAAGACTTCTCAGTGTGTATGCGACAGCAAGCGAATCAACGCGAACATATAGCTTACGTCTAAACTGTCAAACACTTGACACTCGAACCCACCATATTGCGCACTGTTTAATGGCAACGGGTCTCTAATCGTTTAAAAGGCCTTACGTAATGCTCCTCCGTTTCGATTCACTTGGTTCGCGCAACTGCACGAAGAGGTCAGAAGTGCCCCGCGCGCCTACTTTCACGAGTTAGGAGTACAACCCACTCGTTCCTCAAGTTTTTACAACACTGCGCCTCGCTATGCACTCCCGCTCACGGTCACACTGACCTATAGGTTATTCCGGGCGCCTAATCTACATACGTATAGCTTAAGGCAATACAGGACTCATCCTTCAGGTGCTCCACAGCTTAAGTCCTCATTGCGCGCCGGACAGTCGCTGAAACGCTCGAAAACACACTCCGCTGACCCTCGGTGTTACAGAAATGCAAGCGAGCTCCGGCGGAGCGTGCGGAGAGAGATAGAGAGCGCAGCGTCGGAAGGAGGAGGAAAGAAGAGGAGCGAAGACGTTTCGGCCACTTTTCCCGTTCTCCGTCGTGACTCGTAATCACCTCGAGGGCGCGCCGCGGCCGTAAAGCTTGTCGGCCGTGATCCCCTGCAGCACGGGCGAGGACCTCCCCACTCGTGGCGCGTGCGCATCCCACTCACCCCGAGAGCTGCTCGGAGCGTAACGCTCGCATGCAAGGCCGCCGCCGGTGCGGCGCGCAGTCCGCCGATTAGGCCGAACGATATGACTTGGCGCGGGCTCTCGGCAGCAGCCGGCGAACCGTCCCTTCGTTTGCATACCGGTGTGGTGGTGGCGGGATGCAAAAGAGGAAGCGCCGTACCGTGTTTGCCGGTTTAGAAGCATCGTGGAAAGTTGGTTACGGGATTGTGCCTGCCGGAGTCTTCTCGTCTCTGTGGATGCGCGCCGATGTTGCGTGTACAAAGCTGTAGTGCAGTGAGATTTTCATGGGCGAGTTGATTCTTGCTGAAGGATATTATATTGAATGAATGAATGAATGAATGAATGAATGAATGAATGAATGAATGAATGAATGAATGAATGAATGAATGAATGAACGAACTTTGTTGCACCCATCTTGTACAGACTACGCACAAACTAAATGGTCCCATAGCCAAAGGCTAGTGCGGGTCCCATTTCGAAATATACATAACGGAAACTGTAATAACTGTAAAACAAGTGAACAGTAGAAAATGAAATGAGATATCACCATGCAAGAAATAACGTCTGGATACTTCAAACTTCAAAACTGAATAGTACAATCGATCTGTCCTTCTGTAGTCTCTCTATTAGATTTTCTTTTTCCTGTCGACTTTTGCGCTTGCAAAGCGTGTCCTTCAGCGGGCCTCTAGCAATTAATGCTGCCACTAAGAATAAACTCGAAGAGGCGTTGAGGCGACAGGTCTAGTTTATGCGAAATTTCTATTTGAACATGTCAAGATCCCCCCTGGTGGGTAAGTGCCGTAGTTCTTCAGGAGCATCATCATCATCATCAACTGGACACCTGCTGACTGGTAACTATCGCTCTCAGATTTTTTTGATTTCTGTGAATCTATACCACCTCGAGCAGTTCTCAGGTTTAATGCAGTGAGATATCGCGCTGCCGTAATTTGCGGGTGCATTGATGGACGCATGGATGCATTATATGGGTTGGCGACCGGGTCAATAGATGGATGGATCTGCGGGTGTACGGATAGCCGACTTGTATTCTTACGCAGTTGATATAAAAATGAGAGGTTAACGAACCAGTGTGGTCAAATGCACTGAGCAATCAGGATGATGCTCTTTGCTTAAGAAAATAGGCAACACATGACTAACAGCATTGCACACAGCAATGTTGTGCAATGTGAGCCAAAGTACTCTTAAAATACTCCAGGAGTGGTTAACGCAATTAAGAAGGATACATCGAGACGATGAGACATTTATTTTCTTGTTCGTTCCAACCCTTTAGCTCTGGTAAGGAACGACTATATTGGAACTTACTTAGACCTTTTCCCTCTTGAGAAACGATTTAGCTGGCTATACGATATATCAGTGCGCAATAAGAAAGCCATTCCTGTATAAGAAGAAGCCTCGAAGAAACAGTCTTCACGGGAATGACTGATAACGCTGCTTCGGCCCGACGGAATTCCGACCTTGTGGAGACGATTGAGCCTATACGGATGAAGCGCGTTGGGACGGCAAAACCAGTTTATCGCGCAAAAACAAAAGCATGACCTATTACGCGAAGCACAGGTAGATTGGATTCGATTTTACGACCGTATGCTAATGATGGTAAGCCGGAGGTTTAGGTAGCAAACAGGGATGGTTATTTTTCATCGCCCTCGGTTGCAAGCCGCCTGTTGGAAGGCGCCTGTTGCAAGCCGCCTGTTCGGTACGGCCAAGCGAAGGGGTTTTTCCCAAGTATTCTCAATGAATATGGAAGTAATTATAACCGAATGCAATTACAGGTATGCGCGGAGGCCCTGCGATACTTCCTGCACAAACTTGTAAAGCGGTGCCGATCAGTCGTAGAGGCTCTTATGAACATGCGAGGCAAATATTATTGCGCTGCACGAACCAGGGGATTATCAATTCGGTTTCAAACACAGTTGAAAAGAAACGTTGAGGCGTGTGTGCTGTGCGATGTCAGTGCACGTTACAAAGAACCCCAGGTGGTCCAAATTTCCGGAGACCTCCACTACGGCGTCTCTCATAATCAAGAGCTGGTGTTCGGTCGTTAAACCCCACAAATCAATCAATCACAGTTGAAAAGCGCCCGTTTTTCTTTCAACAGATGACGTCACATGCGACGCCGACTAATTCGCTCGAGGCAGAAACAGGATCGAACGGTTTCGTGATCGCGGGAAGACCATTTGCTGCGCTTTATGCTTTCGTTTTGAATTCAACTAATAAGAAATAATGCGCGTATCTCTCTTATAGAGCAACGGAAAAAGACGGCAGATCCCACACGCAGCGGGAATCAAGGAAATGCGAAGCACGCATCAGGAACGTAAAATAGATCTCCATTGTTCTCTCCCTATACCGATTTTGGTACATACGAATTTAACGAAACGGTCGCAAAAGCGCCAAGACCGTTGCATGTAAACCATGCCACTCCTGACATGCATGCCATGATTTTCATGTTATGACCTGTCGTTTATGATCTTCATGTTGTGCCAGACCAATTTTCGCATACATCCCATAACGAAACGGCCAGGAGAGCACCAAACTGTGGCATGTAAATCATGCCGCTAATGACATGCATGTCATGATTTTCATGTCATGACCTGTCATTTATGTTCGTCATACAGTCATGTTGTGGCGTACCAATTTTCGTATACATCCCTTTAACGAAACGGCCAGGAGAGCACAAAGTCGTAGGCGGCTAGATAGATAGATAGATAGATAGATAGATAGATAGATAGATAGATAGATAGATAGATAGATAGATAGATAGATAGATAGATAGATAGATAGATAGATAGATAGATACGCTCAAAGTCGCCGAAGTTCGCTAAGAAATGCTTCGCATTTAAAAAGCCAAGTGACTTAATCAGTGCCTCATGTGACGTTATTTGTTGAAAGAAGGGCGGGCTCTTTCGAGCTGTGTTTGCGACGAAATTACCAAATCATTCGTGCATGCAGTACGATAATATTTGGCTCGCATGTTCTCAGGAGCCACCCACGACTCATCGACACCGATCTCTGGCTGTGTTGTAAATGTGTTGTAGGGTTTCCCTTAAGAAGCCGGGACACCACACAAAGAGAGTCAGGCAGTGAGCTCAATCTTCTTACGTGTTCCTTACTGTGTGGTGTATCCCCATTTGCGCAGTTATAGCGGCAGTTCAAGGAAAACGAATTATACGAAAGCGTGCGAAAAACGAAGGAAAAAAAAATGTGATAGAAAGAGTGCTAATTTCCCATTTTTCTTCCCCCATAAAAACATTTTATGTTCATCAGATAAGCGGCATAGAGTTTGATAAAAGGCAATTTTCACTGCTGTTATTCCTCCGTACAATTGAATAGTGTGTTTTGTAATATCTGTGTTCGTTTGTTTCGTTTTCCCCGCTGTACTAACAGTTTGACGAATTGGTTAGTTGGTCCCGTTACCAGCCAACCAGGCTATGGGACTAAAGTTTTGCGAATTTTCTGTACTGTAAGCTAAAAGTGACAATTGAAGCTATAATCAAGAATGAGCAGCTAATATATCTACAGGCATTTCTTCTTGAACAATGCTAGTTTAAGGTTAATGCTCTGGCTATTTCTTTTTATTGCCTTTTTCTCACAATTTCCAATATTCATCTTGCTCAAGCAAGACACACCGACAGGTCGGGTAGCTGCAGGTTGTAACAGAGTGAGGTAAGAAAACTAGCGAATGTATTTATTCTTCTTGAGGGCAGCGGCAACGTCATAAACAACTCTGAATGACTTCTACTGGTGATCTGGTTAGACGCGGGTGATCACATCGGCACTCATAAGTGTACCGGGCACGCGCACACATGTATAGTTGAGGGGCAAAACGCGCTGAGTCCTGCGAAAACCAAGGACCCCTCGCCGCTATTTGTGACGCTTCACTGCATGAAGCTGATGAGCCGCGGCGAAACACCAATAAACAAGGTCATTTTTCCTTTAGTACATTAAAAATTGTTTTCGCAAATCGAATCAGTTTTCCGCAAAAACTGAGCCCACATTCGGAAAATGCGAAGACGGCTCCTAAGTCATACACTAAAATTAAAGCTCGGAAGGGTTCACCGTGGCCGTGTACATTACAGATGCTTGTATAAAAAAAAGTACGCAGCTTCAGCTACGTCGCGCAAGGCCAGATCAGAGTGAAGCTGGCCGATGGTTTACCGAAACGGGTCACTTGATAGTCACGTGATATTTTGGCGGAAACATGTTACATGATATTGCGTTACGTGATTTGGGCAAGAATATGCCACGTGACATTTCGCTATGTGATTTTGGCGGGAAAATGTCACGTGAAATTGCGTTGCGGGATTTTGGAGTGAGCATGTCACGTGACATTGCGTCGCGTCATTTTGGCGGGAACATGCCACGTGACATTGTGTTACGTGATTCTGGCGGGAACATGTCGCGTGATCACTCAAAATTACGCAGTGCAATGGCACGTGACATGCTCAAGCCAAAATCACGCAACGAAATGGTACGTGAAATGCTCAAGCTAAAATCACGCAACGCAATTTCACGTGACATGTTCCCGCCAAAATCGCGCACCGAAATGTCACGTGGTACATTCTTGCCCAAATCACGTAACGCAATATTATGTGATATGGTCCCGCCAAAATCACGCAATGCAATGGCACGTGACATGCTCAAGCCAAAATCACGCAGCGCAATTTCACGTGACATGTCCCCGCCAAAATCGCGCACCGAAATGCAACGTGGTACATTCTTGCCCTAGTCACGTAACGCAGTATCATGTGATATGGTCCCGCCAAAATCACGCAATGCAATGGCACGTGACATGCTCAAGCCAAAATCACGCAACGCAATTTCACGTGACATGTTCCCGCCAAAATCGCGCACCGAAATGCCACGTGGTATATTCTTGCCCAAACCACGTAACGCAATATCACGTGACATGTTCCCGCCAAAATCACGCAACGGAATGTTACGTGACCCGTTTCCGCTAATATCACGCACCGAAACGTCAATGTGACATGTTGCCCAAATCACGTAGCGCAATGTCACGTGGTATTGCATGATGCCTGACAAATTACGGCTACGTTAAACAGCTTCTCTATTAAAACTGGCACGACAGAGTTTTCACGGTTACCTTATCCATCTTTGCTGCTAAAAAATGATAGTATTATCTTACAGGCGGAGTAATAGATGATTGTAACAAATCATCATCACGACATAAAGGCAACAATTACCTGAATGATCAACATGACTTTGCGCACAACGGATGCGCTTAAAGCTCTATTGGACTCGACCATCCCGCTCAAGATAGACCAACAGAGTCAACAGTATTCAATTAAGCTGTCTTCTCAGTCATTGTCACTGCTTTGACCGTATATCGTGTGCGGTATCGGCAGAGTTCGTCCACCACACAGCTAGGACCGCAGAGTGGGGAGCGAGAGCCGATAGACAACTTCGGCTTAATCAAAACAAACGTCTTGCTTACTGCAAGCAAATATAGGGACTAGACAGTGGTTCCCAGAGATGCAATGCAGGGTACAGCCGAACACGAACAAAAGAAAAGCGGGAGTGAAGAAACAAAAGAAAACAAACAAAAGAGTGCGCGTATCGCGGGAAGGGAATAGGGAAGAAACACGAAGTAATGGAGACACGAGGTCAGAAAAGGCAAACTCGGAACTTTTTCTGGACTCATTGAGAAACAGGAGCAAAAGGATGAGGACAAATGGGGAAGCACGGACGATTCCTAGTGCAAACCGCTCGCCCGGCTAATTGGAATACAAGGCGGGCACCATTCCTTCTCACAAGCAGAAGGTGGCGGCAAAATCGAAGAGGAAACCATCCCGACCAGCTGTCTTTCTCTTCCCTGCTGTCCCCTCTCCCTCTCCCTCTTTTTCTCTTCGGGAATGCAGTGGGATAGCAGCGCGCGTGGTTAGGGATTGTGAGGAGGAGGCAGCGCGCCACGCTTCCAAACTCATCGTGCTCAACTCAATCTCAAGGTCGAAGGAGAAGGAGCAAGAGCTAGAGAAAAAAGGGACGGGAGGGAGCAGTCCGGCTTCCATATCGGCGCAGCTGAAACTTCCGGGACAACTCCGAAAAGAAAGAGAGGAATAGCGAACAAGCTTGTAAGAGAGAAATAGAGGGACGAAATGGGGAGGCAGGGGAGAACCTAGGGAAAAGCTGTGACAGTTTCTTTTCCTTTTCCAGGGAAAGGGACGCGAGGGAAAGAAAAAGAACGTCGAGTCGGTGCACTCCCCCACTCCCTTTTCGAAGTTCTCGCACCCTTTCATGCCTGAGCTGGCGGGAGCCTCTAGATCGAACTCGGCCTCCGAAGTTCGGCGGGCGTCGAAAAAGGGCGGGGAAAAAGGGAAAAAAGGGAAGGGCGCGAAGCGAGAGGGAAGCTGATAAGAGCGCGGCGGCGCGCCGTTGTAGGCCGTCGCCGCAGGGCGTGGTGCCAAATAGGGAGGAAGAGGGGAAAAGAAGGAAGAAAAAGGAGAGGGGTCGGCAAGCGCGTGAGGAAGCCCGACGAAAAAGTGGCGGGAACTAGGGAAGTGCCTCGACGGTTGAGGGTGCAGCCGAGCGAATTAGGAGAATGGAAGTACTATAGCGGCGCGACAACGCCAACCTCGGATAGGTCATTGAGGGAAGCCTCCCACCCTTTTCCCCGAGCTGATGCAACTATCGGATACATTCTTACGGTGCTCGGTAAACGCGAAAAGCGTGCTGGTGGTAAAGCAAAAGAACGTTTGGTAATGGGGTTGCGCCGGAAGCGATGGGGAAGGAGGGAAGGTAAGTGCACCACGTTGCACTGCGTGCGAAGTGCTTAGATGTGTAGGCCTAACCACTTCACTCTTCATTACGCAACAAAAGCTTCGCTGTTAAACGTTATTATGTAACGAAAATAAAGGTAAGAAGAAAGAATTTTTCTTTTTCTGTCTTGCATTCACGGCAGTTATCAAGGGTGCGGAGTACGCTTCCTCCTGCAGTGTATACAATGTATACTTGACGAGATGGGATGTTGCAAGCGCTATAATGCAACAAGTGGTGCAAACATGAACACAAGAAAAGAGAGGCCGACAATAATAACGGCCACTGTCAACTCGGCATTTAGGTTGTCCACTTGTGTCCGTGATTGCACGACTTACCTTCTTGCTTAGGGAACCTTGAGCAAGCTCAGGTATATATTGTTCTAACATGCAAGCGCTAGCGCTTGATAAGCTTTAAGATAACTTGAGCTGTTCAAGAACAATAACGATTAGTGAGCTACATGAGCGAGTAAAAAGAAAGTAATGCGGTATCAAACAAGTGTGACCACGAAAGTCGTAGCATGTCCTGAGTGACAGTAACTTGAGGGGAAAAAGTGTAAATGTCTTTTCCAGTTTCATTTTTTCTGCAAGTTTTAGAAATGTCGGATGTGAAATGCTGGCTGCCTGCTGCCGTTACCTACAGGCCAAAAATTTTAACCCGTTTATGTGTGTACGAATGCTGTGTGGCTGTCCCATGTTCTCATGGGTAGTACCTTCACGTTTTAGGACTGCCGTCAAATAATAATGAGGACCAGTAGTTCTTTGTCGGCTGTTCATTAGCGATAATACTAATAACAGCTGAAACAGATGACACAACGACATTAATGAATATACTATATTCAACGGCAGTTACAGCTGTGAGAATTTATTGTCATCCATATCCGGTGCACAATATACAGTTCACAGGAATTATTACGATGGTTTAACGACGTGTATTCTCATCGTGTACATAACTATAGTTTATTCTCGCGCGTAATCTAAATTTGCATAGGCGTGAAGATGCCGGTTTCACCCATGCGTGAAACAACAAAACACCCTTCACGGGTCTAATTTTTAAGAGAGTAGTTGATGTACCAAAAGAAGTTCCTCTTGTGCTTCTCAGGCAAAACCACGCACTTTTCAAGGTCAAGCAACGACACTCGGATCCACGCGAAACACGGTGAACTTAGGGTAGCGCTTACGCAATATTCTCAGCGCAAAAACCACAGGCGATCGACGCACTGACTTCGCTACCGTCTCACTGCCAACGCATTGACAACCGCTGCATTGCAGACTGTCCTCTGGCGAAAAGCAGTATTGACAGCTTGATTCGCAATTTTCCACAACGAATTTGCCAACTTTCTCGCTTCGCTTCTGCAAAATGCACCCACTTTCCCATCGCGTGCTCATATATAGCCCGTATGTTCGTTGCGGGTCGTCCCAAATGTCAGTTCTGGGGGCATTTACTCCCTTTTCCCTCTCCCTCTAACTCCCACATCAGTCTTGGTTCCTTTCCCCATGACATCCCTTCCTGTCGTCACTTCGTCCCTTATCTGGCACCCTCTCCCTAACCACCGCGACCACCACCACCCCTCTCTCCCCGCACTGCCAGTAGGGGGCGCGGCGGCGTGCCGGAAAACATTTAAAAGCCATTACGTACCGCTTCCGGCAACGCCGACGGCTATGCCTATCTTTCTTTTCCCTCCTCAACGAAACCCGTTGCTTCCTCGCGGTCCTGACACCGACCCGCCGTTTCTCTTTGTACTCCCTTTCTCGCCTCTTTCTTCCCGTCCCGCACACCGAACTTTTTCCCGTTAGGGAAGGGGAGGCAGGCAGCAAGGGAAGAAAGGAGAAGAAGAGGTCGCGTATAGGGCGAAAAGGGAGATTTCCCGCGGTCAGAAATTCCCGCCTTGCCATTAGCAACCCCGTCTTCCCGTCCTCCTCCTCAACGTTCTCTATCTCTTTCTCCCCACTAGCGTTCCTTCCCTAATGGGGAAAACCTGGAGGGAGAGAAAGGGAGAAGCGCGTGAGTAGAAAGAGAACTTGCGGCCGAAATGCTTCGACCGCCCGGCACCCTGATTCCGGAGCGAACGGGCGCGCCGGAAAGCCAGTTCACGGATGACGAAAGGAAGAGACGCTACGGAGGGACAGAAAAATGGGAGAAAAGAGGGGAATGGGGAGAATGGAAGGCGCTAAACGTGTTATGACCCTGCGGTGCGGCAGTACTTCGGTATAGGTCACTACGTTGGAGGAATATACGGTTTCACAATTAATGGTATGAAAAGAGCCGTACACCGAAGAGCTCATGTCGAACTGAGTGTCGGTGGACAATTTTCGTCCAACAACATTTCGCAGATTATTCTATCATGTTAGAGAATTGTTTGTGCGGTTCTGGAAATCTGCACTTAACCACATATTGTGTCCCGTTTCGTCGATGCTGTTTCATCAGACCTTGCCAGAAACGACATTGTTGCGCCATAAGAAAAGCTGGCTACACGAAGATGGCAGAAGAAAAACGTGATGGGGGAATGACAACATTGTAAGAACAAGCTCGAATACTATAGGAAAACTTACAAAATATTGGCGAGGCCTCGTAGACCAGTTATATACAGTAAAACAATGTTTTAGCGCAGCAAGACCTCAACACGGGAACAGAAATATCCTCTGCTTGATCCTGTTTCTCAGCCTCAGTAAATTTGTCATAGCGTTGTAGTCCCATACGGGGGTTTAACACAATTTTCGAAATAAAGCAATGCTCAATTGGTGACTGGCTATCCAGAGTTCAAGGCACATCCTCGGTGAACATCGTTGTCTTTCCTTCATTTCTTGCTTCGTTATGTTATAAAGGGGTTCCTGTGCCGAAAACTTGATGTAAAGAACAGCTTGGTTGCTCCATTCATCTACGTACGGTCCCCATTAGACGGCAGATTAGATTGCACATGTCCCCGACCTTACTTAGATCTCCGTATATAGAGTGAAACAGTATATTTGCAATGAGATATTTGTGGACTTGAAGGAAATTGCCGTAACCAAGGTTACCTCGGCGCTGTTCATTGAGCTCATTATTAATATACCTTCTGTTATTGCCTTAGAAAACTGAGTTGCGACCTCAAGCAAGAACGACAAGAAAAGGCAAGTCCTTGTTTAATCTACGCGCTCCATTGTGTAATATCGCAAATCACCAGCTAGCCTATAATCGGCCACTGTGCTATTATAAATGGCTTTATCGGTCCATCTGTTCGTGTATGGCTAGTCATGTAGCAATTCGATGCGGGTGAGATCATTAGTTCTAGATCAAGTATGCCGGTCAGTCACCCGCTCAATCAATCTTCGCTTGAGGTCAGTCCACCAATCCGTCTGTGGTCAATCAGAGATTCAATCTGTTATAATCGCGTAAACGCTCTGTGCCGCTCACAAGGACCCGGGATTCCAAAACGAAACCGCATCCTCCGGTGCTCTCTGTAGCATAGCGCGCCTCAACGGCAAGAAACACTGGACAGCTACGTCACTAGGGTTTCGCTGCCACGGCGTCGTGTTACGTCAGTGGGGGCGCAGTGCAGCGACTGGAAGCACGCCACTGTCCTTTTTACGGCTAGAACTCTGCGATCGGAACAACGCACGAACTATTTAATTGGAGCATGTCAAGGACTGATTAATTGGTGGATTAGCTAAATGTGAACTAGGGGATTATACTGTAGCCGTTAAAGTTACGTAACTTTTCGGAGTAGGTTCCGTGGTCATCTGCCAGGACAGAAGGTATGCTTGGCCGTTGTCGACCATTGCCTCCTAGGCCTGAACGCGCTCAGTAAATCAGTCTTCGGAAAGTCGGTGTGTTGGTCTTGAAATGGTCACTGAACGAACAAACAACGCAAGATCTGCATAAGAACGCAATGAAGGCGCTTTCGATATGTGAAATGCATGTGACTTCACCTCCTGGCACACAAACACCTCCCGGTGGTGACTACATTCAAATATCGCAAAAGGGCGGGACATCGGACGCGCATCCGCGTAAACCAAGAACGGCCGGAACTTTCGACAGCTGGACAGACGCTCACAGCTCTCGCGCACTCTCGTACAGTCCGAGGGTCCCAGAACTTTTCTTTTCTTTTTTTTCGAAGAGCCCGACTTCGACGCGCACGCAATGCATCTGCCCCGCGACTCGGCATCGTTCGAGCTTTTCCATTTTCTTCATTCACTTCGTCGCGCATATCCCATTCCGTCGCGCCCTTTCATGTCGCTGCTCCCACACCGCATTCGGTTTCGCGCACGCGACGGGTGACGCCACGATCCATTAGCGAGCGGGAGCGGTAAGCGGCGGCAACCGACGACTTTTAGCAGCCCGAGGTGCGGAAGGCCCCACGGAGAGGGGTGCCCACGATGCGGATCGATATATCTGCGCGTTCCCACTGTATATATTCCCACGCGTTGCTGTAGTTACCACGAGGATTGTAGTTTGGCCTCATACTCCTTTATGTTTGGGTTGCTTGGGTCAGGGGTTTATCCAAAATTTCGATTCCAGGGGTGTTACCAATGGTGTTACCAGAACGCAGGAGGGTGTGAGCGGAGTTATTGGTTATGTGGGAAACTATTGGGGAGGCGGGGTTCCCACTTAGGGGGAAATCATTGAGTTACAGCAGCCGTTAACGGCAGAAGAACGCAACGTTTGTAACGACCTCTTGCGGCATTTTTCCAGCTGCAGTACATTTAAGAATTTGTTCTTTTCAGTTACTACTGCGTTCTAGTCGAAATGAAAAGGACTGAGAGGACTTGTTGATCATCTCACAGCCAATGCTTTACCACATCAGTTAAGCCACGGGTTTATCCATAATTCCGAGGTTTTTTTTTTTGTTTTTTTTTATTTGGGGGTGGTGGTGGGGGTGGCGAGTAGATATAAAGTTATAGGATAGCTGCAAAACTTTTGGGGGATGTGGGAATTCATCCGGGAGGGGTGTCGTTATAAATCCCCGAGCTAAGTAGAGCGTGTAAGTGGCACCAATATTACGTCCGTGTTACTGCGTTCAGGCTCTGCATCAACAGGTGGCGCTACCGGCGCGTCCCATTATGCGTACTTTTCCGGCAGGACAGTGTTCATGAACGTAAAGAAGTATTATACGAAGATACTAATCTTCTCCACTTTTGCCGGACCTAACACATACAAGAATTCGTTTAGCAACCTATCTCCCATTTAGAACGATCAATCAAGTAGGTATCTATATCATCTGCAATACCAGAAATGACGCTTTGTCAAGCTTGAAGCAGTGCCGCAGGACGAATACGTTTTCGAACTCCGCATGCATGGTTTCTTTGAACCGAATAAAAGCCAACTGAACATCGACCATTCCTCCGTAACATGGAGTTAATGTTTACGGCATAAACAGGATCAAGCTGCCCCAGATCTAATCTTAGCCAGGGCTTTCGAAAACCTAAAAGCGTCTATAACGTCTTCTGTTTCCACCGTTCCATGCACGGTTTCCGCCATTATCACAACGAATACCGACGCCGAGTAAGTTAATTAACGTACGTTTAATTTCGTTAATGCTATACGCGTGAAATAGGACAGTAATCGTTGATGGTTTCCACCGCCATTGAAGTGCTTTTATCGGATTGTCAACGTTGCGTAATCTCTCGCTCAGCGCAAAAGACTCGCTTGCACCATCCGAGCCTTCTTGGAACTGAGCACCACAGGTCAGTGAACTTAAATATTTCACAACGTTTCGAAACAACGCTGCCTCCACTGTGGGTCGTTGTAGACTTCACTATACTTAAGCATTTACATAATTAGAACTGCTGCTAATTCACCGACGAGTGGTAAATGGGTATGTGATGACGTAAAGCTGGTCACCTACACGTGCCAGTGTTATCGTTCTGACAAAAAGCAACGTCAGGCTCTCCGCTGCGTATCGGCTGTATTACAAGTTTCAGCGCCCAGGTCTCGGACATCGTGAAGGACTAAAGCCAGAAAGCCCTATGAGGTCTTCTCTGTTACTCGAATGCGTTAAAGCTAAGTGCCAGGCTGTAAACACGCGGCGACGCTCTTGTGAATCGTCAAGGCTCATGTCCTGCCTTTTTATTTTTTACTTCCCTGTGGTCGTTCACACATAACGTCGAAACAGAGCTTAACTATACGTGCGTCGACAAGAAAAGGAGTACACAGGACAGGCGCTGAATTTACTACCCTTCGCACATGTAGGGTAGCAAACCGGACAAGGTCTGATTTCCTTTGCCTCTCTTTCCTTCACTCCCTCTCTCTCTCTCTCACAGACACACGCATGTTTAACTGGTGAGATCGCGCATACGTGACGAATACCGTTGTACTTCCTCGAAAGCAGGCGAGCATCACAAATGCGCGATGCTGAAACTCACGCGAACAGCGTTCCCTGTTTCCAAGCTACAAATATGAAACGCCACGCTTTTTGTGATTCAGTATCGAGAGCCGGGAACGCGTCACGGTCACCATGTTGGAGACCCAAGACTGTATTAGAACTGCGCAAGGTGCAGGACACCGGTAGACAATGTATTGATTTTTGGGGTTTAACATCCCAAAACCACGATCTGATTATGAGAGACGCCGTAGTGGAGGTCTCCGGAAATTTCGACCACCTGGGGTTCTTCTAACGTGCACTGACATCGCACAGTATACACGGGCCCGAACATTTCGCGCCTCCATCGAAATGCAGCCGCCGCGGCCGCGATTCGATCCCGAGACCTTCGGATCAGCAGCCGACTGCCATAACCACTAGACCACCGTGGCGGGGCGGTAGACAAAGCAGGCGAGACGAGCGCAGACTATAAACTCAATTTCTTGAACGCGCTTGTCCGCTTCTACTGCTCTACTGTCCTCCGCGCAGCTCTGCCCCGCCGCGGCGGTCTAGTGGTTATGGCACTCGGCTGCTGATCCGAAGGTCGTGGCATCGAATCCCGGCCGCGGTGGCTGCATTTCGATGGAGGCGCGAAAAGCTACTGCCCAGGACCTCGTGATGGGGCGGCCCCGACGTAGTTCCTCAGGACCCAGTAAAGTTCTTCGTCTGTCTGTCTGTACGTCTGGCAAACTAGTTCTGCGGAATTCCGCAAGGTGAAGTGACGACACGAAAGAAAGAAAAATAGCGTCCACCTACTTGTGTAGCACAAAGCTCACCAAAGAAACCCATACGGATTTCTCAGCAATGAAAGCCTCTTTCTTAGTTGAAGGAAAATTCTGATAAGGAGGAAACCCCTGATCCGAATTCGTCAACTAAAATACTTTAATTTTTGAAAAAAAAATTCGCGTGGATTTCCTTGCGGGCGTTCTGCTACAGACGGGTGGATGCTACTTTTCTCTTTATAAGCTTCGAAGAAGCTCACGAGGTGCCCATGACAAGTTCCGGGAACGGGAAGCTTCTCATCCTCACCACTCTGCGGCTTCCTGCACCGCAGTCGGGTTTCGCATTGACGAAACCTTGCTATTGCCTTTAATTACGCTGGATTACGGCACCAGCTGTACAGCGGATTCCCACATATACGTTTCAGTGGAACCGTATATACGCGCTTCCGCCGAACTCATATGCTCTAATTCAACGTTCCTGCGCTCGCTTCGAATTGTCCGTTGGTTCGGCGTGTCGCTGACATCTCCTGCCACCCTGCTTACAACTCAGATGAGAAGGCGACCGTTCCGTAAAGGCGTCCCTATCTTCTTCAAATGCGAAAGCTTCCGTGAAAGCAGTATAGAGGCTTCCTATATAGGCATAATAGACCCTTTTCATAAACTGCAAGCTAGCTTTCCTGCAATGCAGCTTGCCCTACTAATGGCGGCATTGGCAATCCGGCAAACAACGTGTGCAAGCGCTATTTCCTTGCGATAGGGCATGTAAAATGTCGACGCAGCCCTTCTGATACAAACAACCCCAAAATACGGGTCGCAGCATGTGCAACTTGAATTTTGACAGCATTTAAATAAAGGCAGCTGTCGCCATTAGTAGGGCAAGTTGCATTGCAGGGAAGCTAGCTTTACAGTTTATGAAAAGGGTCTATTGCGGGCTATACAGTAGCGGCCTGGCGGCCTGCACAGTCAGTCTGCGAGCGAAAGGCAATGGCCCAGTTATGCGGGTGCACGTTATAGCGTCAATTACGTCTTACCTCATTCTCGGTGAACCTAAGTTACCTCCAGTTAAATGGCTTAATGAGCAAACAGACAATGAAGCCGTTAAGTTGCTCATTAAGTTGTTTATAAGAAATAAAGAACGAGCCCTTGACCCCTTCCCTTTCGTTACTCCAGTTAAATGGGTAGCACAACTGCGGTTACACTGGTTAACCATGGTTACTCCAAACTGCAAGGAATGCTGTCATAGCGCAAACAGACAAGGACGAGAAAGATACAACAGTAGACGCGCTAACTCTCAACTAGATAGTTAAAAGTTAGATAGTTGAAAGTTAGCGCTTGTCCTGTTGTGTCTTTCTCGTCCTTGTCCGCTTGCGCCATGACACCATCTCTCGAACAATTTAGTAAATATAAATGAGGATGATTACCTAAAAGCCCCGAACCGTCACTTCAGCACAACTAACAACGAGAAGTGCATACGCCCATTCTTGCCACGTTGTAACACACTTAAACACTCTTATTTTCCCTCAGTTATAGAGATATGGAACGACCTGCCGGACGACGCCGGACGACGTGCAGAGTCACTAGATTCATTTTTGTCGCTAGTGGAATTCCATTTAGAGACATTTCAATAGGTTCACCGATTTTGGTGCAAATAAAGACAAAAACAGTGTGCCGCTCCTGTACTCACACATGGTTATACATGTTGAACAGCCTCTAGGTGGCTTTCATGCTGCTATGTTCATAAGATATAACCTTTTCATTGTCCTTTCCTTATTTGTTTTGAACATGATGCTTTGTTTTCTTTTTTTTCACACAGTTCATTCACTGCTTTTTGTTGTCACCGATATGGTTGCTTTGTACATCAGATTTTCGCTATTTTTCTTTCTTTCTTGATATGAAGCCCTCTGTATTTTGTATGCCCTCTCCTGGATATGCCTGAAAAGGCCCACAGTATTGAATGAATGAATGAATGAATGAATGAATGAATGAATGAATGAATGAATGAATGAATAAATAAATAAATAAATAAATAAGCCACATTGTCAAACTCCAAACTGGAGTTGCCAACCCCAGCTAAGGAAGCTAGCTAAAGGAATGATGGCCGCCTCAGTGGTCACCGTGGTTATTAAGGTGCTCTGCTGCTGATTCGAAAAAAAAAAAACGCGGGTTCGAACCCGCGGTCTCGGCTGTGGCATCGCATTTAGAAGGAAGTGAACTGCTGGAGGCCCGTGTGCTTAGGCGTACCGGTACTCACATTAATTAGCCCCTGGCGGCTGAAACTGCCGGAGCCCTCCCCTAGGGCGTATCTTAATCGTATCGCAGTTTCGGCACGTAAAACTCTAGCAATTATCATTAATTATCAACTAAATGGCGGCACCCATGTCGGCGGTAGAAGGCAGCGCGCCAGCAACGGAGGCCGAAAGATCTTCCAAAGAGGTCCGACATTTTTGCTCGACATTATGCTCGACGTCAGCGGACGTTAACAGGAAGGACCACGTTCAAGCAAAGTTTGCCTTCCGTAGTACTGATATGAAGAACAGCCGAGTATTTATATTCTTATTCACTGAGCTGAATGTCGACATATAATGCTGCTCTACAAGGTTTACAGAGGACTTCTCGCGCCCCCTTTCGGTGTGCCTTGAAGCACTATTATTTCGTTGTCACGCGGTACACATTTGGGCGTACCGTAACAACGCAAGAATAACGAACATAACATTATCACACGCGTGTCAAAATGCCATTCCAACCGCTGTGACAAAAGCAGTCCAGTCGCTCCGCTCGGAGGCAAGCCTACAACCTCGCTGCTCACATAAAAGCTCTTTATTATTATTATTTTTTTTTTTCCTGAGTTGGGATGACGCTCATCCCCTCGAAGGGGGCCTCGGATGAGAGCGCGGAATGCGCGGCCACTCCCCGTCGTTGTTAAATAGGCCATACGCGCTTCGATGTCGTCGTTCAAGCCGCTCGCCGCGTTAGCCGTCATCGCCTCGGCATAGTGTGGTCGCTAGAGCAACAGCTTGCCTCCCACACTTTGCCGATATGTAGACGAAGACAAAAATACCCGCAGCAAAACGCAGCGTGGGCGCCCAGCCGTTTCACCGCAAGAGTGGCTTTTAACGTCGCGGTCGCGTTCAGACGCCCACGGCCACATGTCAGACGTCGTCGTGGGCTGACTGTTTTGGCGGCAACGTTTACGGAGAGGACCGCGTTAGCCCTCGGGAGCCTATCTATTTTAATTTCTTGCATCGCGAAAAGTTTCGACGGCGATTTCTCTGAAGCGCGTCTGAAATCGCGTTGTACGTACCGACTGTCTGCGCTCTCGTGCTTGGAGCTTCAATGAGACAAATTGTGCAATTAAAGCTCTCGGAACAACCAGTGCATGCGCTATGAGGAACGATGTATCGCTGCAACAACTTCGTACTTAGTGGAATACTAGTGAAGTACTTGACTAAACTTTCCTGGTAGTTAGGTGTCAGTCTTGGTACTATATCACGAATTTCGTTCGCGTTTCCAAGCGAAGCTTGTATTGCTTAGCCTGTGTCGGCGTAGAAGGCGGCGTAGTAACGCCAAAACCAGTGGCTCCCAGAAAGGTGAATGCCCTGGCACCATCTATGGAGCCCTCAAGAACCGCTTAGGGACCATAAGGACGAGAAAGTGTGTACGGATTTGCTCTCGCCGTTTCTAAGCGGTGGACAAATCGCTTGACTGTGTATTTCGCGTAATACGTGTTTTCCAAAGAAAACCGGACAGCACTCGGCGTAGGTTTGTGGGATAGCACCAGAATATACTCTTATCACGCGTTTGCGGTCATCCCAAGGTAGAAGATAAGGACAAGGGAGGGAAAGAGCCCACGCAAGCGAGGAGACCATAGAACATGCGTCTGCAACATTTATAGCATTACAGCTGCTAGCGACTTAAGGCGTTTGACCTTCACCACCTGATATGACCTTGAAAAACCTCGCGAGAAGATCTGAAACGAAATTTGGAAATTAAATGAAAACTGGCATCTTGTTCACCGGGTATATACCGAAATTGGCATGGAAGGACCGTACGAATGTATGACTCGCGTGCCATTCATGTACATTCGTGCAATTGACATGAATAACGTGACATGCCGGCCAGTTAGGTAACGATTAACGATGACAGAGTCGCGTGTGGATCATCCATACACGCGCTGGATATGCGAGTGTAGAAGCCGCGCGTGCTTGAATTCAGCTGTATTTAGGGATAGGAAGATGCCGTTTGGGAGTCATGTGTATCCAATACGTTTAGACGCAGCCGAAATCCTCGGGGGCTGGAGCCGAAATAGTCGCTTATAGGTCCCGATCAGGCTATGTGGCAAATTTCGGTTATGCACTGGAGTCGGAGGAAGGAAAAGAGAAAAGACATGGAGGTTAGCCAGTTAGGTTCGTAAGTGTACAATTGGGTGCCTAAGAACCACACTGGTTTCCTCACTACCGCCACAACTTTTTTAAATAATTTATTTTAGCAGTAATAAACATTTTTGAAGCCGCGCGAAGCCAATATTTCAGGAGGAGAGAGTCAGTGCCAGTACAACTTCGCTCGCCACTTGCCGGTGATGCGGGACGAATCGTGCGATGTTTTGCGCTCGGAGCTAGTCGTCCTTAACAAAAAACGTTGCGGGGCTAGTCAGTGACACACGTTGCTTCAAATGTTCAGAGCTACTTGTTAGACGTGGACAGTACAGCTAAACGCACAGGACGGGCGCTCCTCCTGTGTATTTAACTGTACTGTCCACGTCTAACAAGTAACGCTGAACATTTGAAGCTGGTCGTCCCCTCCGAGGAGGCAGGCGCCGGGAGAGCCGCCTCTTGATTGGCTCGGGAAGGTCGCCGCGGTCACTGTTCGCATGTACGTTACGCGCCTTCCGTGCGGACGATATGGTGAATGACTTCGTCCTAAGCATCTTCAAGCATGGTGATTTGCGAGAAAGCGACATACAACGTTCAGCTTGAAATCTGAGCCACTCCCGCAGCTCATAGCGAAGAGCGCTCTTGACGGACATGATCGTGAGCACGCAGTGCGTGCACTTCGCTGGTCAGCTCAAAACGACCAGAAGTGTTGAGGGGCCCTTTAAGTAAACATTGATTGAGTGATTGATTGATTGATTGATTGATTGATTGATTCAGGGGTTTTACGCCCTCAAACCCCGATTTGATTATTAGAGACGCCGTAGTGTTGGGCTCCGGAAATTTAGACCGCCTGCGCTTCTTTGACGCGCACTGACATCGCACAGTACACGGGCCTCAACATCCCGCCTCCACCGAAATGCAGCCGCCACTAGACCACCGTGGCGGGGATTTAAGTAAACATTAAGGGAAGGTACAGTTTGTGTCTTGTTGCTTTTTTTCCTTTTTTTTTTTCATGCAGGGAAAGGGGAACACTGGCATGGCGCACAAGGATGCTGATTACTTATCCTTGTAACGCTACCTCTACACGCCCTCTTCTTGTCTGCTCGTGGTTGCCTGCTCGGTAGTCTGCTTATTCTGTTTCGTTAGAAAAAGAAGTTGGCTATTGGGAAGAAGAATGCGGTTATTTCACTCACTCATTTTCAGCGGTGAGTGAGCGCCTGTGTTTGTCGTTTCAGTGCTGCTGTACGTATTTTTACGCTGTTCTTTTTCAATTTTTTTTTTTCATTAAGACGCGCCGTGCACCCTTATGCGTTGACCAAATTGACACCTTTCTCTTTCGCCGCCTCGTATGGTTGTCAACGTAGCCAGAGAGCCATTCCACGCACATCATATTCGTTAGCACTCAGCCTCGAGCCAAGGGGATATAGTTTGTTACAGAGAGTGAGGCGAAAACAGAGAGAATAATGGCCCAACACATCGCTTGCCTCACAATACGCGCAATCATGGAAGAATAATTTTATCCTCTTTCTTATTTAGTTCTGGAACGCCAGTCGAAGATAAGGCAGCTTTGCGAGCATTACCACCGGCTTTTTGATTGCTCTCTCGCGGCAATCTCGAGAACAATAGCAACGCCCAATCGGTCCGCCAAGGATCGGAGCGGACAATGCTGCCTCGGGGAGCTATTCGCGGGATCCCAGCTGGAGATGGCCTTAGAGATCACCATCAGTTTGCAGCTATTGTACGAATCGTCGCTGCCCTTTACGTGGCTGAAACAAAGAAGCCTCTTGCGTGATGCACAATCCCTCAGTGGACGCTGAGGAGCGGGATTGGGTCCTGTCGTGACGCGCCTTAGTTCATTCGTCAGCGGGACTCGAGTGAACCGTTACGATCCACCTTTTTCTGGACAGGATCGTGAGCGCCGCTGTCATCGCGACTACAGCTTGATTGATTGATTGATTTGCGGGGTTTAACGTCCCAAAACCAGTTCTGATTATGAGAGATGCCGTAGTGGAGGGCTCCGGAAATTTCGACCACCTGGGGTTCTTCAACGTGCACTGACATCGCACAGCACACGGGCCTCAACATTTCGTCTCCGTCGAAATGCAACAGCCACGGCCGGGATTCGATCCCGCGACCTTCGGATCAGCAGCCGAGTGCCATAACCACTAGACCACCGCGGCGGGGCGACTAAAGCAGCGAGCGACTATTTAACAGGGTAAATCCTAGGTCAGTTGGTGATGCGTGCCGAGTGATGCGAGGCATTATCGCATGGTGTCGTGTCGTGACGTCATTCTTTAGTCACGTGAGATTTGCTGCCCCCATGTGGTGACGCCGATAGGTCGAAGGACGTACGGAGCATTATCGTTTCTTGGGGCATGCAATTATTTCGTATTAACGACATTTCCGTCAATAATAAATTTTAGATGTTTCGTTATTTATTGCGCACCACACGCTTGAAAAGTACGAATGGGATGCAAAGCAAGATGCTCCATTTTATGTAGTCACAATCAGAAGAAATCGCGTACACTCAAGCGACAGGAAATCAATGAGAAGGTGATTGTTGCGCTTTACGGGCTAAAACATTTTATTGGCCACGATACTGAAGTATGAACCCACCTGTAATGCAAGAAGCAAAAATTGGAGCAACTACCTGCAACATGAAAATACTAATCATTAAACACTTGTCAGTATAAAGCCGTTCCAGCAAGGCAATTATGTCAAGAGGTGTCAAGTTAACCTTGACGTAAAAAGAACGAGAAATTAAAAGCTCTCCACGAGCAATACAGATAACGTTGGTGTCGCCCCCATGCGTGGAAAGGGAATATTTCACCTCGTTGGAGTTTCATTACCTTACTATATCAACATTCTCGTTTAAGTTGGACAGTACCTTCCCACATTTTCCCCCTCGCTTCCCTGTCTATCTCTCTGCACATTTGTTTGCCCCACTTTTCACGGTCGGCGGTGTCGATTAGGCGTATAAAGCGCCTTGTTAATACGAGCTCAGCGCTCCGCAGGCAGGCTATATAAAGGAATCTGCAGTACTACAGCATTTCCTACGTGTCAGTCTCTCATATAGTTTGTACATGGTAGCTGCACTGTGGAACTTCCGAAGTTCTTCGGCAAAGTTCCTTTTCGTCGACTGACAGCGCGCGAAGCGTTTCCGAACTTTCGGAAGACGGGGAAACGACTGAGATGGTGCGCGGCTCTTGTGGCGTGAATAGTGCAGCGTGTCACAAACGGGGTCATCTGAGAGAGAGAGAGAGAGATACACAAAGGGGTAAAAATATTCGTAGAAACAGTAGCGCAGAGGCGTAGAGTACAAGAGGAGAGCAGGTTCGTATATACCAAGGGAACGACAGGGTGCCCCTTCCCGCATACCCACGCACACATACGAGAGAAAATCGCGCGGTTATATAGACTGTACAGAGCTGCATCGCCTGTATATGTGATGGTGCTGTACGGACGATCATCAATCACTGGACGCGTCCTTTCCCGTATCCCTTTTCTGCCCCGGGTGTACACTTACTGGTCGGTTTTGTCTTACCAGCTACCGCAATGTCACTGGGGAGACGTACTTGTTATTCCACCTTTCCTTTTTTTTATCACCTAGCTATGTCTTTTATTACGCCGCGACGTGCAAGCGTTTATTTTGGTGTCAAGCTATCCTATTACTCTTTCTTTTCTTCTTTGTCCTTTTTTTTTGCATTGACTTGCTTTTTTTTTTTCTTATACAAGCCCGGGTCATCTCGCTACTCTCTCAGGCACTTGCGCGTCCAACTCGGTTCTTCTTCCAGAGAAACTCTTTCTTTTATCATTGCACTAAAGGTCGACGAGGAGGTTATTCGGAAAACTGCGAAGTGATCGTCACTGCGGGTTTCACTCTCTACCGCGTGTAGTGTTAGATGCCATAGACGATACAATGTACTGTGTACTCCCCCTGTAATCACCATCCTCATCTTTGTTCTTAATGCACTTCTTCGTACGTTTCATCCTACTCCTTATCATTCTCGTCAGTATCATCATAATCACGATATTCGTCTTCAACGCGGTCGATATCACAGTGAACTGCGCAGGCTCGCTTCTTATCATCCACGTCTGCTTTCTTCATCCGTTTATTACTCTCTACATTCACCGTCCTCTCCCTTATCATTACCATCATCGTCGTCTTCGTAATTATTGTCGTCGTGGCCATCATAATAAAAAAAATTACAGCCCTAGCACTCCGTACAAATGGTTAACCAGCGAAGCTGAAATGTGCGGCCCCGGTGTTTAGCAGTGGGTTCAACCCGAGGAGGTTTAAAAAGAAATTCCTTGGTTCAACCCGACACAGACGTCGCAGCCGAAGCCGCTGGAGAAACTCTCGCTGAAAGCGGGCGTCCGCCCCGCGAATGCGCTCCCGCAATCATCACGTCGACGCTGTTCTGCCCGCAACGCTGCTTCTTCGGCGCGCCGTCGTTGCAAGCGTTTGACATCGCGAGCTAACATCCGTGGCTTACCCATGTGGAAGCTCTCAGTCGAATCTGATGCGCGCGTGCTCGGCGCCACGGCTGCGACGGGATGGACGACGTCACTCACGGGCCAGCCAATGGCACGCGCGCTTTGGTACGGCGCAGAGAACGACGTCACTGGAAGGCGCAGCCAATGGAGTCCGCGCGCGGTCCACGGACGAGCGGTTTTTCGTTTCTCCTAGCGATAAACAGCTTTCGCAGTAATAACCTTCTTCCTCTTCTTTTTCTGCTTCTTCGCACAGCTCTTTGGATTCGTCCTACCCGATGAATACGTGACGCGTACCGAACATGCATACATCGAGTGCATTGAGGTCAGGAAGAGGCTAGTACCTTCCTGAACTCCCTTCTTTGTCGCTGCTCTGGTGAACGCTTTACGCAGTGCTGTGCTGCAACTGCCGCAGTCGAACGCTCATACGAGCCTGATCTCGGTATGGGAAGCTGATTTTGGTTCAGATGAAGGAAAGGACGCTAATTTTTGGAGCCCATGTCGGGAACACGGCTATGCGTGCGTCGGGGTAGGGGAAAGGGACTGAAAGAGATAGAAAGGAGAGAGAATCCGTAGTGGGGGGCTACGGAAATTTAGACCAACTGGGGTTCTTTAACGTGCACTGACAACGCACAGTGCATGGGCCTCTGGCATTTTCGCCTCCATCGTAAACGCTACTACCGCGGCCGGGATCGAACCAGGGTTTTGAAGCTGCAGGAACAGACGGATGTGTACGCTCCTTGCCAGAACAATCGTGATACCTCACGTTCGTCTGAAACTACAACGTTCTAGCACGCAGCGACCGCACTCGGAACAAACCACGAACCCGTCGGTCGTCAGTACGTGCACGATCTTCACTCTGCACCGCACGAACAGAAAGACGCTGACAGCGCATACGGCCGAAGCCTTCGAGACCTCCGCGAGCGAGTCGGTTCCGTTGGTATAGATAGCAACACTCCATCACTCGAGCGGTCGCGAAAGGGCCCGAGCTGCGGCTGTCGCGAGACAGAAGCGTTCCTCGAAGGATGAAATGACAAATAGAGACGTACTACGTGTTGCTCGGCCTGGATGGCTTATGTAACCCGAAATCGCTCGTGGAGCGCCAAGCTTCCAGTCCAGAGACCCTGAGGTTTGCAGACCGCGCGCTGTGGGCGGTCCGTGCGTTGACGTTATCTGCGGACGAAGCTTGCGATGTCTAGCTTTTCGAGCGGAGTTGTTGCCGTCGCTCGTAAAAAAAAAAAATCATTAGGACGAAAGCAGTGCGAGCGCGCTTCATTTTTCTTTTGCGCTTCGAGTAACTAACCTCGCCGGCAGTTTACGTGATGCCGCTGGGCTAATCATGGATTTGTACACCCCCTAACACACACTTATTTCACGCGGTTCTCTCCCCCCCCCCCCCCTTTCCCCCCAAATTTTCCAGTTAACTAACAACTTCGCATTCACCCCTAACCCGCAATCAGAATTCTGGATAAGCAAACCCTTGGGACCGTTTCGTTTCTCTGTTCTCGTTTCTCTGTTCTGGAGAAGGAAAGAGCGCACGTTTGAGTAGTCCGTCAGCAAATGGTCCAGCTGCGTCGACCGCGGCAGTCGCGTTTTCGATGGAGGCGAAAATGCCAGAGGCCCGTGTATACTGTGCGTTGTCAGTGCGCGTTAAAGAACCCCAGGTAGTCTAAATTTCCGGAGACCTCCATTACGGCCTTTCTCTATCTCTTTCACTCCCTTTCCCCCTCCCCCACGGACGCTTAGCCACGCTCCCGACGTGGGCTGCAGAAATTAGCGTCCTTTTCTCAATAAAACGACAATCATCATCAGACAGGAGCGGTCAGTCGTCGTGCGCTCTGTATAATAACAGGCCGTATATGAGCTACGGCGCCGAGAAACCGCTCGTGAACGCTCTCTCCGTCGACGTGCGTTCAGGTAAAATAAAGTTCAGTAAAAATGCGTGTACCCTGTTCATCTCAGGGACAGAAATGTTACGTCAATAGAGCATAAAGGTATCCGAAGTGCTGAAGAGTTCGCGGTAAAGGGATAGTAAATAGATGGTAAAGTTCAACGGAAAGGGAGTGGAAAGTTAAAGACGAAGGAATGGTAGAATGGTAGAATGAATGAATGAAAAGACTTTATTTCCGCAAGGTAAGTTTCGAGGCGACGGTGGAGCCCTCAGTCCAGGGCCCGTGTGGCCTTTGCCATCTTGCCAGCTTTGTCGATCAGCTTGAGGGTTTCTTCAGGCTTCGAGCAGGATTGCGCAGCCCCCCACTGCTCCGGTGTTGGTGTTTTGTTTACTGGCACTACACTGGATTTTAGGGGCGAAGCTCCTTAAGATTTGGGTCTGTCCTTCCGTTGTAGTAGCGCGTTACCTACTAGGAACGCGCTACTAGGAGGGCGCGTGTGGGTGGCGCGCCCTCGGTGCGTGCCTCCCGGCGCACGAGCTCTCTCACTCTTCCATCTGCTGTCTTGTGAGAGAGAGAGAGAGAGAGAGCGAAAGGCGCGCGTTGAATATGGAAACGCTCTTTCTTCGATGAACGCTGTACCAGCTCGCAAAGAAGGAGAACGCGCCCTCACCCGCGAGAGACAATGGATGGATGGATGGATATTAGGAGCGTCCCCTTTATAACGGGGCGGTGGCCGGGCCACCAAGCTCTAGCGTTATTTCTTTTTCGTTTACAACCATTTCTTTTCCCGAATCACACATATTTTCACAACTAATTTTTTTCCTCGTCTATTTATTTTACCTATTATCGTTCTTCTGTGATGGAACAATCTTACCCGAACTACCTTGCGCTTTTGTTTGCTCCATACTTTTGCGCCACCAATGCTGTAAGCGCCTTTTACTTATATCTATCGCCGGCATGTTCAGCTTTCCCCTGTTACTCCTGAAACCCATGGCCTCCTGTAGGGTAGTGTCCACAGCTACACCTGGGTGGACATCTGTACATTAAATCAAAATATGGTCTGTCGTTTCCCTAGCTTTTCCACAGCACGTACGTACATGTATCCCCTTCTTTATTGAATTTCGCTCTGTAACTTCGGGTTCTGAGGCAACCGGACCTTGCCTCAAACAGTAAAGCGCTTCCCTTTGAGTTATCGTAAAATTTTTCTCTCTTGATTTCGTCTTTCCCTTTTCGGTAGTTGTTCAATGCCGGTTTCTTCTCCATTCTTGCTATCCAATCCGAGTTCTCCGCCGCTCTGACCATGCTCTGACGCTGCCTGCGCCAACGCTGGCGCAGGCAGCGTCTTCTATAGCGAGTTTCTTGATTGAAAAATACCGACTGCTCGCGCTGGAGAACCGTTCACCGGCCACCCATATATATATATATATATATATATATATATATATATATATATATATGCACTGGATCTTCACTTGCACTGAAGTGCCGGTGGGAGATTTCACTTGTGCGTAGTTGAACCATGAGGATTTGTAGCGTGCGCGTTAACTAAATTAATCCGGCACTCGGCACGATTTACGATGAACCTCCGGAGCTTCGCCCACTCATCATCATTCACTCTGTTGATATGCTGCGAATTCTTTTGGCAGGCCCACGTAACGTGGTACAGGGTTGGGTGTTCCCCGCATAGCGGACATTTATCGTCATACGTTGCGGGATAGACTTTACTGAGTAGGCTCAGATTGGGGTATGTATTAGCCTGCAGAGGCGCGCGTTGACTATGGAAACGCTCTTTCTCGTGTGCGTAGTTGAACCTAAGGATTCGCAGCGTGCGCCTTAAATTAATCCGGAGCGTGGTACGATCAACGACGTGGGAGCGCAGGAATCACATAACGACCAGGAGCATAAGTGACAACGCGTGTGTAAATATACACACACACACACGTTGTCGCTCATTTACATGCAAGAGTGGGCAATGTCACGGGTGATTTACGGTAACACAGAACGATCTCCAGTGATTCGCCCACTCGTCATGATTCACTTCGTGGAGATGCGTGGATTTTTTCAAATCGAACTGCTCGGAGCATCCTTTCATTCTACATGGGAACAAGGCTGCCGTGTGGGAGCCGAAACATCTTTTGTGTGTGTGTGCGTGCGCGCATTAAACATACTTTCGTCAGACCAGAGCCCATAGGTTTTCTATCTTCGTAATGTAGGTGATCTCGGAGTAGACATAGAGGAGAGGGAGCCCCAGGAAGCACATTCTGTTATCGAAGCCGCATCGTTCATTGTGTAAAACGTAATAGTCTTTCGTTTCAGTAGCATCTATGGTACCAGTTTCCATGGCAATTTCCTGATGAATACAAACGTTCAAAGCCGCATTCTTCCGGTGACACGAAGCCACAATATTACTTTCTGCGACGAACGCCAAACCTTATTTTAAACTCTTCAGTATACGGGCGTGAACCGCTACAGGGACAAGGGTGGTACTATTAAGAAACGACCTCTCATTGCCTGTGTGAAACGCACCCGCTGGTACTTGCGGAGATTTGGGCGGTTGGTGCGCGATTATGCTTAGAAGAGACAGGTGGATTTAGGTGAAGTCCCTAAATATTAAAGACAATAGTCTTTCTTGGGATACTTGAACGCAGAAATTTTGTCTGTCTTTCTGTTTGTCAGTCTGTCACACGACCTAGCCACCCGGCCAAAGTTTGAGCACTTGCCTAAAACCCAGCTATCTTGAACTGGTACCTGCATTCATATTTGTGAACATTGTCGATCAAAAAGCAAATATTACGCATATCTGAGGCGCAACATCAATACGTAAGTATTAGGTGGTGTGTAATTCCTTTACTAGAAAATACATAGAGACGTAATTCTAAAGACTCTAATCTTTGTTATGCTGCGCTAAAAATGCGACGCTATGCACGAAAAAGGCCTCTGCCGACGATTTGGTGCTACCACCTGGCAGTTGTCCAGGGATTCTGCACAAGATCATGTTTCCCGACGGCGCTGCCAGATGGCGTCCATATCCCACGCAGCGTAGTACGGCCGGCAGAAGACTATTGTCTTTCGACGACATTTGCAGCGAAGCACGCAGATACGCGGCCAATTTTATTGTTCCGTTTATTTTAAAAAAGCGAAAAATCTAGGGACGTTAGATTTAGGTAGAGAGAAGATTGCGCTGGGTATCCCTACAACTTTCTAAGCATGTGAAAGCAAAGGACTTGTTAGACTTTCTGTTGATTTATGCTCGCGCCGGCTCTTTTGGTCCCTTCCCTCCCACCCCCCATGAGGCGAAATGTTGAGGCCCGTGTGCTGTGCGATGTCGGTGCACGTTAAAGAACCCCCAAGTGGTCGAAATCTCCGGAGACCTCCACTACGGCGTCTTTCATAATCAGAGCTGGTTTTGGGACGTTAAACCCCAGGAATCAATCAATTCCACCCCCCATACTACACACACATGCGCACGTTATTAAGCCGTGCTTCCTAGAAGGGCATATCTGACCTATCTATCTCAGCCGCTTCGACGTATGTTTAAGCGTGCCGTCTATTGCTCTATCAAAATTAAATAAATAAATAACTCCACATATCTTCACGAAGTGAACCATGACGAGTGGGCGAAGAACTGGGCATCGTTCTGTGTTACCGTAAATCACCCGTGACATTGCCCACTCATGCATGTAAATGAGTGACAACGCGTCTGTATATTTACACACGCGTTGTCATTTATGCTCCTGGTCTTTGTGAGGTTCCTGCGCTCCCACGTCGTAGAGCGTGCCGAGTTGCGGATTAATTTGGCTAACGCGCACGCTGAGAATCCTTATGGTTAAACTACGCACAAGAAGAGCGTTTCCGTAGTCAACGCGCGGCGTTCGCTCTCTCTCACGACAGCAGATGACACTCTCTTGGTGCACGGCCTCCTTGATCGGCCCACACATGCACATACACCGTCTGACTGCATTTATGACTGCCGCTGTCGAAAAGAGAGAGAGAGATCGCGCGCTGGGAGGCACGGGCCGGGAGCGAGCGCGAGCGTGGCTACCACATTACCACGGCAGACAAACCTCGACCCTAAGGAGCTTCGCCCCTAAAACGAGCTTGAATTTTAGGGGCGAAGCTCCTCTTAGTCTAACCTTGTCCTGCGTCAGGCGTCAGGCGTAACCGGCGTGCCGGGAGGCACGCGCCTCTCTCTCTCCCGGAGCGTGCCTCCCGGCGCGTGCCTCTCTCTCTCTCTCACTCTTCCATCTGCTGTCTTGTGAGAGAGACAGAGACACACACAGAGAGAGAGAGAGAGAGCGAAAAGCGCGCGTTGAGTATGGAAACGCTCTTTCTTAGATGAACGCTCTACCAGCTCGGAAAGAAGGAGAACGCGCCCTCACCCGCGAGAGACAACGTTGGCGCAGGCAGCGTCTCCTAGCGAGTTTCTTGAGTGAGAAATACCGACTGCTCGCGTTGGAGAACCGTTCACCGGCCACCCATATATATATATATATATATATATATGCACTGGATCTTGACTTGCAATGAAGTGCCGGTGGGAGATTTCACTTGTGCATAGCTGAACTATAAGGATTCGTAGCGTGCGCGTTAACTAAATTAATCCGGAACTCGGCACCATCTACGTTGAACCTCCCGAGCTTCGCCCACTCATCATCATTCACTCCGTGGATATGCTGTAATTTTTTAAGTGCGCAGCCCTTCAGGAGCCCGGCTTGCCGTCCATGCCTCCATCGCGCGATCACTTTCAAAATCATGTTGCAAAAACACGTCCAAAACAAGATTTACAACTGTGCAAAACCAATTTAAAATAAAACTAACGCGATTCACATAATATGCAGCAAATACCAGGAATTTATCGCAAGAATAGACTGAAATGGCGAAACATGGTTCCAAAACTTCCGCAGTTCCTCCAGGATATGATATCGGCTCACTGTGACTGACCTGTTACTGCGGGTAACGCCGGTGTATCACAGCTTTCGCACTACACCAGGGTTCACATTAGTCGAGCTGAATTAGCGCTGTATTGGAACTACGCAACACATTTTAGGGGCGAAGCTCCTTAAGGCGTGGGTCGTTCGTCACCTGTATGTATGTATGTAGTAACCACCGCTTGCCCTCAGCCCACTACTGCATAAAGGCAGGTATGCGGCACAGAAGGCGGGTATGTGTGTACAGGCTGCTACCTGGACAAAGGAATCATCATCATCATCATCATCATCATCATCTACCTCTTTCCTGAAGCCATGCCACGAAGCGCACATGGAAACATGCACCACGATGACACTAAATACCCAACATTAACGAAAGTCTGGCCGTTTCTAACGATGATGATGATGATGATGATGATGATGATGATGATGATGATGATGATGCGTTTGTGCTAGCGCGTTATGGCGCGTGTAAGAAGCTGGTGTAAGACGCTGTGGCCTCTCCACCTTATACTCTTTCAGCAGGCATGTGATGGCGTCGGCAAACGCGGTGCGCGTTCCGGCCTGTGTAAGCGGCTGCGTAAGACGCTGTGGCCTCTCCCCCTTACTAGAGTGTACTGCACGTTTCTAACGCGTTTGTGCTAGCGTTCCCTTAAACGCGAGATCCCAGCGTTCGAATATAGTGTTTCTCACGTCTTTACATGATGATCGACTGGGCGAATTACACGGAAGATTCACGGTATACCGATGATTCCCTCCGGAGCTTCGCCCACTCATCATCATTCACCCCGTGGATATGCTGTGATTTTTTTCTTCTTGACACAGAAGTCACGTAGCTGCTTATCTCCTTTTTGAGCTGATACCTTCACAGTTCCACGTGCGTGATGCCGTACGCTGAACAGCTGGAATAAAACGTTTGTTCAAAATTTGGCGCTTGTCCTGCCTTCATCTCGTCCCCTACTAGTTTTCACGAGCCATGGTTTCTTTCCATCTTAGGCTTTCCATCTTAGGCTATATACTCGCCTGAAAGCCCAAAGGTGAACTGTGAGCGTCTGTGACAGCGTTTCTTATGAGCACAGATTTACAGCCAGAATCACTCACCTGCAAAAGAAAGAAAGAAAGAACTGAATGAATACCAAGGACGACAAAGAAAAAGAAAAAGAAAAAAAAAGGTGTAGCCTTGCAATTGCACACCATCCATTGCACGGCCTGATTAGCGTAAAGCTCAAGAAATAAACACATTCGAAGGAAAGAACGCAGAGGTGCACATTTTCCCTTTGCTCGAAATTGAACACACACACACACGCACGCACGCACGTTCACAAAGAGAGTGATACGTAGGTCAGCAAGCAATCGAAACACAATCTGAGTCGCTCATTAAAATTCAACAAAGTGGATAACTGGGCCAGTTCGTACGCATTGATAGATAAGTAATGGCAATATACAGCCACCGCCAAAGTTTGTTTATAACACGGTCGAAATTGCGCTCTCTTTGACCGTTATGAATTTCATCAAGTCGTTGCTTACGCACATCGTGTATGTATGTATGTATGTATGTATGTATGTATGTATGTATGTATGTATGTATGTATGTATGTATGTATGTATGTATGTATGTATGTATGTATGTATGTATAACACGACAGCCTTCCAGAAGCGGGGTGTCCCGCGGAGGTTCGTTGCCCGAATCGTCCGCTAACTTCCCACGCGTTATGCAGCATAGCCAAGCATGGGGCACGACCATGCATGGACATTTATTTTGCCCGACATCGACGACGTGGAACCCGACGAGCAGAACAAATGGACATGGCCGAATCGCGCGCGAATGCGTCCCGCGGGACGCACGTAATGATGATCTAGCGCATAGAGCTGGACAAAACAGGAGGAGCACCGCCATTACACGTCCATTGCGCCCTATGGTTTGCGTTAAGTGGCTGTTCGTCGTATCGTTTTCTTACATGTGTACTGAGGCGAAGGTTTTCGTTCTTCAGTGTACAGTATTTATGAAGCTTAAATTGAGGATGACGCAGCGAGCAATGGAATTTAAAATGGTAGGTGTAACATTAAGGGACAAGAAGAGAGCGGGGTGGGTTAGGGAACAAACGCGTGTTAAGAACATAGTAACAGAAATTAAGAAGAAATGGACCTGAGCGGGCCATGTAATTCGAAGACAATCAATCAATCAATCAATTTTATTTCAGCATTCATACAATGTTGAGGACCATGAACAAAAAGCCAGTAAGGCTTGACGTGGTCCATGGCCCCAATTTTTCGAGGCAGAGACAAAACAACAAATGGAAAATGCAGTTTAACACAAAAATATAGAAATAATAGAATGGCCAAAAAGCATAACTCTAAAAATACATAACTCTGAAGAAAAACAGAATAAAGAAAAACAGGAGATCAACAGAAACATAGAGAACGTTATACTACATACACAAGTTTTGGGGGATACAAGATATTTGATTCGAGTGCTTATACAAAACTTATTTATGAGCATAGTACAAAGAGGAAACCGAATTTTTATGGAAGAAAATACACAGCATTATGAGCACTACCACATAGGTGTTTGCACTGACAGACATGTTTATTCTATCATACAATATGACAACCGTTGGTCATTAAGGGTAACATGAGTGGATCCTTTGAGAAGGCAAGCGTGGCAGGGGGCGGCAGAAAGTTTGGTGGGCGGATGAGATCAGGAAATTTGCGGGGATAAATTGGGAACAGTTAGCGCAGGCCAAGTGTAATTGGGGATTACTGGGAGACGCCTTTGCGCTGCAGTGGACGTAGACAGGCTGATGATGATGATGATAATAATTTATGAAGGGAGGAAGGAAATAGTAGAGAGGGAAAGGCAGGTAGGTTAACCAGTGTAGGACAACCGGTGTGCTACCCTGCACAATAAATGGGGACGGGAGAGATTGAAAGATGAGAGAAAAGAGGGAGAGAGAGCATTTATGAAATTATGACGCTTTTGGCGGTACCGGCTACTAATTCATCTTCCTTATGGTAACTATGCCATTAACGTAGTTGAAGGTATATACTAAACGTAAAATGACAAGCTGGAATCAACAACAAAAAATAGAAGGAACACGAACGAAAATAAGACAATCAGATGACGTAAATGCAATGGAAGAAGTGTTCGGAAGCAATACCACATGATATACAGGCACCTCACGGCACACACACATACACATGCACACGCGCGTAACACACGCATGTTATTGAGACCGATGGATAGAACCTTCCCACCAACTGACAATGTCGTGACACATACTAAAGAAAAAAAAATCGAACCTCACCAATACAAATATGTGGTGATACCAAGAATGTTGTCATATGCGTTGGCCATGACGCGACTGTTCTATTCACGTTTCGTATTCGTAACATTCACGCTTTATTCTTCCACATTTGGTGCAACGTAGGCGGACGTCCTTGGCTGCTCACGTTACAACTCCACAAATAGAATGCCTGCGATACCGATGTCGCGAACCAAACAAGAGCGACTGCCTCTCAAACTTTCAATCTCCCCATCCCTCTCCTCCTGTAAAGGGTAGCATTACGTTTTTTTCAGGAACTGGTTGATCTCTCTGCCTTTTCATCTCCCCTATTTCCTTCCTTCTGCAATTCATTCCTTCCGAAATAACGAAAAAGAAATTGTAAGCAGCTTCCGCTGGGTCGCGCAAGGCCAGATCACAGCGAAGCTGTCCGATCATCATTTTCATCATCTTCATCGGAATCGTCAGCATTTTCATAATCTTCATCGTAATCATCATCATCGTCATCATCATCATCTTCTTCTTCTTCTTCAGCATCATCCTCAACATCATCATCATCATTCCTTCATCGTCATAATCATCATAACCATCTTGTTCGTTATCGTCGTCATCATGTTCTTTATTTCAGCTGTATCTTCATCCCCATCGTCATCATCTTATTCTTCCTTCTTCACCTTCTTTCGGTCACGTGTCGTTGTAACGTCACATACGTGATACAGCATGATTTCGAAGCCATACAAGGTTATGCTGGTAGATATAGGGTCGCTTGGTTGCTTGGCAAGGTCATTTCAAAGTCATATTTCGTGACTGGAACCACACATATCGTGACAGGACAAACTTTGGCTAGCTGAAGCCGCCTCAGCTGCTAAAAACGCCTTCTCGAAAACAGAAACTTCACATTTTGTCCGTTTTGTTGGCATGCACTGCTTAGTCTCTGTCAACTGCTGATGACACCAGGAGGATACATGTACGCCATGGTGAGACGTGCCAGCTCAAAGGCCATCAGCAATTTTAAAAAATACTAATAAGAGTGAAAGTACGATGGAGTGGCTAAAGGAACGCGCTCTCTTCGCCAGTCGTCCAAGAAGGATGCACGCATTGAGAACCGGCGAAGATAAAAGCGGAACACGTGACAGGCAGAGAAGGAGGAGACGGGATCTTCAAGTTTGACGCAGCCAGGCGTAAGAAGACAGGTATACCTTTCTTGAGGAACCGTTAAACAAGAAGTAAACCTTCTGATAACAGCGTCGGTAGAAGACAGACACAGAGGGAGGAAAAGTACCAACGGAGTTTGACGCAGCGACCTCTATAAGGAACCTCCTCGTTGGACCATTAACGAAGAAAAATAATTTCCTAAAAGATTATCTGGCGTCGGGAGAGACTGAAATGGCGTGAATGAGTGACGTGTCGCGAAGTCGGCGAATACGTACGAACAGGAGCGAACGAAACAAAGAAAGAAAAAACAAATAGGAAGATCACGAAAAGAAGTCGCACTGGAAGATCAGGAGTCGAAGATGGAGCGTGTTCGAAGGAACGAAACTAAAAGGAAAGTGAAAGTGAAGACTTAACGCTCGTTGCCCGAGGAAGACACACTTCGAGTCTCTTACAGGGACGGGGTGGGCCTGTTTTGGGATGAGAGGCTTGGCGCGTGCAGTCACGTGGAATATAAGAGAAAGAGCCCGAAAGAGAAGACAAGAGAACGGCCATAAGTAAAGCCAACTCGTGACGCCAGGATATGTAGCGACGGCGCGGTTGAAACGAGCGGCAAAAGGCGGCGGCGCCCACAGCGGGGCATGCCGCCATGCATTCGAGGGATCCCCGCCGACATCCATCAAAGTTTCTCTGAGGGCCTTCGAGTTGGCGTCGGCCTGTCACTGAGCGGAAAGAGAAAAGAAAAAGGAACGCCGCAGGTGCCGCAGTGAGCCCCCCACTCCTGCGGGCGGTCTTCCGTTCCTTCGCTTCTCATCATCCGTGTGTCTATCTCCTTCCTCCAGTTTCGACTTTGCCGCACTCGACTTCATCGCATCATTGGCGAGAGAGCACTAAGTAATCTCGAAGAGAACTCGCACTGCCACTCGGAGGAGCCTCGGGAAGATCCCACGCTTACGCGGGTGTGAGCGAGGTCGAGATGTTTTTTGAGTGAGCGCTGAATATGTACTACGTGAACGGCCTTGACCTCTTATGATAGAGAACGTTGGCACGTAGACGAAGAAGAATTCGTGGACGAGCCAATGCCGAATAGGTCCCCCGCTCCAAGCGTGCCCAGTAGGCTGACGCGTGTATGACCTCATTTGTGTGTACAGCAGGTAACGATCGAGTCCCATTATATCACACCCGCCGTACATGTTGAGATTGCGGCATATGCGTTTTCCGTACGGACCGTTCATCAAGTCAGGCACGGCGCGACGCCGCCTGTAAGAGATTGATGTCTTGTGGTAAATGCAGGAACTCCGCTGAAGCGAGTAAATAGAGAAAGGACACGGATGCAAGAGCGAAATAAAAGAAAGTGACCTAGTTGGTCGGGTCGCAGATCCGATTCCCGACTACGGCGGCCATATTTGCAAGAAAAAAACGAAAAAAAAAACGAAAGAAGCGTTTAGACAACAAACAGGGTGGGCAGTTGGGCGGATTGTTTGCTAGGCCAGTTTGTAATTATTATTCGCGCGGTCTGCTTCATGACAAATAAGACGAAGAAGAGTGTTGTTTTTCAGTAAAATTGTCGCTTGACAGCAAGCACTGCGTACGTGTTGTTTTTTTCTTCGTCGTAGTCGTTATGGCGCAGACCACGTCAAGGTGAAGAGGCGCCAAAGTGAGCGCGTGATTATTTGTAGTGCAGAGCACTTCAGAGGCTCAGGATTTCGGCCTGTGACGTGTCGTGTTTCGTGTGACGTGTGTGTGTTTGTGCGACGTGTTTGTATTTGGGACGTGTGGTGTTTTGTGTGTTTCGTGTGACGTGACCTGCCGTGGTCCCTACACTCAAACTCTTGCCCTCAACGTAGCTACATCTTAGAATAGAAAATAACAAGAAAAAAAAGGCAATAACACATGAATACAAGACAAGAGCAGAGAAATAAAACATAAACCCCGACAAAAATATTTGCAGGACTATAGCAACTGTTATCAACACTACAAATCAGAATACAATAACATGTATGTTACTCGCAGGACAACATGATAACGGAACATGCACCCAGCTTAACAAAATAGGAAAAGAACCTCATATAGAAAACGATAAGGACACAAAACAGAACCACTACAAACACCACATAAACACACCACGGCACAGCATGAGCACAACATAACACTAGCGCAAGCCAAAATAAACACAGGCGAATCACTGCTCCTCCCTTCCAACACCTTTCACGTTGAGTGGAACTGCCTTACCGCTAGGTTTTCCGCTCGGTTTACCATTGGGTTTGCCACAGGGTTTCCTTTTTCTTTTCGACAGAAAGTATCGCACACGTTCCACATGAAGAGCCCTTCTACTTGCTTCGCGAAGTGTTCGCCAATATTTTTTTTTGAAAGACAGATATGTCAGTCTGGGCTTGTCTCGAAAAGGTATCTTCGATAGCACAGCGAAACACGGACATAGGAGGGAACAAGATGAGGACACGCGCTCGGAAAGCACACACTTTTTAATCCAAACTCGTGTAATGTGTTGTGCATGTGTATATTGTACCACTGTAAGAAATGTAACTGCAAAAGATATGGAGTGCCATCTCATACGGGGTATAGAGACCACAGATAGGACTCAGGATAAGGACGACAGAGGGATGGACCGCGCATTCGCGTATCAACGTCACTAAAGAACTTAAGGTATGCCGCTTTATCGTTTATCACTGGCCAGGCGCAAAACTTGCGCCATGGTGTCGACTGTTAGTCAGAAAAGTGCTCGAAATTACGGGCTCCTATAATGGCCAGCCAATCAAAGACTGCGTGTTAATCACGCTCCCGTTATCGTAAAGTACGCCGAGTCATTGCTTTGTAGGAATTCAAGGTATCGTAATTCGCCACTATAAGGCAATCACACTGAGTGGTGACAAGAAATGAAAAATAATCAGAGTAATAGATTCCTCACGTGATAAACCACTCGTTAGAGAACTATTACAAAACAAATACCGGTTCTGCGCCTGATAGCTAGGGGGCTGAGTGCTGTCGGGGCTGTAGAAACGAAACGACTGCACTTATTTAGAATACTGGACAGTATGGGGGCGTCAGCGCATTCTGAAGACGACGTTCCCTTCAACAACGAGGGCTTTGCAGATATCACGCAGCTCGGCGCTATTTTTCAACGCGGAGGACGCCCCCGTCCTTCGCCTCCGCCCCATCTTTCCGCGTTTTCTCGCTTCACCTGTGTCACGCTTAATAGGCTATCCGTCCTACTTTATATCCGGCGTTACGTCTGTACTACAGACGGATCCCGTAAATTATAAACAACGACCGCGATTGGGGCAAACAGCGTGAAGGGTTTGCGTCGCTCCGTTTGTTTCCCTTTAGGAACCACTTCTGCAACGTGGCCGAACTTTAGAAAAAGAGTTCACGATAAATGGACGTAAATAACTGGGTAAAAACCCGGTGGCCCGCGGGGATGGGAAGAGGGGAGTGTACGACCACCGAATTTCTCCAGAGTGGTCTCGCTATAACGCCACTGCAGCGAAGACGATCCGCCTTTCTTTAAACGGTGAGTTTTGTTGTCTCTCTCAAGGCATTTTGGCGAATCAGTGAAACGGCCAACAAACTGACGCAACGCATATGAACAAGAAGCGATATATCTCTTCCCGTTGAACCTTAGGCTTCCAGTAACAGCTGTGTGATTCCAGTGATAACAGCGATAGAAGGAAATGGGCCGATAGATTCCGAACAGAAAACACACATACACACACACACAGAGAGAGAGAGAGAGAGAGAGAGAGAGAGATGCACGCGCGCGCATGCGGAAAGACGGACAGACATACAGACATACAGATAGATAGATAGATAGATAGATAGATAGATAGATAGATAGATAGATAGATAGATAGATAGATAGATAGATAGATAGATAGATAGATAGATAGATAGATAGATAGATAGATAGATTCGTCAGCTCGGAGAAGAGAAAGAAATGCTGGTTCAACGGTGTACGGTGGAACAACGAGGACTAAAAAGACGCAGGAATGGGATTGTCAAAAGCACGAAAAAACGAAAGGTACCAAAATGGGGACGCGGATTGATGTTCTCAGGAATGATCGTAACGAGATATAATGTAACGAGGTAGCCAGAAGTGTTCCTGTCTTCCACAACGCTGGGTCAAAACACAAAGGCACACTAAACGTACAAGAGCGCGTCGTCGCTGGAACGAAAGACCGTCGAGGTTGCAAACACACACACACACACACACACACACACACACACGCACAAGACGGCATGGCGTCTTGAAATTCATTCAGCGCCGCCGACGCCCCTCGAAGATTTCATGTCACGTCGAAGGTTTCCTCTCGTGTAGGAGGAAAGTGACACCAGAAAGAAAAGAAAAAGATGGAATGCGAGTCTCGACAGCGTCGTTTTCTGCGCTCGTCATCTGAAACAGTGCCATTGTCTTTTTGCGTGCAGTACCAATGCGAGTCTCAGCACTTATGACCTAGTTTGACGCAGCGCAAGTAGTTTTCTTTGCGTCTGTAACATTACGTATACGGTACGTTTCGGATGGTAGTGAACTGGAGGCGTCGTGATGATGCATGCTAGTGGGTAAAGCGTACAAACCCCGCGAAAAAGAAAACCATGTGGGCAGTCCTTTCCATGTCGAGGCAAGTCGAGGTTATGCTAAGCTTGGCGTGGGCGAGCCTGACCTACAATTCTTTCTTTCTTTCTTTCTTTCTCTTTCTTTCTTCTTTCTTTCTTTCTTTCTTTCTTTCTTTCTTTCTTTCTTTCTTTCTTTCTTTCTTTCTGTCGTTTCCTTCACTATCACTGTCATGTGTCACGAGTTATTACGGCAGCCTTACCTTCAAGATTCTTTAAAACGTTCGGCCAGAATGCATCGCTGTAAAACTTTTAGACAAGCAGTTAACCACATTCATGTCCAGAAGCTCTCTCGCTATTCCTCGCGCAATTTTTTTATTGGAATGAGTTATCTGAAGGAGCAGTGAACTCTGCCTCGTTGGATTCGTTTACACATCATATCGGAAATATTAATTTTCATGATGTAGGTGGCTGACATTGAAACATATCGTTTCCAGTGTAATTCTCTTGTGTTGGCAACAATATATGTACAGCACATTGCTATGCCTTTCCATTTTTGTAGCTGTTACTTATTTAATTTTCTACAACTATGCCAAGCCGTTGAATGTATTCACCTTTATTGCCTGTCTGTATTATTTGTATACACTCCCGCTTGGGCCTGAGGGCCTGCAGTATCAGTAAACAAACAAACTATCAAATAAATAAATAAATAAATAAATAAATAAATAAATAAATAAATAAATAAATAAATGTAGTGGCGGGCCAAGGACAAGGGTGTTGCTAGTAGTTGGAGGGCAAACGCAGGTCACCTCTTCCTCTTGCGCAACCCGAAAATATTATTTCTTTATTTTTCTTTTCATTTCCTTCTTTCGTTCGTTCCTTCCTTCCTTTCTGTATTGTCCTACGCATAGTCATTAAAATGCAGCAGCCCCGCAACGGTGGTCTAGTGGCTAAGGTACTCGGCTGCAGATCCGAAGGTCGCGGGATCGAATCCCGGCCGCGGCGGCTGCATTTCGATGGAGGCGAAATGTTGAGGCCCGTGTGCTGTGCGATATCGATGCACGTTAAAGAACCCCAGGTGGTCGGAATTTCCGGAGACCTCCACTACGGCGTCTCTCATAATCAGATCGTGGTTTTCGGACCTTAAACCCCACAAATCAATCAATCAATCAATCAGTGTGGGTAGTGGATCAAGTGCGAGGGCGGGTCCGGTTTTTTTCCTTCAGCACGACAGCTGCGCTGTTGACTATGAACGTCACTCCGTACGGTTTCTTCTAGCCTTTAAACAGCTCTGATGTAAGAAAAAAAATTTAAAAATCATCCTTCGCCGTTCCACACAGCGAAGGTGGACGCTCAGCGGAGCTACGTGCCACATGACACAGCGGTGTGGAACTCATGCGGCCAAGTAGTGACGTCATGTTTTGTAGTCGAACAAGGGATTTACGGGGTCGAACCCGAAATAACTGCCAGTCAAACACCAGGTGATCGCAGTTTCGCATAGGCTGTGAAGGTTAATATTCAATCATTCAGGTGTGTGCGGTTCTTATCCGGGCATCGCTGGCTCATACGAGCATTAGGAATTTCCGCCTTAGTACGGACAGCCTCTTCTTGGTTATGTTACCTAAATACAAGACGCTCCCGCGGGATTATAGAAATGAGAGGGAAACATGGATCCATTCACACGCCCCAACACCCCCACGTATTAGTTACGCACATATAAACAATGTGTGGCTGTTGTGTGAGGTATTATCTTTAGGCGTTACTATCTGTGTGTACATATAGGGCTGTTGCAATAAAGATCCCCAGTAGATAGTTCGCGCAGTGTTTTGTGTACTTCCTTGTCTTTATGTCTGCTTCACACACCTTCGCTTTAATACAGAGAAACCACATGTGGCTGAAACCCGCCTTATAATGTGTCGGTATGAGCATCTCCACCTAAGGTTAACCTAAACTATACCTCAGTTAACTAAAATTGTGCACGAGTCAAACGATGGTGCGCCAGATGCTAGTGGTTATAGCGCCATTCCAGGCACTTACGTGATCATTAAGGCCTACGTTACTAATCTTCTTCCCCTGCGCCAGTGTCTCTTCCTTCAGCATCAAATGCATCGAAAATGAAGTGTGTCACTACGCAGCACCCTTGGAGGTGATGAAACATACGAGTAAAGAAGAGAGAGAAAAGAATGCGTACATCACGATGCGCCATATGGGAACTAAGTATCGACTTCTGAATCTAAAAGGTCATTGTGCGCCCACAGAAGAAGGAGAAATGTTAAATGCCCATGCTGGTATAAACTGGGTGACCTAGTTTTTCCTCAGGAGTACGATCTCAGTGCACGTTAAGGAACCCCAGGCGGTCAAAATTTCCGAAGCCCTACACTACGGCGTCTCTCATAATCATACTGTGGCTTTGGGACTCCAAACCCCAGAAATCAATCAAGGAGTGAGATCTCCTTGTCGCTAAACTTCCGCGCCTGGAAACAACGAAATGAAATTAAACGCACTATTAACGCAAACTACCTGGCGTTATCCTACGCATAGCGTATAATCGACGAGAAAGGAACATTCAGTAATATAATAGAGAATTTTTCCGACCCACTAATGGTGGCTCGTGCGACTATGACTCAGTGTTTTGAAGCACTGGTGCACCTCGAAACTAAAAAGTTATTTTTTTTTTCTGAACGCACATATATACACGGTAAACGCCTTCAGATATGGGTCAGTACTGCACAGAATTGTTTCTGTGGGAGATGTATCGCGGAGACGACATGGATGCCTGTAGATGAAGCTAAGAAAGAAAGAAAGAAAGAAAGAAAGAAAGAAAGAAAGAAAGAAAGAAAGAAAGAAAGAAAGAAAGAAAGAAGAAATGGGTGGCCTTCGAAAGAGGGTGAGCGCGGTGATCATGCTAGTGGGTTCCTTGAAATAAGAACCAAAGAAAACATACAAAGAAAAGAAAAAGCAAAGAAAAGGAGGAGGTGGATGTACAACGAGCAGCGGCTGCTCGATGGTTGACGCTATGAATACTAACGCGAGTGCAGAATGCTGCGACGATGACTCGGTCGAGCCGGAGCGACGCGGATGCGACAAATTTCCAGCTAACGAGGACTGAGTGCCGAGACGGACACCGGAGATATCTAGAGTGACGACACCCAGGAGCTTGAAGAGAGGTCTCTTTCTTTTTTAATTTTGAGAGAGAGAGAGAGAGAGACAGATAGAGAGAGAGACAGCCAACGAGACGTGTATAATTCTTTTTTTTTTATTTAAATGTGAGAACATCTAAAAAACGAGAAGAATATATACTCTTTATTCATCAGATACCCGCAGCGCCCATAGGCGTTACAGCAGGGATGTTAAAACATTGAATGAAATACATCGTCGTTTTTACATATAATACAAGCTGTTTCAGACGTAAACAGTACATCTCTTCGTTCATGATACAGCAGGTCTTCACGGCATATGTGTCAAGGTAGTCCCAGTAATATTTAATAAATGAAAGTTACTCCTCTTCACTAGTTTCTCAAGAACGTTAATGCACAAATAAATAACGAAATGACTGGCTAACTAAATTAAAAGAGAAACAAATTCGTCGACGACACAGTGATGGCGTTGCTGCTGAATGAATTAACGTTTCTCTCAGTCTATTTACATTTCCTGCCTGCTTTCACTTTTCATTAATGCTTATTTCTGTCAGAAATAAGCATCAATATACAGTCGCATCCCTTTTTAGAATGTCGGCAGAATAAAACAACGGTGGTGTTGTGTTAAAAAGAAAAAAAAAAGAGAGAATGATTAGACAGAACTAGGTAACGTCGTTGTTATATATGCATTAGCGAGAGCATATTGATTCCCACACATATTTGATCTTTTTTTTTTATTATTGATATGAGATTAGGAGATATTGGCGCACAAATAAGGCGCCGGCTACTCCTGATCTTTATTCTCAGCTTGATACCTCTGTTTTGTAGGCGCCTCGCTTCTCATTCTCTTGGCGAGCAGATTTCGCAGGTGTTGCTGAAGCACGGGCCAAATTCGTAGACAACTCAATCGTTAAATTAAGAATTAATTAAAGTGACGTGATTCCATACTTAGGGTCACTTAGCTAGCTTAGAGCACCATTTTTCGCCTTTCATGCGCAGTAAATTAACGTCCGCCAACATTAGCCACCACTAACCGTTAGTGCTGGCTAACCTAGGCTGTATTGAATCAATCGATGGCTGGCTAAAGCAGTCAATCAATCAATCAATCAATCAATCAATCAATCAATCAATTAGCTTGATGGAGGTCGACAGCAAGCTCCATCATGGTCGCCAAATCGTTTAACGGCTATTTGAATTCCTGTGGTATGGTTTTAAGAAAGGTTTTCCACAGTGTAATTTCTCTTATCAGCTCGGTACAGTGGGCGAAATTGATAGCGATGGCGTCCGCCGCCGCTGCCGCTGCCGGTGCGTGTAAACGCTATCAGCTTCAAGTATAAAAAAAAGAACTCCGTATCTATGTTTACAGGAACCCAGCTCAATAGAGCCCAGCGGCGGGGTTAAACCACTGACCGAATAACACAATTTTCTTTGCCATCCTGCGTTTTCAACCCCTCTTCTGATGTGGTAGGAGATGTAGTGACATCCACCCTTGACTCACAACATGGTTAGGCACTTCATGCTCCCGGCCACGACTTTGATGTGTACGAGTGCATGGTGCTTCAGGGCAGCATCTGTTGTCAGGCACCGGCCGTGGTTCCACCGACGAGGGCAGAAGACTTCGATTTGGGCAAGTTCGTTCATATATCTATAAGAAGGCGTCGACTGCTAATCAAGGAGGATAAAAAAAAAAATGCTGGAGTGACAACGCCTGCTGAACATTACCGCAATGGGTGAAGCCGGCGTTTGTCTATGATTCAGCCCTAAAAACTTGCCAAAGTGTCCAGAAACCAGTAACAATTCAAGCGTTCTTGACCTGCTAGTGTATTTTATAGAGTACTTGTAATATAAAATCATGTTGTTTTCGATTAATAAACTACCATGGACCGAGCATCAATTACACGATGTGGCACGCAAATTTTTGCGACGTTCAAATTTCACCCAAAAACGCGTATAGCAAACAGGCACATCAAGCATTGCCTGTCCAGCAAACATGACCACTTTAAAGGTGCTAAGAAGCGTGAGGAAAGCGCTTTTTATTTTGCACTATCTGGATGCTGTTTTTCGATTCCTCTGGTAAGATGGCGGCCGCCGGCTTCACATTTAGGAAAAATCTCCACTCCAGCATTTTTTGTATCCTCCTTGCTGCTAATGCGAGGAAGAAGCCGAGGGAGGTGACAACAGTGAAGAAAAAGAGGAAGCGGATCTCTAAGAAAAAGAAGATTAACAAGAAAAAACAGATAGCGGGAGATGGAGAACGGGATAGAAGCGGGAATAAAGTAAGGCTGAAAGAGAAGAATGAGAGAGCACACAGCAAGCTCCAGCTTACGCTGACGCCGTGCTGCGTTATCTGTACAGGACTGGGAAGTCTTTGAGGAAAACAATACGAAGGGATATCTCTGCGATAACTTTGCAGCGATCGCTTTCCCGACCAATCGACGCGCGAAATAAGCGATTAAAGCAAACTAACCGGCTCACTACACTAACTACAAATAAAAATTTTAATCCTGTCAGCCTCCCGCAAACAAAATGGACAGCTGCTGCGCGCAAGCTTGCAAAAACCGTGAAACGAATCCTGGGCCCGTTTGCGTTAATTAATGTCCGCGTCTATGCGTGCCAATCCCGCGATTATGATTGCAAGAGACGCCGTATTGCGCGTGTGCGTGGGGGCGGGGGGGGGGGTAGGGGAGAGGAGGGAGAGGGGTGTGTGATGATTAGCGTATTCGACCCGCGATTCCTTTCATTATTCCCTGACATGCTGACTTTTATTTTAAATGCGAAGCATTTCTTAGCGAACTTCGGCGAGTTTGAGCGTATCTATCTATCTATCTATCTATCTATCTATCTATCTATCTATCTATCTATCTATCTATCTATCTATCTATCTATCTATCTATCTATCTATCTATCTATCTATCTATCTATCTATCTATCTAGCCGCCTACGATTTTGTGCTCTCCTGGCCGTTTCGCTAATCGGATGTTTACGAAAATTGGTATGCCACATCATGACTACATGACGAACATAAATGACAGGTCATTACATGAAAATCATGATATGCATGTCATGAGCGGCATGATTTACATGCCATGGTCTTAGGGCTCTCCTGGCCGTTTCGCTAATGGGATGTATGCGAAAATTGGTATGGCACTACATGACTGCCTGATGAACATAAATGGCAGGTCATAACATGAAAAGCATAACATGCATGTCATGGGCGGAATGATTTACATGCCAGGAGTTTCGTTAATGGGATGTATACCAAAATTGCTATGCCACAACACGACAGCATAAAGAACGTAAATGACAGGTCATAACATTAGAATCATGACACGCGTGTCATGACCGGCATGATTTAGATACCATGGTCCTGGCGCTATACTGCCGTTTCGTTAATGGGATGTATGGGCTCCGTCACTGACCAGAGGGCGCTATGTAGCTCTCGTCGGACGGCTCAGTCGCGCACGGTGGAAACCGAGGCGACAGCGACGCGCGCGTTTCTTCGCTGCTTTCCGGGCGTGCTGCGAACCACACGAACGCTCGCGGCGTCGCCCTTTGGAACAGTTTGCCGCTAAAAACTTGCCAAAGTGTCCAGAAACCAGTAACAATTCAAGCGTTCTTGATCTGCTAGTGTATTTTATAGAGTACTTGTAATATAAAATCATGTTGTTTTCGATTAATAAACTACCATGGACCGAGCATCAATGACACGATGTGGCACGCAAATTTTTGCGACGTTCAAATTTCACCCAAAAACGCGTATAGCAAACAGGCACATCAAGCATTGCCTGTCCAGCAAAGATGACCACTTTAAAGGTGATAAGAAGCGTGAGGAAAGCGCTTTTTATTTTGCACTCTCTGGATGCTGTTTTTCGATTCCTCTGGTAAGATGGCTGCCGCCGGCTTCACATTTAGGAAAAATCTCCACTCCAGCATTTTGTATATGCTGCTAATGCGAGGAAGAAGCCGAGGGAGGCGACAACAGTGAAGAAAAAGAGGAAGCGGATCTCTAGGAAAAAGAAGATTAACAAGAAAAAACAGATAGCGGGAGATGGAGAACGGGATAGAAGCGGGAATAAAGTAAGGCTGAAAGAGAAGAATGAGAGAGCACACAGCAAGCTCCAGCTTACGCTGACGCCGTGCTGCGTTATCTGTACAGGACTGGGAAGTCTTTGAGGAATACAATACGAAGGGATATCTCTGCGATAACTTTGCAGCGATCGCTTTCCCGACCAATCGACGCGCGAAATAAGCGATTAAAGCAAACTAACCGGCTCACTACACTAACTACAAATAAAAATTTCAATCCTGTCAGCCTCCCGCAAACAAAATGGACAGCTGCTGCGCGCAAGCTTGCAAATACCGTGAAACGAATCCTGGGCCCGTTTGCGTTAATTAATGTCCGCGTCTATGCGTGCCAATCCCGCGATTATGATTGCAAGAGACGCCGTATTGCGCGTGTGCGTGGGGGCGGGGGGGGGGGGGGAAGAGGAGGGAGAGGGGGTGAGTGCTGATTAGCGTATTCGACCCGCGATTCCTTTCATTATTCCCTGACATACTGACTTTCATTATTCCCATTGCCATACTGCAATGAATTTTTTAATACTTCGTGCTGATCCAAATGCGGCGCCGTGGTCGAATTTCGAAACCGAGACATTGTTCTTGGCAGCACGACGCCTTACATAGCAGCTATGCTGTCGCGACGGGCAAGCGCTGTGCTGTTCTACGATGCCTAAAGTATTTTAACGCTACTCTAATCACTATAGATCATCGCTGATGGCCGCTCTCTTGGAGGCAGTGTTGCAGGGTGGTGTTATGGTAATACTTATTTTATATTTTATTTACATATACGTGCACACCATGTGAAATACCTTGTAATTTATTTTCCTTTAAATTCACGTGCCGTACTGGTGCGTGCGATAACATTGCGGTGCAGGCAAGGCATAGCCCAAATTTTACTCTTTATTTTTTCATTAACTTTTTGCGCAGTTCCACCCCTAGGGTGACGTGTTGTTCTACAGAGAAAAAAGAACATCTTATGAAATGACACAGGACTCGCTCGGCGCCTAACGGGACAAGGTTCATTTCTCAGTACGGACAAGAAAGAAATGTACATGCTCCGAATGTAGGGCAGTCGTTGAACATTTTTTTTCCCTGTAAAACGGCAGTACAATCCCACTTGCTCACAGAGCGACAACGTGATTCTTTCCTCTTATGCCCTCTTTACAAAGAAATACAAAAAAGAAAAAAAGAAAAGACGCAGGAGCAGGAAAACATGCGGAGGATTTATACACTCCGCAGTGGACGACGCATCGAAAGCGAGCGGACCAGTTCATCACGCATTTCAATGAGTGGTGTAGTGTCAGCGACTCAAGGTGTCTGCGATATATCTGAGCGTTCATTCAACCGCGCGCCCACTGGCATGCCAAGGACGAGTCGCCTTGCCGTATCGTATATAAATGCTACGCGGTTGTGCAGAAATCGTGGCGCACATGCGCATTCATAACACACGCGTGTAGGCACACACTACCGAGCAACGGACGCGCACACGCACACTGGACACGTCGCGAAGCTTAGACAAGGAGCTTTATATTGGAGGTGTGTACTATGCAAGACATGCTCGCATGGGGAACTGTAATGCAGTGCACGTTGAAGTTGCGTGCGCGGCACGCAGCGACCCAACAGCCCCAAGAAAATTGAAAAAAAAAAGATGTTTTAAGTCTGTGGCAGTCACGGCATTGTCTACAGGTCCCTTATAGAGTGACTTACCCTGAGGCATTGGAAATCATAATTTTTTCATAACTATTCTTTTTAAATAGACAAATTTCGTTTGCCAGCTGACTCCCCTCGCTGCTTGGTTGAGCTAGCGAGTTCCTCCAATACTGCTGTGGTTTGACGCTCCAGAACCGCGATATAATTATGACAGACGGCGTAGTGGAGAGCTCCGGACATTTCCGAACTCTCGGGATTTAATGTACGAGAGCTCATATCGCAATAGTACAGGGGCCTCTAGCATTCCGAATCCATCGCAATGTTGCCACGGTGGCCGGGGTGCGATCCCGCGACCTTCGGTTCAGCATTCGAGTGTCATGGTCACTACCTACCACCACGGCGAGTGAGCTGCTTCGAAGGAAAGCCACGCGAATGCACGACACAAGAAGAAGAAGAAGAAGAAGAAGAAGAAGAAGAAGAAGAAGAAGAAGAAGAAGAAGAAGAAGAAGAAGAAGAAGCTTTATTGCGCATGCGCAATAAAGCTTCTCGGCTCCGAAAGCCGCGCCTCCCAAGACCACGCTGCGAGCTCTTGTTGTGAACGCACCAGCCTAAATATTGCATAAGCTGGCCGCTCTGTGCACTGGTAATACACAATACGAACCACACAACCCAATCGCTAACGAGCAGCTGAGCGTAGTTCATTGCGGTAAAAAAATGTACAAAATCGAAAGACGAAGAAAAACGTGTACTATACTTTTATTGCTGGGTAACTTTTTTGTATCCTTTTGTAATTTTTTTTTGTATTTTATTAGGAGGTCTCTCCCACACAAATCTCTTTTTCGGTTCATGGCCGATCCCCCAGAGTGGGTTGCGCCAAGATACCCAAGGACCAACCAACCAACTGAGTGGCTTCGCGTACGTATGTTCCTGCGTTCTTTTGTGCTCTCTTCGGAGGCGTCTGCCCGACGGAAATAGGCGGGAGAAAACAGAAGAACACGAGAACTCGAGGCCCCTAGCGCTTGGGGGCCTCGGCACTCAAACCTTCTAATGGCTCATTAACAGCACGATGGCAGCGTGATCACAATCGTGAATAGCTGCGCTTGTTGGTGCATATTGAATGGTAGCATTGTAGCGCCGTAAAGGTAGGCACAAAGGAAGACACTAACGCACGGGCGCTGGGGTAGTCGTGATCCCAGCGTGAAAACAACCATTGTACGTGGTCATACAAGATTGCAACGTGAGCACACCATGCGCATACTTAATTGCTCATTAAGTTGTTTCTAACAAATAAAGAACGAGCCCTTCACCCCTTCCCTTTCATCATGCGCATTCTAGTATTTTAGTACTGCTTGGCTGCCTCTCGTGACAGGGATATGTTAACCAGCAAAGTCTTCGAAGCCAAAATGATTGACACGCTAGGGATAAATGTGTGTCCACAATCAATTGCTCTTTCCTGTAAATAGTTTATCCTATGTGCGTAAAGACGGGCGAGTTCTGCAAGACAGAAACGAACTGCGCGAAAAACACGGACGAGGAAGACACACGCACCTCGTCCGTGTTTTTCGCGCAGTTCGTTTCTGTCATGCATTACCAACTCGCCCAGCGTTCTATCCTTCTGAGTTCTGCAAGCTTCGCAATGCACTATGACTGCTACAAAATGAAAATGAAGTTTCTCGTATATGTGCTTATATAAGTCAAAACTAACTTTGTCGCAAATTAATGGCCTTATGAGCCACGTCTATCCCATTCCTATAGCCTGCCATAAGCCGCGCTGTGCTAAAATGAAACCATTATTTGCGCTTCGTTAGAGCTGTCGGTTTTCGGTGTTCTTCTTCATCCAAAGGACGCTGGTTTGACTCGACTTCCCATCACAGGGTGGGAGTTCGTATTCCAAGTCTCTTCAGCGACGCCCACGCTAATACGACAACCGCGTAAATGGGCGAGGTCGACACGCGCACACACAGACACTGCCGTGTCGCCATAATCTCTGGCCACCTCACTTCCTTCCTTTACTTCCTTCCTGTCTATCTTCTCTGCGGTCGCATCACTTCCTCGCTTCATTCTCGCTGTTCCCTAATGACCCCCAGTGACGCGTCTCCTTTCTCTCCTTTCGGCAAGCCCTAATTGGCTGTGAACACGCGACGCGACTGTGACGCAACACTATAGTACTGGGCGCAGCCCCGCAGTCCCCGCCCTGACCGCTGGTGTGATACCGAGTCATACCTGCGACAGATTAAACTGTGCTTCTTCTTGGCAGCGTATTAGAAAAAAAAAACAGAAAGAAAAGCGGGCAACAATGTGGGATAAAAAGGAAGGCGATGGGAAAAGAGACACAAATTGCTCTTTATCTTTCCCCGTTCGGAGAACTTTCACTGTTTATTTCGCGAATGTGCGGGCGTCTCCGTCGTGCCTGTGAAAATGAACCGTTAGAAACAACTTCGTCATTTACCGCTTCTCGCAGCCGAGAAAGCCTGAGTTGGTCATTAGCACGCAAGGGGTGCTAATGATGAAACGAAATTTTCATTTCTCGTATACGAGCATAGACAAGAACCTATACTGATGCGGTGTCTGCTTTCTGCACTCTTTTTTTTTTCTTTTTGCCTTGTGGTGCGTGTACCACTTAGATTCTCGTGGTCAGTGCCCTTCCTGCTCTGGTGAGGGTCAATGACACGGTAAGACTACCTTCTGCGATGTTACTTGCTTCACAGCCTTATGACTCGCTGCGCTCTCCTCTCTCGCCTGTTGAACGTGTTCTCTGCACTTACCACTTTGCAGTGTGTCGAACACAGTCCACATGTTATTTTTACTATATAGTCTGTTTCACTAGTTCCGTGCCGCAGAGCCAAGGCCACGAGGCCATCGAGTGCAGGATTCTTCCGAGGCGAGACGAAATGTCGTTCTTAGGACACGCACCTGCGAGCCACTCCTGCCAATAAGGGGCCTCACTCCGTCTTCCTCCTCCTTTTTCCAAGGCTGCTTCTGCCACTGGTGCGCTCACCATTGGCAGATGCCATGGCGCGGAAGGATACGTTTAACATGTGTTTGCCCTCCTGAATGGCCGTAGGGGCCTGTAGCTTCCACAGTGCTGCATGGAACTCCTGAAACAGACTACAGTTGTCTCTGAATTTGTACACCCGGTGCGCGATAAAGTGATACTGTCAAAACCATCGATGTGGGGACGCCCCTAAGGCAAATTGTGAAAGGTATTGTTGCTGCGGCCCGGTCCGCGAGTTATCGGCTAGCAGTGCATTTTCACGGATGGATTTTTGCAGCAAGGCTGTTGCAGACTTGCTAGGTTAGTCTTGACGTTTGCAGCATCGTGCGAAATGTAGAGAGTGTGAAATGAAGACAGGAGGTGCGCATATAGTGAAACAAAGAGACAGACAGAGAGCAACAGAAATAAATAAATAACTAAATAAAACAAAATGTAACTTCTTTACGAGATGGGACTCGAACCCCGGTACCTATGGTACGAACGCGAGCACCATAGATCGTCGTTGGTAGACCGTGCATTTGAGGGAACCATATGAGTGCGTTGTACGGACGGTTGTAGGACAACTTGCTATGGGCGATAGAAAGAGAAAGTGTGTGTTTTTGTGCGTGTGTGTGTGTGAGAGAGAGAGAGAGGGTGGACCTCGGAGATGAGGAGGCGATATAGAAAGAAGGATGTACCGAAGACAGTGGAACGAGTGAAGGTGATGATTAGCTTGGTGTAGACGAAATCAACACTTCATTTGCGTGGTAAACGTTAATGACGTCCTTTCATCTGTCTGGCTTGCATAGTGGAAGAAAAGTCTGGTGTAGCTTCGCTAAAAAGCGCTTCTCGTATGCTTAGCATTGAAATCCTTTGCTAAGCCTCCACAACTGCGCTGGCCATTGGAATTTGCGAAGCACAGCCACGCCTATTCCCCCTTTTCTCTTTTTTTCCCACCGCACTTCTGATGTGCATAGTGGACAGCAAGACATCGATGATGTACGTGGTCTCATTCGCATCTCCCTTTGGGTCTTCTTCGTTCTCTTTCTTTACCGCACAATTCATTATCGTCACCGTAATCAATGCCATCTTCTACTTCCTCTTCCCGCTTGGCCTCTACACTTCCTCTTATAGCAACTCTCACCACCGCCACAATGTTAACTCGTAGGCTTTTGAGTGCCAATTAAAACTCTCACATATGCAAGGAGAGAATGGCGGGTTAGTTGTTTTGTAATCACGGATTTCCTGTGGCAACATACGACACATAGAAAGAGGCTGCACGTACGAGGCGTTGACTAACGTCTGCTTTGCCAGTGCCTCCTCTATTTTTTGGAAAAAATGGAGGAGGTGCTGGCTTCGCTCTATCCCGCCCCGGTGGTCTAGTGCCTATGGCACTCGGGTGCTCATCCGAAGGTCGCGGGATCGACTCCCGGCCGCGGCAGCAGCATTTCGACGGAGTCGAAATGCTGAGGCCCGTGTACAACGCGATGTCAGTGCACGTTAGAACCACCCCAGGTGGTCGAAATTTCCGGAGCTCTCCACTACGGCGTCTGTCATAATCATATCTGATCATATCGTGTTTTGCGACGTAAAACCCCAGAAAACATTTGATCGCTGTCCCTTTTATTATTGCACGTGACAGCAAGAGAGAGAGAAAGATCGAATTTTATTGAATATGGCAAATACAGAGAGGGTGCAGCGTCCCTGTTCCTAGAAGGAAGGGAAAAACATGCGAAGTGGCAAAATAAATTATGCGACGTTTAAAGTTACGCAGAAGTAGGGATCGGTTGCTACCGTGTGCGGTTCATCAAGTTCTTCGATCTATCTATACAAGGCGGTCGCGTTTGCTTCTCCCTCTCATCGAAACACGCCTGCCGTGGTGGGGATCCGAACCCACGTCCTTGAGGCAAAAGACGGGAGTTTGTAAGCCACGTCTTCGCGGTGGCGTTTACATTGACCAACATAGTCGACATTATTGCCCATTTTTTCCTGCTGATACAGGGGATTGGAAATCGTTGGGAGAGGCCTTCGTCCTGCAGTGGATCTAAAATATGACGACGACGACGATGATGATGATGATGATTTCCGGCTCTTTTAAATTTAGATGTGAGAACAAGGAAACGTAGGCTGCGTCAGAGCTGCCTACACATGAAATCGATATTGAAGAAACACACAGAAACGAAAAGAAAGAAAAAAAGAACAATAACCAACACAAAAAGCAAGATGATCAAATGTCACTGAGTACACGTACCATGGCTGGGGCATAAATAATATTACTGTGGACAGAGTGCGATGCATATAGGGCGGTTAGCCAGATTACCGTGGATAGTCTGTAGGAATAGTTTTCTCTGTAGAAATAGACATAATGACACTCAGCTTCGGCGATGTGCAGCTTTAGCCTCGTCATCACCCACTTCACTCATTATATCTCAATCATTTCGATCTACGTCCATTGTCTCCATCACCGCGACCAACATCCAACTCCGTTCTCCCTTTCTGCCAGTTCCTTTATTTCGATGTTCCCATAACATCGTGGTCACCACGTCCACTACCTCATCAACACCGCAATATCATGCCCAACGTCGTCACCACCACCATCAGTATCATCCCCACTAACCTCCCTCACCGACATCACCAACATCATCAACACGACCACCAGCATCATCAGCATCAAGTTCCTGCTCCTGCTCACTCACCTTGTTTCTATTTTTTTTTTGCTTATTCCTTTTCCTGCCTGAACCGCGTGTTTTTGAGTGTCATGCAACCCTAACCACGGATGACATAACAGAAACATCTTTACGATCGATGCCAGCTTTAGCTCACTAGTTATCGCTTCCTGGCACCTACAGCCAACATTCTGCACTTCGTCTCTGTTTGTTTACCTAAAGTCCCGACTCCTGTCTTTCACTAGAGGCCTCTTCCTTGCAGTTCGTGCCGTGCAGCGAAGACATGTAAGCTAGTGTGTGGGGGGTTGGGGAACGCACACAACCAAGCCACCGAGCTCCTGCTTCGGCTGTACACCAGAAATAGGCCCCTCGCGCGGGGCCTCCTGCCTGACTGCGTGCAGGTGCATATCTCGGCCTCCCAACACCTCGAAAAAAGAAGAGTCTGAAATGTGTGTGCCGCACGCACAGACACGATTGTCTCCTCAAAAAAGCGTCAAGAAAGAAAGAAAGGCGGCGTGACACGCTTCTTGGAGACTCCCGCCAACAAAGTTCACGCAAGACCCCGCCAAAGTGAAATGGAAACAAACAAACAATAAAATAAGCGAGGTTCAAGAAAAGAAAGGAGCTCGTTTTTCATTTTTCGTTTCCCTGCAAACTACGCATGCGCGTTTTTTTTTTTTTTTTGCGCAAGTGAGTGACGTGGACTTCCGGCGTGCACGCGGGCCTTCGACGAAAAGAAAGTCGTTTGTCAAGACCAATGGAGCGTGGTCGAATCACTCCGGCCCAGCTAGACGCCAGAAAATAAATAACAGGAACAAAAGACAACGCAGTCATAGCGCACGCACTGAGAAGGTGCAGCACGCACGCGTGCTATAGTTGCAAGCCCCTAGTCGTACCACTCAAACACGGCATCATGCGGAAGGGCGTATAAGCAGCGCGTATGCGCTGTGGCGCTGCGTTCTTTCTGAAAATCGGCATACTTTTTCTTAGTATCCTATCCCTGTACGCCTTCGCTCGCAACAATAAAAAAAAGCGAAATGGAGGCGAAATGACGTTCGCATCCTTCAATTTTGAAAAAGCAACGGCACACCAAGAAGAAGACTCGCTCCTGCGTTCGCAAAATGTGGGAAAACGTATTTACCGGTGCGAACCGAACGCTCGCGGAGGGTGAGGGACGAAGTGGAAACGCACTTTCCGGTTTGCTGCGTCCAGCAACATTATACGCTAGCGCGATCCACTTTGTCATCCTATCGTTCTGCGGCTGTTGCATTCTGTATAGTTTCAATCACAAGTGCTATATTGTTCCATTATATTATAGGGATGGGTACCATTTTATGGTTAACCTCTCTTCTTCGTTGGTCTATGTTGAAGGAATACTGTCATAGATCCATGAATGACCCGAAGTGCGGCATTTTCTTGTGAGGATGAAATTTAGAAATAAAATGATCAGAAGCCACTATATAAGTCATCAGAACCTGTAACGGCCTGAGGGCTGCACTGGTCTAATTACTCCATTCTTGCACTACTCAGTTGTATATATTATAATATAGGATCCGTGAATCACCCGGCAAGGAGTGCAGCATTTTCTTTTGATGATCGAAATGCAGAAATAAAATAATCAGAAGCCACTGTATAAGTGATGAGAACCTGTAACGGCCTGAGGGCTGCACTGGTCTAATTACTCCATTCTTGCACTACTCAGTTGTATATATTATATTATACTAGATGAGAACGATGTACTATTGAAATATTACTGTAACCCACACATCTAACGGCTTGAGGGCCAACAGTATTTTGAAATAAAATTAAAAAAAAAACCACAGCATATCCACGGAATGAATGATGATGAGTGGGCGAAGCTCCGGAGGTTCATCGTAGATCGTGCCGAGTACCGGATTAATTTAGTTAACGCGCACGCTACGAATCCTTATGGTACAACTACGCACAAGTGAAATCTCCCACCCGCTCTTCATTGCAAGTCAAGATCCAGTGCCTATATATATATTGTTACGGTTGAAAGATCGAGCGAAGGTTTATTTACAGGCGAGCGCGGAGCGCTAGGTAGCTGGTACAGCCGAGGTAAGATGGCGTCCAAACGCTAGACAAGAGATCGTCCTCGTCGTCTTCCACCCTTGCCTGGCTCATACCTTAAATGCCCGCCTGATGCCGTAGCACTCCCCGGCTGACAGACGAAGCCCGCTGGGCAAGTCCAAATCACCGAAAAACAGCAGGATGAAACCGCTTGAGACGCGCGATGTGTGTAACCTGCGTTCGGCTGGAACAACGACCAGCTGACGTTAAACGGGCCACCACGTACGCTAAGTCGCTCAACCGATCCACAATCACGAAAGGTCCAGCATACTGGGGCAAAAACTTTTGGCATAATCCACGTTTACGCTGTGGGGTCCACACCCATACCAAGTCCCCTTTGCTGTACAAGACAGACTGGTGTCGGCTGTCATAGCGCTCCTTAGAACGGTGCTGTGAGGTCACGGTACGAAGTCGAGCGAGCCGGCGTGCTTCTTCTGCAAGGCACAGCGTCTTGGCAACCGAGTACTCACTGTGGGAGCCAAACGGCAGTATTGTATCAATACTCCTTAGCGGTAGACGTGCGTACAGCAGATAAAAAGGACTGTAATCCGTCGTCTCATGCCTTGCGGTATTATACGCATATGTGATGAATGGGAGCACGTCATCCCAGTCTTTGTGGTCGGACGAGACATACATTGCCAGCATGTTGGTAAGAGTCCTGTTTGTACGCTCTACAAGGCCGTTGGTTTGAGGATGGTAAGGTGTTGAATGCCGGAACTTCGAGCTGCAGAGACGAAGTAATTCTTCAACGGCGTCCGCAACAAACTGCCGACCACGATCACTAATTATCACACGGGGGGAGCCGTGCCTGAGGATAACAAACCGCAGCAAGAATGTGGCAACGCATGTAGCTGTTGAAGATGGTATGGCCGCAGTTTCTGCATAACGGGTCAGGTGGTCTACACATACGATAACCCACCGATTGTCGTTATAAGATCGTGGAAATGGCCCCAAGAGATCAACGCCTACTTGTTCAAACGGCAGACAAGGTGGTGGCAGAGGCTGGAGAAGACCCGGCGGAGTAGTCGTAGGACGCTTATGGCGTTGGCATTTATCGCAACCGCTGACGTACTGCTTGATAGTGTCTCGCATTTTGGGCCAGTAAAAACGCTCCTGTGTTCGGTTGAGTGTTCTTATGAAGCCTAGATGGCCAGAGGTTGCGTCATCGTGCATGGCACTCAGTACGTCAGGTCGCAGACTCTGCGGAACCACCAGGAGAAAGCGAGCGCCTTTACCCGAATAATTCGTCTTGTAAAGGACGCCGTCTCGTACACAAAATCGATCGGTGGCTTGAGGACGCAGCGCAGCAGCGAAAAGGGGCGCCAGGCTAACATCACTGGCTTGTTCATCCCTAAATCTCGTGGAGTCCGGGAATGTGCCCGAAATAGAAGCAAAGCAGTCATCGAAGTTGTCTTCGTCACACTCCGTAGTCGGTAGAGGAAGGCGGGAAAGGCAGTCGGCATCTGCGTGACGACGACCGGACTTGTAAGAGATGACGAAGTCGTACTCCTGAAGTCGGAGAGCCCAACGTGCCAGTCGACCACTCGGATCACGGAGGTTCACCAACCAGCATAGAGCGTGATGGTCCGTAACTATAGTGAACGGGCGCCCGTAGACGTAGGACCGAAACTTGTGAACCGCGAAAACTGCTGCCAAGCATTCTTGTTCCGTGACTGTGTAATTTCGTTCCGCCTTACTCAGAGATCGACTGGCATAAGCCACAACGTGCTCAGATCCGTGATGACGTTGTACTAGCACAGCTCCGATGCCAATTCCACTGGCATCAGCGTGCACTTCTGTAGGCGAGGAAGCATCGAAGTGGCGTAATATAGGTCCCGATGTCAGTTGAAACTTTAGTTGGCGGAACGCCTCGTCGCAAGCCGACGTCCAGTTGAAAGGAACATCCTTATGGAGAAGGCAGGTCAGGGGGTACACCACATCGGCGAATCTTGGTACGAAGCGACGAAAATACGAGCATAAGCCCAAGAAACTCCGCAGCTCCCGCAGTGACTTCGGTGGTTCGAAGGAACTTACTCCTTCAATCTTCCGTGGATCGGGCCTCACACCATTTCTGTCGACTAGATGTCCAAGTACCTCCACCACAAAACTGTTACGGTTGAAAGATCGAGCGAAGGTTTATTTACAGGCGAGCGCGGAGCGCTAGGTAGCTGGTACAGCCGAGGTAAGATGGCGTCCAAACGCTAGACAAGAGATCGTCCTCGTCATCTTCCACCCTTGCCTGGCTCATACCTTAAATGCCCGCCTGATGCCGTAGCAATATATATATATATATATATATATATATATATATATATATATATATATATATATATATATATATATGGGTGGCCGGTGAATGGTTCTCCAGCGCGAGCAGTCGGTATTTTTCAATCAAGAAACTCGCTAGAAGACGCTGCCTGCGCCAACGTTGTCTCTCGCGGGTGAGGGCGCGTTCTCCTTCTTTGCGAGCTGGTACAGCGTTCATCGAAGAAAGAGCGTTTCCATATTCAACGCGCGCCTTTCGCTCTCTCTCTCTCACACAAGACAGCAGATGGAAGAGTGAGAGAGCTCGCGCGCCGGGAGGCACGTGCCGAGAGCGAGCGCAAGCCTCCCGGCGGCGCGAGGTGGCTACATACATACTACGACTACTACTACTACTACTACTACGACAGAGGAGGGAACGACCCACACCCTATGGAGCTTCGCCCCTAAAAATGTAGGCAACGTGGTAGGCTTATAGAGACCAACTCCCAGTGGAAACTGTGCAACTGCACCCAGGCTTACGCTTGGCGTTTTGAAATAATAGTAATTGCTGGTGTTCTACATGCCGGTCTCACGGTAGGATTCCGAGGCGTCGTGGAGGGCTACCGAAGTTTTGACCAACTAGGGTTCATTGAGGTACACTCACGGTGTACGTGTTACACCGCGGGTGCACGTAATGGGACAGCCGCAGCAGGGATCGAACCCGCGTCTTTCTGGTAAAGTAGGGAAATACCGTGACCACTGTACCACCCACAGGCTTACACAACTGTTTGCTGTTTTCGGTTTTGGGATAATAGGGCTTGAGTAGATGATGACGACGACGTACCATACATGGATGGCACGTGCCCACTCTATAGGGGATTGATCATGAATCGTTATCGATAACTTATTATATGTTATCTAGACCTACCTTTCTCTGTAACTTATTAAAATAAAGTAAATAAAAGGGCCAATCTGTAGACATAAATTTATGTAAAAATGAAAAAAAGCGCAAAAGGAACACAAAATTGATGAATTGGTGGTCTTGGTGCATATGTCCAGTCAGAAGAGAGAGATTAGTAGACTGAGCAAAGCTGACACTGTAGAATTTTTACAGTAGACCAAATAGAATAGCGATATTTAGCAATGCAGGAAGAATTTGCAGTAACTGTAATTATAAAGGTAATCAAACTCGGCGCACGCTTGCTGGACTGCAAAAAGCCACAAGTAGCGTGAAAGATGTCCCCGTGGCTGCGTCCTACAGCACTGAAGCACAGAAGCTGAGGAGAAGTTTCTCGTGTAGTAAGCGTCAGGTTTGTTCTCTTCTTACTGATGTCAGAGCGTCTTTTAAGTGAAAATCGGCGTTCTAAAAAAAAGAACATAGAAAAAACAGGAGGCAGGGCGGAGGTTACGAACTTCAATGTACGTAGCAGGGAAGTGTGTGCACACGTAAATGTACTGCTTGCGGAAGAGCACTTGCTTGTAAACGAAGGGACAGCTAGTACCTTATTGGAGTACTTTTCTGAAGTTGGCTAGAACAGCTGTGCTGACATGCGGACGACTGTGTCTCACTTTTAAATCCTCGGAGTGCTTATGTCTTAAACAGGTGCTGTATCGTCGAAGTCTCCGCGATTATCAGTGCACAGTTAAGCGCTAGGGAGCGGGGTCGACCAGTGGCAATGGGATTCGCATAAGTGCGTCGATATGCGCAAAAAATTTGAAACAGCTACCGTGACCTGAGTCACGAAGAGTGGCCAAACAGCTGAGCTGGTGACGTCAGCTTGCCAGCTGCTAACTACACGTGGACCACCGTATCCAATTATTCTTGACGCCAAAAGAACAACAGACGTAACTAACTGCACGTGCAATTATACACAACGGACTATCCAATGGCAACATAACACGTTAAACTTCAAATATTCCAGAGGTATGCGCAATATTTATTTCCGTTTTTACAAAGATATTTCGGAATACCTGGGATTTCTCATTTGAGGAGCGGAAAGTTACATTGCCTGAAGAGCCGCGTTTTCCATTGGCCGGAGCCGTCGTAAATCGGCACACAGCTTAAAAATTAAGTATAGAACGCCGTGATGAGAATCAATTGCGCTTTCTTGAAACCGTAGTGGCGATGGAGAATTCACGACACAGTGCTGGTTACCTTATATCGTTTATTATTTTGTTTTGGAGTTGAAGTACACAGCCCGCAAGATTTACGGGGCAACTGCTATACACACAGCAATAAACAAAATAAACAAACTAGAGCATTTCACAGAGGCCTGTAAATCCCGGGAAAGTTCTAAATCCACAGAAGCGGCTGTTCTTTCACGAAATGCAGATATCGAGAGAGCGAAGAGATGCTTATTTGCGGAAAAACAGCGGAAAAAAGAGCGAGAGGTAGATGTATATTTTATTTCCGTAAAAGCAGCGAGGTCGGCTTGATCTGTTGCTCGGTTGCACTGTTTTATTACTTCGCGCTAAGGAAGGTGAAGGGGGGGAAGCACGATTTATCTCAATCTCCCGAAGACTGCCCCATGTCTATATAACAGAACCGCACACAGAACCGAACAGGATATAGCGGACACTGATCGTATCCTTCACGCTTCTATTTGCGTCCGACATTTCACGCCTGCATCTCCGTTGCCCGTCGGATCCTCCTCGCAAGTTGCTCAACTTTCAGCCGTTCAGTAGCGCCCTCGGCGGAAAGTGTGCGGTGTTCTAAAAAGAAGCCGAATCACAGAGCGCACCTGCGCGAGAGGCTTCCCCTTCCAGCACGGCTTTTTGTTGTATAGCTTACACACTTCTGTCTCTTCTTCAGCTTCATTTCTTCGTCAGCGCTCGCGCCGACTACGTCTGGTATGCGGCACAAGTTGCTACATATAGCCGGCAGCCTGCGACAGAGTGCGAATATATAGCTAGCACGGTGCGTGTTCCGGCAGCACACACACACACATTATATATATATATATATATATATATATATATATATATATATATATATCGGTGCACGGCGCCGGGTAGCCGGACCGATATGAGCTAGGTGGCCTGCAACGATCACGCGGTGGCTTAAATAAACAGGAAAAACGAAGTCTCGAAGTGGGTGGGTATCGGGGGCTCGGGGAAAAGGGTCCTATATAGCTGTGCCGTATACCCCGTGCTGTGCGAGGAAGAAGAAGAAGAGAGACCGCAGCATATGGCTCCCCCGAGACGCATATACACGGTTGCGGGTGTACGACGCGCGCGGTGGCGCGTCCATTAGCGCTAACGGAGTGGACGCACCATGCCTGTGCGGTGTCTTGCATGCAATCGTATTAGTTACACCGCCGCTGCGATACAGTGTTAAGGGTGCTCGGCTGCCGACCTGGAAGACCTATTTCGGTTTCTATAAAAGGGAAATCAAATTTCTGTACACATTCCCCTCTTTAATGCCTCTGGCCCTGAGGGCAAAGAAATTCTGAAATTCAATTCAATTTATTTATTTCTTTCAATACAGAGTGACATTGTTAGTGATATGTATTACATTCGGAGGTCCCATAGTTACGAGAACTGACGGGGGGACCTCCTAATACTAAAATATATGTGCGTTAAGTGACAAGTGCAGCATGAGAAAAGAATAATACATTTATAAAACTTACAGAAAAGCTAGGCAGAACGCAAGATTAAAAAGAATGAAAGCAAAAATGAATGAGAACTGAAAGCGACAAACAGATAAAGAATAGGCATGGTACGTAAATCTATGATTATACAATAGTTTGTAGAAACTGACAAGAAACTTCCAGTGAAAAACCTTCATGACGCAGGCGTCATTAATTCATAAGAATAAAGTGAAAATACAAAAAGACTTAACGCAAAAGTAATACGATAATATTGAATGTAAAAGTATTACACAAAACATGAATACAAAGCAATATGCAAGTTTTGGCTACGAAACATGTATTCATGTAGAAACAATAACGCAAAATATTCAAAACAAGGAAAGAGAAAAAATTATGCTGAGAAATAGATTAGTAAATAGTGTAATTATTTACATAACTTGTCAAGAGAGTGTTTCTTAAGTAGGCTTTGGAAAGTGTGTACAGATGACGATGATTTAATTTCGTATGGTATTGAATTCCAGTATGATATGCCTGAAAAGAGAGCTGTTAGTTTTCCGTAATTCGTTCGAACGCGGGGAAAAAGTAGATTGTCGTTTGCAGAAGCTAATAAATAAAAAGCTAATAAATAAATAAATAAATAAATAAATAAATAAATAAATAAATAAATAAATAAATAAATACGCGTAATTGGTAATTTCACGGCTTGCGTTACAGTTCTGTGAAACCTGAAGGCGACAGCCTGGTGTCGTGGTGCTCGGCTGCTGACTTGAAATACCTATACAGCTCGCATTAGAGCTATGTGAAACTTGAAGGCGACGGCCTGCTGTCGCTCTCCAAGTGTGACAAGTTAAGTTAGACTTCACCTACGACTGGTGTAACTTGCCCACCCAACTCCTTAACTATAAGAGAAGACCAGGAGAAGATGGATGCTTGAATCGATGAACGAAAGAACGACGTAGAACAGGGAATGACGCAGGAGCCAACGTTTCGACAAGTGGACATCTCTTTTCGTCAAGAGAGAGAGAGAGATGATGATGGGCGGAAGGCAGGGAGGTTAACCGGAAGGAAGATATCCAGTTTGCTACCTTGCACTGGGGAAGGGGTGAAGGGAGACAGAAAGGGATGGAAGAAAAGAATAAAGGGAGAAAGAGGTCAAATCGCGCACACACACAAGCACGGCATGTGTCAGAGACGGTTCACGAGGCCCGTTGCGCGCAGAAACTTGAGCACAGCCTTCGTGGCTTTCTGCGGCGAGACACTATCGTTCCGGCATTCCAATATGGCTTGCTCAGACAGCGGTCGACCATCAAGGCGTGACAATTCTGTGGCGAGAGTCTGTCGCTGGGAGCAGTACCCAGGGCAATCGCCGAGGACGTGCACAATTGTTTCCTCGCTGCCGCAGTGTCTTTTCGTCAAGACGGCAACTGCAGTTGCCGTACTGACGAAGAGAGAGATGTCCACTTGTCTAAACGTTGACTCCAGTTTCATTCCCTGTCCTACATGGTTTTTAACGATCTGTTCATCGATTCTACCCTACTCGTGGAACTTAATCACAACGTTCAGTAATGCATTAGGCTATACACGAGTCGTTATGTCCTTATGCCTGTTGAGTTAAGCCATTCTTTTGTAATGTACATTCCGGGGTAAGACACTTGCAAGATTTAATAAGCATCGATGAAAAAGTACACGTCGCGCTCCTTCTCAAGGTCGTCATCGAGGTCACCCACCATGAGCACAGACACCGGCTTTCACCTTTAAAAATCCGGCATGCGTGTGGAGAGAACCGTTACCACCTCGTGACCACAATGTAGCCCCATGGCGATAGATGCGCAAACACACACTGGACGTAGAGAGTAAACACAGACGAGCGTAGACTGAAACTGAATTTTATTGACGCCATATATGTGTACGCGTAAACGGGGAGGGAAGTAACCAACGATAAGCAGATAAGATAAACAATGCATGAGTAAGCCTACGTGCTATCTATGAATGAAAATTCACATTCTAGAAGTTGAAATGATGGTGAACTGATGCATATTGCACTGCTTTTTTCTAATGAAGAAGGCTTCAGCTATGGCTCACATTTAGAATGTGAACTTTCATTCATATATGCCATTCATTCATTCTTTATCTTGTCTGCTTATCGCTGGGTACCTCCCCCCCCCCCCCCTCTCCTTTATGTGTGCCTATATACTGTGTGAATAAACTTCAGTTTCAGTCTGTGCTCGTCTGTGTTTCCTCTCTACGTCCAGTGTCTGCGTGTGTGTGCGCATTTATCGCCATGAATTTATACGAGTTGAACGAGTTACCCCCCATCCACAATATAGCCTGTGTCATAGTGCAGCAGGAAACACGGACGGAAGAAGAAGCGACGAATGGATTCGGGCGCGACACTGACACGAGCACAAATTTCACGGGACCAAGTGACGATCATATGACAGCATGTGATGATATGCCACCGAGAGGGGTAATGTATATCGTCCTCAACGCCTTGTTTTATGCACGTCGATGAAGTGGTCATGCCTATAGACAGACACACTGTGCTCTTGCATCGAATGTAAAAGTAAGGAGGCTTAAGTGCATATATATGATTTTGGAAGGGAACGAATGCCTTTCTGCTCTTCTTCCATACAGTTTCTGTAACACAGTATTACGATGAAGACTACGTAATGCGAACTCTAATTACTAAGCGAATTCAGTACGCCTTTCCTCAATCTACTGTATTTGCTAGCATATACTACAGAACCGGCTTACGCTGGCTATCACTTGGCTTGCATGTGCTGGCAAGTAGATGACCGATACGACATGTTGTTACGCTAGCAGCTATCTTCGTGCACTGATGGAGTTCGCCACCACTACTTTTCTTAACGAATAGATTCATGGATGGCGAGTGTGCATCTGCGAGGCACAGTGGTTACCAGGAGCGTCAGAAGATATTCGTACCATCGTCCGGTAACCCGACATTGCGCGAACGTAGACAGCGTGTTCTCGAATATAGGGACATGTCTAGACTATCCAGTGTGCCGTGTAGCCTCGCGTAGCCGTTTCACGATGACAACTACGATAGCCACCACGACCACCACCGCCTTCATCGCCATCTTGTTCTTCTTCATCATCATCGTCTCCTTTATCATCATCATAATCATCATCAACAACAAGAAGGACATCAAGTACGGCCCTAGAGGCCAAAGGCATCTCGCCTACTTCGCCAGTTATCCCCGCCCTCTGCTAACTGCGACCACTTTATCGACGAAAACTTCTTGATCTCATCTGCCCACCTTACTTACTGCCGCCCCCTGTTACACTTGCCCTCTCTGGGGATCCACTCTGTTACCCTTAAGGACCAACGGCAATCTTGCCTTCTCAGTCCATGACCATGCCCATTTCTTCTCGATTCCTACTCACATGTCATTAACTTCGGTTTGTTCCAGTGCCCACTTTACGTCCTTCTTGTCCCTCAATGTCACCCCTATCATTTTCCTTTCCTTGGCGCACTGCGTCTTCATCTCTCTAAGCCGCCCAACACTCCCGACATACCGTTATCTCCTAAACCTCAAAAGCACTGGCGTTTCCTCTACGTTCACCGGCTACGGACCGACTGCCTCTCCTTGCGGGCGCATACACAAACTCGCACCCTGCACATCCAGTGCGTCCACTTCCGAAAGCGGCTACTCGTTCGCGGGCCGGTATGGCTCCTCTTCAGGGAGCCGCACCGAGCAAGCGTTATGGTCCGTCGCGACGAGCAATCTTTTTCTCTTCCCCCGCTCCACCAACGGTGTTTATATTTGTCACCCTTCTCTCTCCGGGCGTCGGCCGACGACCGCCCTGTCGTCGTGTGCACGCGCCGAAGTCAAAACACGGCGAGCAATGGCCCTACCGTAGCGACCGATATAAATAACGCCGGCCGTCCCACAAGACGCGCCCGCGGGGTCCACGCGTTGACAGCAGCGACACACTTCCTCTCCCTATCGTCGCTGAGTCCCCCGCCTATATCGCGGTTCTTAACCGCGGTGCTAGCACTGCGTCGACGCCTTTAGGAACCCGCGGTCGCCTCGCATTTCCTTTTCGTGCCCGACAGCGCGCTATCTTTTCGAATGTCGTTCAAACTTCGAAGGAAGTTCGCGTGACAGCAGAGCTTGCGAAGAAGCGTAGTCAGCACCGCCTCTCAGGTGCGCAGTCAACGATGAACCGCTTCTGTGATGTACGCTGACGATATCAGTTGACATGAGGCTGAGATGAGCCGTTGCATTTTTTTGAAGGCAGTGTCTCCGGTGCCTTCTTCCGCGTACTTTGTGGAACTTGGTTCGACGATGGCTATGGTTTGATGATGGTGATCTAGGTGCGCGTAGAGAGAGAGAGAGAGAGAGAGAAATGAAGAGAAAGGCAGGGATGTTAACCAGATACTAGACTCCGGTTTGCTACCCTGCACTGGGGAGAAGGGGGAGGGGGTTAGAAAGATGACAGCGAGAGAGGGTACATGATTACAGACAAGCACAACAAATAAAACACACACACACACAAAGAACGTTCTACTTAGAGACGTTCGCGAAGGCCGGTAGATGTCAAGAAGCGCAGTAGCGCTTGCACGGCCTTCTTCTGCGACGTGAGATCTAGACGATGGCATAGGACGCCTTCTTCCAGTTGTTGGTCGTCCAGCTTGTTTAGTGCATGCTGAAGTAATTGCCTCTCTGCACTATACCGTGGGCAGTCACATAAAATGTGCTTAATGGTCTCTTCGTTACCGCAGTGGTCACAGGCTGCGGTGTCGGCCATCCCTATGCGGAACGCATATGCTTTTGTGAAAGCGACGCCCAACCATAGTCGGTATAAGAGCGTGGCTTCTCTTCGCCAAGTCTTGGGTGGGACTCGAAGGCTTAACGTCGGATCGACAGAGTGAAGTCGGGAATGCGTGAAATGTGTGCCACCCCATTGCGATACAGTACACTTGCGAGCAAGCAGATGGAGCATCCATGCCGCGTCCGTCCTTGACAATGGTATGGGTATTTGTTGGTCCATATTATGTGCAGAACGGGCGGCTTGATCGGCCCGTTCATTGCCTATAATCCCGCAGTGACTTGGGAGCCACTGAAAAGATATTTTGTGGCCTGCCTTCCCTGTATGTTGCAGCATCTCTGTAACCTGGAACACCAGCTGTTCATGTGGTCCGCGGCGCAGAGGAGACAATAGGGACTGCAATGCCGGCTTGGAATCGCAGAAAAGCGTCCATTTGTGTGGCGCTTCATCTCTGATGAAATGAAGGGCAGTAAGGATCGCTGCGAGCTCTGCTGCCGTCGATGTTGTCAGATGAGTCCTCTTAAATTTTAAGGTTTTAACTTTCGCGGGTATCACGACTGCTACAGCGGAACTGTCTGGAAGCACTGATCCGTCCGTGTAGATATGCGTAGAGTCCCGGTACTTCTCGTACAATAGAAGTACGTGAGCTGTTTAAGCGCTGGTGATGATAAAGGGGCTTTTTTCTCAATTCCAGGAATTGTCAGGTTGATTTCCGGCTGAGCGAGACACCAGGTAGGAATTGAAGGTCTCGCAGCAGGGGTGAAAGAAGTTGGTAATGAGTCACCATGTGCCGTTATCGTTTTGCTGAAAGAGGTGCGTGGTCTGTCCACTGGCAAAGAAGAGAGGTGGTGCCGAGGGGTCCTGGCAAGGTGCCTGATATGTGTCCTCAGCGCTTCCAAGTCAATTTGGGTCTTGATGAGGTGGTCTCTAGCGATTGCTATTGTCGCCACTGTTGATGCACTCTGTGGTAGGCCTAGGCAGATCCGGAGCGCCTGAGCCTGCACACTCTGTATTGTAGGTAGACTTGTTTTGCCCGTGTTCGTTATAGCTGGTAAGCTGTATCGCAGAAAGCCGAGAAAAAGCGCCCTGTATAGCTGCAGCATAGCACGTGTCGACATTCCCCATGCTTTTCCACAGAAGAAACAAGTGACAGATGCCCGTCAACCTCTTTTTCATGTACGATACATGAGGGCTCCATGACAAATCTCTGTCAACTATGACACCGAGAAAGTTATATGTTCGAACGTAGGGCATGATTTGGCCACTTATCATTACGGTGTAGCGAGTCATAGATTTGCGCGTAAAGGGCATCAGTGCACATTTCTCGGAGGAAATTTCTAGGCCTCGACTACGGAGGTAGATAGCAGCTTCATTAGCAGCTCTTTGAATTCTTGCTCGCAACTGCAGGTGCGCGTAAGTCTTCATGCAGGGATATTAGCTTCTCCTTACGGTATTCTAACCCGTCGAAAGTGGGTTGAAGGGAGAGAGCAACAACCCACAGCCCTCTTTGACAATCAACTGAATACACTCCAACTTCTTTTGCCTGCAACTTTTGCGTTTCAAATTTTGTGCTTTAACGCGTTCTAACTTGCTCAACATTACAGAGCAGTTGTAGGGTCTTTGATATTATTTTTATTTTTGGTTCTTGCTACTCGGCTCATGGCTAATTTCCACGAGTGAGTGTGCATCTTATTTGGTTAACATCTGCATCTACAAACGAACATTTTATGCGAATCACTACTCAACATTTACGTTCACTGAAATAATTAAATAAATTACTGTACACTTAGCGGTGACTGCGACAGAAATGCGTTAACACCTTCTCGGGCGGTGGGGAACCAGACGGGTCGAACAACTACACAATATGTGAGTGGTGAATAGCACCACCAGTGGCGAACGCCTCCCATTTCGATGGCGTATGAAAGAGGTAAGACTGACGACGCATACCTCAGGTGTTGTGAAAAAGCAGTTCGCAAGTTAGCGTGTGCGCTAGCCGAGCGACCGCAGCACCGCTGGAGGACAGACAGACAGACAGACAGACAGACCTTTATTCTGGTCCAGAAGAAGGGGGAATATTAAAGCCTCGTCCATTATCACAATATTTTACAGCACTACTCTCCATCTAGGGCGCTTTATCCGGCTGCGCAAATGCAGATGTTCCTAAGAGGGGAACAGTGGGGGCAGGGGGGGACAGAGGGGTCATTGTTCCCTGCCCCGCCCAAACAAACTCGTCCACAGAGGAGTCGCTGCCATGGTTTCTACCCTAACTAGGCTCCAAAGTATAAATGCGCTCCTTTGAACCAAGTTTATTGACATTCATCATCATCATCATCATCATCATCATCATCAGCCTGTTTAGGTCCACTGCAAGACGAAGGCCTCTCCCAACGATTTCCACTCCGCCCTATCCTGAGCGAGTTGGTTCCACTTTATGCCCGCAAACTTTTTAATTTCATCGCTCCATCTAACCTTTTGCCTCCCTCTGTAGCTGCTACTAAAGCAGAAGCTATAAGGCTGCTACTTTACTAGCAGCGTTAGCTTCTACATCAGCTGCTACTAAAGCATCATCTAATGTAGAAGCTGAAATAGGGGCTAAAACAGCATTTTATACAGTGCTGTATTTTGCGACATTAAGTTATTGCCAAGTTTACCATCATCATCAAGGAAGGAGAGCGTGCTGGCAGAATGGGGCGAAAGACGACAACGACGAAGAACATCAGCGCGCGCTGCCGACACTGACCGAGAGGCTGCGGGCAGATTTCGCGAATTCGAGCTCCGTTCGTCCGCGTACCACAGGTCATGTTTCGCATCCCAAGGAGCCAGCTGAACCGGGGGAGGACCCTGACGACGCCGACTTCCAGCGCGGCCAGCATACCGCCACCGGAGGCCGACGCAAGTTCAAGGTGACGTATAGCGAGAGCCCTTAGCGTTAGGGTTAACGGTAAGGAATCTGGAATGACAGCTACTTGCGCAGTTTGGGCTACGTTCGGGCTTAGTTTAGTACAGCCTACTACAGTGATCTGCTTGCTTTAGCCGCAAACATTAGTGACTCTATTCTAAGGATGATTGCCAATAGCGTCGCCTTACGTGACGTAGTACCTTGCATGTCCAATACGCGTCCACTGACGAAGCGGCTATACTTGCTAGCTTTTCCTAAAACATCCAATCAGCACGCCCCAAATGCGGCACTATGGCAATGTGCGATCTTTTTCAGAATACGCCACTGGGTGATTCGTTGGCATTGAAGCGCACTCGTCGTTTACAGGGGCGTACAAATGCGAGCTCGTACACCTTAATCGCATCACCCCCTCCCCCCACCCCCCCACCCCCCTGTCCTTAGGCCTAAACATTCCTGATCATATGATCAATAAATCCTGGACATGTAGGTTAATGGTGGAGCGAACCTCTTGTAAATAAAGTTCAAGTTTCGATCGTAACAGTGATTTCTATAATGCTCGCTTAATACATACTCAACTGGCAAACGTTAAACAACGTTCCAGTGACCCGCACTCTGTACACTTATAACTTAACGTGTAGTGCACACCTTCAAAATTTGCGAATTTTTCTGACACCCACATTTAACTTCGAATGTCAAATTCAAAATATTTCATTTTGCAATTGCTTTATGCTGCACGATTACAAATGAAATACAGCCTCAGAACTTCTTGAACATTCGCTTAATATTTCTAGCGGAAGACACCTGTGAATGCGCGCTCTGCAAGCCTATTATTATTATTATTATTATTATTATTATTATTATTATTGTTGTTGTTGTTGTTGTTGTTGTTGTTGTTGTTGTTGTTGTTGTTGTTGTTGTTGTTGTTGTCGTCGTCGTCTCAAGCCACGACACAGGCGGTGTTGCAGACAGGACGTCTGCACTAAAGTACCGTCTTTCCGTACTGAAATACCGTGTTCCCGCCGCAGGACACAACAGCAGGTCTTTGGCATTGTTCGGCCGAGGCCCTTCTTCGTGCCGGCAGAATCTCGGCTGCCCCTGCGGTCGCGATCGTCGCCGCCGACGACGCCAACGTCGAGGCCTTCGACGGCTGCCGGCCGGGCCAGGGTATCCAGCTTCGACGACGAAGGAGACGACGTGTACAGGCGTGGCTACGAGTACGTGACCGCATTTTTACATGATTAAGGCGAAAACCTTAATACGCTTGTGGCGCTGAGCCCTCTTATCGCCGATAGTGGGTTCGGCTATACAAGGTCCAGACGCTCTTAGGTCTTAGGCTCTGGCCCAGGAACGGCTCTCAGGCCTGGAGTGCTATCCTGGACACTGTCAAGTTCCGCCATCTTGGCGGCTCTGATTGGCTCAAAAATGCCGCCATTACAAAATTTGACAAGATGGCAGATTTTGACAGTGTCCAGAATAGCATTTCTGGAGTCCGTGCTCCGTGTTGACTATCACTGCTGCGCTGCTCTGAGAGGCATCTAATAAAAACCATCACAATACTACTACTACTACTACTACTACTACTACTACTACTACTACTACTACTACTACTACTACTAATAATAATAATAATAATAATAATAATAATAATAATAATAATGTGTGCCTTGCGAAGATAACCTTGACAAAACGGTGGCAGCAAAAAAAAAAGAGGGTGTAAGAAATGTGGCAAAGTAAATCGACATCTCTCGCCTCGCTCTGTTCGTATGTTGTGCAAAAATTGACATGTAACAGTACGAACATATGGTTGGCATGACTGGTAGTCACGCCATCCGTGCATGACTGACATGATTGACACATGCTTGGTACAGCCGCAACATGATTGTCGAATTTAGCCAGCTTCTCCAAATACGTTTCTACATTGCAACGTAGGTTCGCCATGGGCCTTAAATAGGGCTTTGTTTCGTACATTCGCACGACGCTTATCTTTTGCTCTCGCAATCAGCCGGCGTCCGCCCGATCCACACCTGACCCTGGACGAAGGCGGCGGCGCATGCGTCGTGGTCGTTGCTCCCGGGCCCATGGCCGCAGCTGCGGCCGCAGCCTCCAGGCGACAGGTACGCAAGTTTCGACACTTCTTCGGAGCTTATTTGAAGCTTTTGTAACCGCAGTCAGTTGAGTGATTGATTTTTGTGGTTGTAAGTCTCAATACCGCGGTATGATGATGAGAGACACCGTAGTGGAGGGCCTCGAAAATTTCGACCACCTGGGGTCCTTTAGCGTGCGTCATGGCACAGTACACAGGGCTCTAGCATTATGCCTCGATCGAAACGCGGCCGTCCCATTAGGGATTCGATCCCGCAACCTTCGGGTCAGCTGCCGAGTGCCATAGCCACTATAGATCACCCTGGTGTGAGGCGGAAGGAAAAGGCCATAGCCAATATAGACCACCGTCTATAGTGGCTATGGAAAAGTGTCACGAGCTGGAACTTATCAAGGGCCGATATGTTGTCTACGCTGGTGGTGGCCTTGGGACGTTCTTGCGCCGTCCATTGGAAAACAGCCAGGACAAACCACGCAGAGAAGACAGCGCCAGTGTGAAGCAAGCCTCAACTTGAAACATCGACTCGGTCGAGCCACTTCAACATGGCACCGGACGCGAACGCCCCATATTTCCTTGGAACATTTTCGCAAAGTAGTGAGATACCCTCACGAAGATTTATGTATTGAGGTGTAAGAAAACTTACAGGCAACTAAGCCTGTTAAAAACTTACAGACAACTTGCAGACAACTAAGCAATGGATCCGAAAGCACAGCAGGCGTGGATGTGAGAAACATCGCACGTCCATACTAGTTAGACCACCATGTCGCGTGGCGTCGTCACATCATGTCATCACATCGTCATACGAGCTAGGGCTGCTATTTGGTCCCGTAATTATATCGCACGAAGTCATCGATCGGTCGTGTGCCCGAATTCAGAGAAATAAATTTCGAGGGTGGGCCAGGATAATTTCGCGAGCCGTTCCGGTCAAGCTCGAACTGAGGTCAACTGAATTTTCGTATTCGACAAAGTCAATTGTCCCGCGTGCGCCACGTCAGTTTTCGTTGATATTGAACAGTGACGTCATCACTAGATCCCGTAAATTTTGTTACCGTCTGCTGTGGACGCCGGGCGCTCGCCGATTTTTTTCAAGGCGATGATGATTGTGGTTCTGTTTTAGGAAAGGACGCCAATTTCTTCAGCTCCCGTCGGGAGTACGGTTAAGCATCAGTGGGGGCAGGGAAGTGACTGAAAAAACTAAAAGGAGAGAAAAGCCGGTAGAGGAGGCTTCCGCAAATTTTGACCACCCAGGGTTCTTTAACGTGCGCTGACAAAGAACAGCGCACAGGACTCTGGCATTTTCGCCTCCATCGAAAGTGCGACCGCCGCCGCCGTGATCGAGCCCACGTTTTAGGGGCGAAGCTCCTTAAGGTTTGGGTCTGTCCGTCCGTTGTAGTAGCGCGTTACCTATTAGGAATGCGCTACTAGGAGGGCGCGTGTGGGAGGCGCGCCCTCGGCGCGTCCCTCCCGGCGCGCGGGCTCTCTCACTCTTCCATCTGCTGTCTGTCTTGTGAGAGAGAGAGAGAGAGAGAGCGAAAGGCGCGCGTTGACTATGGAAATGCTCGTTCTTCGATGAACGCGCTACCAGCTCGCAAAGAAGAACGCGCCCTCACCCGCGAGAGACAAGCTTGACGCAGGCAGCGTCTTCTAGCGAGTTTCTTGATTGAAAAATACCGACTGCTCGCGCTGGAGAACCGTTCACCGGGCGCCCATATATATATATAGGCACTGGATCTTGACTTGCAATGAAGTGCCGGTGGGAGATTTCACTTGTGCGTAGTTGAACCACAAGGATTCGTAACGTGCGCGTTAACTAAATTAATCGAGAACTGGGCACGATCTACGATGAACCTCCGGAGCTTCGCCCACTCATCATCATTCACTCCGTGGATATGCTGTCAATTTTTTTTGGGTGGCAGCCGAGATATTTTTTTTCCTTTCATGTGGCATATGATCCTCAACTTAAGTTGACGACGGTGCAGCCATCAATGAAACGGAAAATTGTAGGTGTAACCTTAAGGGACAGGAAGATGGTGGAGTGGGTTAGGGAACAAACGCGTGTTAAGGACATATTAATAGAAATTAAAAAGTCGACGGTGGCAGGCCATTTAATGCGAAGACTAGAAAACCGTTGGTCATTAAGGGTGAACAGAGTGGATCCCTAGAGAAGGCAAGCGTGGAAGGGGGCGGCAGAAAGTTAGGTGGGCAGACGACGTCAAGAAGTCATGCGGGGATAAATTCTGCCCAGTTAGCACAGGACCGGGATAATTCGCGAGACCTCTGGGAGAGGCCTTTGCCCAGGAATGGGCGTAGACAGGATGACGACGATGATGACGATGATGAACCTCTCGCATTAACACCCTTTCGGCGTTGGCTATGCAGAGCCGACGACGGCGTCCCCCGACTCCCGTTGGGGGCGACGGTTTCCCGAGCGTCGCGGACGAACTGCGCACGTGCACGACGACGCTGAGTGCGCTGCCTGTCGACGTCGTCGCCAGGACCTCGTGCGGCGCCGGGCGTTCCTCTCCCTCGTCTTCGTCTTCCTTTTCCACCGTGTACGACGTCGACGTCACCGAGAACGCGCACCGCGACCAGAGGACGATGAGCGACGCCACGGACGACTCCAGCCACGACCGCCGAAGCGTCGGCAGCAGCCGTGCCAACAGCGGTGGCGCCCGAGCTCCGACACGCTTGCACCACGTGAGTGTTCTCCACGCAACTTGAGGAGTCGTCATCATGTCTACGCCCACTACTCCAACCAGCAGCACGAGTTTAAATATTCCGACAAATTCACATAATGCCCATCAGTAATCGTCGAAAATGAGCTAAACAAATCCTGATTAAGTATGCTTAAAGGTGCCTGAAATCATAAATTACTCGCTGAGAGTGTTGCATCAAAACGGGTTCTTTGTATTGTTGTGAGGTAAATGCAAAAAGAAATTTTCACGATCTGTGCAGGCAAACGCAAGTTATTCAACTTAAAAATTCAAAATAAGAGCAGACGACAGATATCGGCATCCGGAGACGTGTACGCTGCTTCCGATCAAAACGCGGCTTACGTCTTGCAGAACCGGAACCGTGCTGCCCTCTGTGGGCATCCTATCACAACCACGACATGGGCCGCACAGCGCCCCTTGTGTTAGTTACAAGCAAAATGATATTGTAATGCACAAATTTGTACCTTTCAGTAGCTTTATCAAGCATGAAACACGTTCCCAATTTGAAATTTCTCATGTTCGATGCATTGTAGGCATGTGTGATGCATATTTTTATTCCCTACTGTTCTCGGCCAATCAGAACTTGTAGCAAAGCCAGCATGGTGATGTCACATCCGCTCGGAAAAACTGTTGATGTATGGCACTGCACTAAGCGCGGAAACCGATTTCAGCTACAAATTAGATCAATGCCGTTCGATCACAAAACAAAGGAACAATAAAATCAGTGTGCGTAAAATGCATTTCAGGGCCCCTTTAACATCAAACAGATTAGTATAGCAAAATAAAAGGTACACATAGAGGGAACATAATCGCATAATTAGATCAAATTAAGCAACGATAATCCGAAAACACCGACGATAGTCGCAAGATAAACGCAAGGGAAACGCAGACGAATCACCGCTCTGCACCTCGTATAGAGATTTCACTGCAGCGGAACTAGCCAAGGCTTCCGTAACAGGTTATGATGTCCACACGTTCTCATATTTGAAACTTGTCTCAAAGGCATTCTTTAGTGGAGTTCCTTGTTCTTTAGTGGAGTTCTTTAGTGGAGGCATTCTTTAGTGGAGCAGGCTGGAATGAACAAGCACCGTCATCGAGTTGTTTACAGCACGTGGTACGCTTGCCAGAATACAGCGCCCGCTGAACTTGGCCCGATAACGCCACGCGAACAAGCCTCAGCACTCATTTATTTATTTATTTAATTATTTATTTATTTATTTATTTATTTATTGGCCTTTCTTGTAGGGTGGTTCACAATGCAAAAACAATCAGCGGCGTCATAGAAGTACAACACCAAAATTCATACATGGCACATAATACCAGGCCGGGCAACTGTTATGTGCACATTATGGACATTGGGTGAAACAACGAAAAAAAAAGCAACGCGGCACTGGGAACTGAGCTCTGGTGCTAAAGTCAGTCTAGTTCTTGTCCCAGTTAACATTTCACCGAAATTCAATTCTGTTCACATTTTCACCTAAACACAATTCAAAGGGCGTGCCCCTGCGGCCGAAGCTGTTCCAGTGTAAATGAGCGAATCCCTAGTTCTTCTGTTTTATCGGATATCAGGATTCATTTTCTTAAGTACTGGGCCATGGCGGGTCATTATACTGGTCATAATGGGTACGTTGGTCACGGATATACGGCATGAGCGTGGGGATATAAACGTTTACGTGAACTGCGCAGTCGAAGCTGGGAGCGCGCTTGATGCTGGCGGTGCTGGGCATTTCTTCGGTCGTGCTGCTGGCGCTGCTGCTGGCCTACAACACGCAGCTCGAGCAGAACTTCATCCACAGGTGAGCGATACAGCACAACGTCGCGAGAAATTTTTGCGTATAGCATGTCCCAAAACCAGCTCTGATTATGAGAGACGCCGTAGTGGAAGTCTCTGGAAATTTCGACCACCTGGGGTTCTTTAACCCCAGGTGGTCGAAATTTCCAGAGACCTCCACTACGGCGTCTCTCATAATCAGAGCTTTCAACCCCAAGTGGTCGAAATTTCCAGAGACCTCCACTACGGCGTCTCTCACAATCAGAGCTTTCAACCCCAAGTGGTCGAAATTTCCAGAGACCTCCACTACGGCGTCTCTCATAATCAGAGCTTTTAGCCCCAAGTGGTCGAAATTTCCAGAGACCTCCACTACGGCGTCTCTCATAATCAGAGCTGGTTTTGGGACGTTAAACCCCACAAATCAATCAATTCGGAACACTAGGCATCCCTCCTTTCATACCCATTCCTTTGCGTTCACTGTCCACCTGCTATCATTCCTACACACATTTTAACAGCGGAGCATGTCATGGGCTAGCAACGCTCGCCGCTGGATGTCACACAAGAAGGAGAAGCGGACCCACTCTGGCCCAACGTTACTAGAACAAACTCAGTTTCGCAGCTCCGTATCTCCGCCAGCGGAGGAGGGTGGTCCAAACGGCGGTCGCGTGAACTTGCGGCGCTGCAGTCGCGTCTTCCGCTATACTCTCGGCGCGTCGTCTGCTACGACGGAGCACAGCGGCGGTCCACCGCGCATTTCGCACGGCGACTTTCTAGTAGTGCTATTGCGAAAGTTAAACATTTATCGTCCGTCCAGTCGACGTTCCCAGATCCCATTTGTGCACTACTTAAGTGGATATGCATAAGGTCGTCTGTATGCATCGACCCGCATGCATTGCTCATTGGATTGCACGGGTGTTGAATTTTTATGCCTGGTGTCTGAAATGGCACCATTAACGCCAAACTGCTACCACCTAAACTTGTTATTCCCGGCACCGTCGCTTACCGCGGCAATAACGGCCGCACCGTACTCGTGCGACTGCAAAACGGCTTCGAGCGCAAGCTCGGCCAGCACACGGCCAGGTGCGGCGACCTTTGTGACAAAACTTGCTATAGACTGTACCCATCCTTCAAACATGGCACGAATATAACCACCAACGCATGGTCGGCTAACTGGCAGTTGTGCCCTCCTTCGCGATCCCACCGTAATCAACAAAGCCGTCTATTTTGTAGGTAGACTTGTTGAACTCGTAAGAATGCCTAAGCTTCATTTCATCGACAAGAAGCGTCCCCAAGCTGCTTGCTCATTTGACATTGTATGTATTCCAGACAGACGGCTTCAAATCCATATTGTGAGCACTTTTAACGTACTTCATCGTTCTCATCTGTACATAACCATCATCATCCCTGTTCCTCTTCTTCTTCGTGCATTGATGCTTGGAGTGCCTGCAGAATAAACGTGTCTGCTGGCGTTGTCTGGTCCGGTCTTCCTCGGTCTTCCAATATTTATATTAAATGGCCTCCAGTACTTGTGCCAGCCGGTTCGTGGTTGGCAGTGGTAGCATATTCAGGTCTATCAGCAGCCTTTAGGCCCGTGGGCTGGCGATTCGTACAAGCATGCAGTTAAGCAACCATTCTGCGTTGTACGCATTCCACACGGTGCTTTTGCTTTGATTTTGCGAAATGCATTTGCAACCGCCACCTTTTAGAGCGGTGGGAGGCAGTCCAGCTGCTTGTTCAGGCACTCTCCTCCGAGGTCGTTTCTATCACTCCTTTCAGTTCCGTGATTTGTTTCTCCTGCTTCTCGCGAGCTGCTGTGGCCCCAAGAAACGTTCTTCTGAGATTCTTCATCTTAAAATTCTTAATGGTTGCCTTCGCTAGTGTCTGCAGTAGCTCCTTTCTACGGTGTCTTAAACAATTCGGACAGATCTGGCGTAGCGTGAAAACCAAGCAGTTTTTTGCGCGTACTCTGTCGCTATCCTTCACATACCTTCAGTTCATCAACTTCGCAGAGTAGATGTTCCATTCCCACAGCACAGCTTAGACTGTACGAAAGCTGTTTTCTTTATGTAGCTGTTCACTGTGCAGTTCAACTGCTCATCAACTACAACTGTTTTTTGCACAACCCGTTCACAAGCCGGCGAGTGTAAAATATTCCGCACCTACTGCTCGTTACCTCGTCGTAAAACACTCAAAAAGCCATTGCTTTGAACGTAGCGCAACAGTTGACAAGTGATCGAATGTGAATGTGATGCGAGGGCAATTCTGTGTCCGTAAGTGTTGGTAATCACTTGTCGTTCGTCTTACTGTTCTACTTCTGACGGCTCCTCCGTCGACGAGCTGGGCACAGGGCTTTCGCGGGACGCCATGCGTTTTTTCGGGTATTTGCGCCTTGACCCTGAACATTTTGGCTTATATATATATATGGGGTGGAAGTGCTGCGAACAAGCGTACCAAGCGCTAGCTCTCATTTTCTCCGACGGATCAAAACTTATTGTCCAGCAAAAACATGAAAGTAGCGCTCTATAATATTGCCATGCTCAAAAAAGAAGGTCACAGAGTTTGCATTTCGGAGTGGGCTTTCAACTTTGCGATGTTAAGCTTGCTCCCACCTCCTGAATTCCGTAGGGTCTTTTGGTGGTCCGAAGTGGCGTGAACCGGGGTCATCGTTGCGGTGTCTGCGACGATGCACCCCGATTTTGCACCCCGGCGCAAAGCAAGTCGGCATACCGCGCATAAATGATCCTGGGGCTCTTCGCTAGGCGTCGTACACGACGCATGTGTCTTCATCCAAGGCACTTCGCATTGGCAAAAAAAAAAAAATAGTTTCAAAAATTACGAGTGAACAAAGCGTACCAGTTCAGTGGCGCACCGACGGGCGGGGGGGGGGGGGGTTCGGGGTTGTAACCCCCCCCCCCCCTAAGCCGGCCTAACCCCCCTCCCACCTTATTACTGCTCCTATGTCCTAGAAGAATGTGGCGCTAATTTCTCTGCAAAACGCCGAAAAAAAATAATAAAGATAATCATCGTCATTGATGTTACTATTATTTGGCATTTTATTTACTTTTTTTTCACACGCAACAACTGCGCAATCGCGTGCCTGGCCCTTTGTGAAAAATCGAACCCACCCCTGGCAGAGATCCTGGGTGTGCTACTGTACCAGTTGCTGCAACGCACGTGCACGTCAACTGCGCCGTTACAAGCGCCGGTGGCGAGAGCCAACGGCAAGCGCAAGACGTGACTACAGCGCCACTAGTTCTCGCGACCGCCACGCGGACCGCCTCTCCCGCAGAGCTTTTAAACTGAGTTTATTCTAGTAACGTTGCTCTGGCCCTGTACCCACCATCCACACTCTTCCCTTCAGCTCACTTCTGCATTACATGCGATTATATGCGAAGGGCAGTTGTATAAAACGAAAAAAGAAAGAAAAGAAAAAATAATGAATGAATGAATGAATGAATGAATGAATGAATGAATGAGGTGACTTTAGCCTGGCATACAAATCTGGCAATGAATGAATGAATGAATGAATGAATGATGTTGAATCAGGTGGCTTCAGCCTGGCATACAAATCCGGCAATTAATTAATTAATTAATTAATTAATTAATTAATTAATTATGTATCAGGTGTCTTTAGCCTGGCATAGAAATCCGGAAATGAATGAATGAATGAATTCTGAGGGTTTACGTCCCAAAACGAAAGAAAAAATAAATACAGCACAGAAACAAGTTTAGATATCATTATTAAAGATGCAATGAATGAAAGAAAGAAAAAGAATGGAAGGTCCACTGGTACGTGAAAGCGATTATGTGAAGGACAAAGAGGAGATCAGGAAAGGAAGAAAACGCGGAAAGAAATGAAAGAAGAGAGACGAATAAAGAAAGATGCCCTGTCACGCGCAAGGCAAAAGCGGATCCGCTCTTGCCCTGCGCCCACTATCCCTTCACTTGCCCTCAGACCGCTGCTGCATGACAGAGAGAGTGCTGCATGAAGTGTCAGTGGCCTTAACACTCTTGCCAGTTACGTCATGATTAACAATGAAAGCCCAGCTTTGTTGTTCCCGTGGTTTTGCTAGTCCTCTGAATCCGTTCTGCTCTCTTTCTGTGCCTTTCTGCGCCCGTTTCTTTCTTTCTTTCTTTTTTTTCCGCGGCAATACTGGCTGAAAAACGCCAGTTCCTTTGGATGGGCGCGCCATCTCCTAGAACACGTAGTTCGTGTTGTTATTCGTACCGTATACTTGTTTCGCCTTGTGGGAAGGCACACTTATCGATGAGTCCCAAGAAAAATTATTGAGTAATGGTCAGAGTGCCGGTCATCCGTGCCGGGTGTGCCGTGCTCGAACGCTTCGTTTTCGAAGGTTTGGATGTTTTCGTTTTTGGTATACACATGTTTCTACGCTGCATTTATGTTTTCTTTCCTTTTTTTACGTCGGGTGACGCCGCTATAGCGGACGGGCGATTCTTGCACGCCGTTCCAGCGCCCCTAGATGTTGTCGAGGCTTCGACGTTGAGGCATTGAACGATGCAGTAATGAGCATGCAAACGCAGAGTAACGGGAGTCAGGCAACAACATAAACCTGTTTCCCGCCGAATGTTATTTTTATGAAAATATTTCCATTTTGTTTTCCGTTACGTAACAGTTCATCTTCATATTTTTGTTCTTGTTGTTATCGCATAGTCTGTCACCGATCGATTCATCAATGCTGCAAATCCCGAACTTAGCGTTTTGTTTTCTACATCATTTCCACCGTGCCCTTGATAATGCACAACGGCTACGTCGTGTCTGTCATGTGAAGTTATCTCGTGTCGACATTATCGCGTTCGTGCGAATGTAAGTTGTCTATCTCACAGGGTCAAAGGCGTGTTCGACAAGGGTTGGGGCAAGCGTCACGCCGACATCAACTCCACGCACGACATCGGTACCGGTGGTAAGTGCACAATCGGTGATATGTTATCGTGAAATGCCGCAGACTGCTACCCCATCCTGCCGAACAGCCTCAAATGAAACGGTTTTTAGGTAGCTAATTTCCAAAGTCGTGAAAGGGCACACCTATCTGCTTAGCATCTGCTGCATTAAACAGCCAAGGTAACATTTATTCACTGCCTTCGTTTGCAAGTGAGTTATACATTAAGCGCAGTGATTATTTTGAAAACGTTAACAAGCAATAAGGAAAATGATGAACGAAGTTTCAGTTACACTTGTGGCATACCTCGTTTATAAGCTTCACGCATGTTTCCGAATCGTGCAAATGCGTCAACTGGCGTGCTGCTTTGTTTAGCATCCACTCTATAGCACAACTTGCACTAACACCTGCAGCATTTGGAATGTAAAGCAATGGCGATCTGCCCTTTTTAAAAAGTGAATTATACTTTTGAGCCCAACACTATACTTTGATAAAAGTTAGCAGCCACTTATCTGTCATATGCTCATGTTGCTTCTGTTTTTTTTATTACAAATGCTGGTCATTGCATTGCTTATTCGCCCGTTGTTTTGGTCGTGTTCTTTCTTTTTTTCTTTGCGATTAGCGTCTATGCAATGACAAGTCTGTCCTCTTTTGTTTCCTTTTTTTTCCTTGCGTGACTCTTTTGAGGTTCTTTATGGCATTGGTCTAGTATGTATTTCTTTCCCACTCCTGCCTAAGGGCTCTAAATAGGCAGGCCGTATGTAATAAATAAATAAATAAATAAATAAATAAATAAATAAATAAATAAATAAATAAATAAATAAATAAATAAATCTGTAGACCTCTCTCCCACGCAGTGTGAACACGTTATTTGATTTCGCATACGCTATTGGCTTGAGAGATCGCGATCAATGTCACCAAGCAGTGCTACGAAGCTACTTTTGCAAAACTTGTCCTTAACAGGAAGCAATTTATTGCTCGATAGGGTCGACTAATTGATTGATTCATTATTAAGGGACTGGTATAGACTTAATGATTGACTGAATGCCTGATCTACCTCATGCAGGAGTGGACGAGGCGGCGCCGGACCCGCACCGCGGCAGCCTTACCACCGCCGCGCCCCCGTCCACCAGCGTGCCCACGCTGCCCGAGAGCTCCGAGGAGTTCGAGCACCGCCTTCGCGATATGGTGTCGCGCTTCTGGACGCCTCGCGGTGAGAACGACTACGCCGGCGGCAGCGGCTACGGCTTTGACACGCCGCGAACCAGAGCCAGGCGCCGAGGCTGGCCGGAAAATGGCGGCGGTCGTGACGTAGACGACGCCGACGGACGCGCCACGTCACCGTTGCCAACCGAGCCGCTGTCGCAGCCGTTCGTGCGGGACTCTCCGCACCGCAGGACCGACTGGTTCCTGGTGCAGGCGAGGCGTAGCCACGGTCGCCTGCCGGACGTCAGTTGGGACGGCGACGGCAAGCGCGGTAACTCCTCTCGGGAGGACGCGGCCGAGATAGAACAGTTGTGGGTGGAAGGCGAAGACATGGAGGAGGACGCCGGAGGGACCGGATATCCGTGACGGACAGGGCGGACCGAGCGCGTGGTGTCGCCGGCTGCTTCGCTCCGCCCGTTGGGTCCGGTTTCTTTTGGGCGATTTGTTTTTGCGTAGATTCGCTCATTTCCATTGTCTTTATTTTATATCGATTCATTGTATTTGTTTTATATCCATTTTATAGCCATCCACAGCCGAACGCCGAGAGCGCGCTTATAGCAAATCGCAGTGCGACAGAGGACAGAAGGCGGCATCGAATACAAGAGAGCCGAGACGGCTGTGGGTGGTACTTGCCGGTGTATTGTTTTCTTGAGAGGTGCCTCTTCGAGAAGGTAGCAACTTCGCACCTTTTGAAGGAAATGAACGCGGGTATGAGGGTGCACTGGCTCCCGCCCCTTTAAGTAACTGAAATTTGACGCCAAATTATAACACCCAACCTTTACAGTATAGTGCTTAATGTAAGGGCCGCTGTGAGAGGGGGTCGGTAGAAGGCGTGGGAGGGGGTTGCTGCTGCGAAACTGCCCCACTCTCCAATAATCGGGAGTCCTACGCACGCCTATGAATAGACGTAGGACTGGGGACCGCATGATGTTAAATGCAATACCGAGGTCAGCATATATGGAGAGGTTTTCGCGGAAAGTTGTAAGCCCTTATACGATTGCAGTTCGTAGAGGGCTGGTAGTAACTATGTATTAGACACGGTTTCTTATTCCAAGTAGGCTTCGGCAGCAGAGGCTTGATATGCTGAACGTAACGTTACGCCACATCTGGCAGATCTAGTTCGTCCTAACAGCTAATCCTAATGAAATTTCATTTGTGTACTGTATGATTAGCCCTAAAACTTCTCCGAGGTTGCAAGGTATCTTCTTGGTGCAAGTTGACGCTTACCGCAATGCATTATTGTTGCTTACGTGACTTTGTACGTCAACGTGGAAGCTCTGAAGTAAAAAAATCGCAAGTTTCTGAATTCAAGGATTTTACCTATTGTTGGGTATCGTGTGTCTCAGCTTGCGGCTTCATCTGCGCAGAGCTGATAGTCGAAGCGGACAAGGCGACGGTGAGTTAAGGTAACTTTTATATACAGAACAGAGGCGTTACATTTTCGGCACTGGGGCCGACAGCTTATTGGGCTCGCACTGAGGTGCGATGACGACCCGGGATTTCTTCAGTCGCTCTCTCTCGTCACTCCGCGGCTTGCTTCTTTTATAGCCCCTTTTGACCCCTTGCATCAGCCAGTAGGTCGAAGCCTCCAATCAGGAACCGCCGTTGGTTGCTGGCCGGGATCCGACCCGTGGTTGAGAGGGCTTGCGCGCAGGTGCGTGAGGAATTGCCGTCGATTGCGTCAGGCGCACCGCAAGAGTAGCCGTGGATTGCATCAGACAGTCTACCGACGTTGACGCCACTTGCATCAGACGTTCTACCAGCTTAAATACTTTGCCGGAGCAATGAAGGTTGGAGTTGAGAGCCCTGTCATTACACTATGCAGTCTGCACCAGCGGTGGCGGCTGCGGTAAAATGTGAAGACGTGGCGCAATTTTCAGCCATTTACAAAACTCCACAGCTGCCGTGCGGGACGACCAAAGCCGAGTAGATGGCGGATTCGCCAGTGTTGTATAGCAATCGAGGTTTTACGTGCGAAAAGGCAGGATGCAATTACAAAGCCTGCCGCAGTGGAAATCCTAAAATTTCCAGGTCCTGGGGTCTTTTAAACGTGCACTGAAAACTCGCATCGCACTTTTACTCCAGCATTTCCGCCGCCATCGATAATGCGACCGCCGCGCACGGGTTCGAACCCGAATCCTTCGGGTCTGCAGCCGGGCATCGCAATGCACAGTACCACAGTGGCGGACTTCGAAAAGATATTGGCACTTGACAATGTCCAATGTAGCCCTCGTAGAAATGAGGCGCTGAGCATCGAGTCGAAAGCGATCCGTATACCCAGCACCACCACTGTACCGTGCTCAAACGCCACTTCTCGAGTAGTCGAATAGTGGGTGATTGCTTTACGTTGAGGAGCGAGCCGCCGTTTTTTGCCGAACAGCACAGGGCGCGGAGGGAAGGGGGGGGGGGGGGGGGGGTGAGCTGAACCAAGGTACGAACATCACACTACTAACTTGCCAACGAAAATGATAGCACGGGGGGGGCCGAGGGCCGCCAACACAAAGGTGAGCTCTATGCTGCCAACTGTCTTATCGAAAAGCGAAAGCGCTTGCACGTTCTTTTTCTTCAATACTTACAAGGCAGTTTTTCATGCAATTTTGTTATGATTTCTTCTTCTTCTTCTTCTTCTTCTTCTTCTTCTTCTTCTTCTTCTTCTTCTTCTTCTTCTTCTTCTTCTTCTTCTTCTTCTTCTTCTTCTTCTTCTTCTTCTTCTTCTTCTTCTTCTTCTTCTTCTTCTTCTTCTTCTTCTTCTTCTTCTTCTTCTTCTTCTTCTTCTTCTTCTTCTTCTTCTTCTTCTTCTTCTTCTTCTTCTTCTTCTTCTTCTTCTTCTTCTTCTTCTTCTTCTTCTTCTTCTTCTTCTTCTTCTTCTTCTTCTTCTTCTTCTTCTTCTTCTTCTTCTTCTTCTTCTTCTTCTTCTTCTTCTTCTTCTTCTTCTTCTTCTTCTTCTTCTTCTTCTTCTTCTTCTTCTTCTTCTTCTTCTTCTTCTTCTTCTTCTTCTTCTTCTTCTTCTTCTTCTTCTTCTTCTTCTTCTTCTTCTTCTTCTTCTTCTTCTTCTTCTTCTTCTTCTTCTTCTTCTTCTTCTTCTTCTTCTTCTTCTTCTTCTTCTTCTTCTTCTTCTTCTTCTTCTTCTTCTTCTTCTTCTTCTTCTTCTTCTTCTTCTTCTTCTTCTTCTTCTTCTTCTTCTTCTTCTTCTTCTTCTTCTTCTTCTTCTTCTTCTTCTTCTTCTTCTTCTTCTTCTTCTTCTTCTTCTTCTTCTTCTTCTTCTTCTTCTTCTTCTTCTTCTTCTTCTTCTTCTTCTTCTTCTTCTTCTTCTTCTTCTTCTTCTTCTTCTTCTTCTTCTTCTTCTTCTTCTTCTTCTTCTTCTTCTTCTTCTTCTTCTTCTTCTTCTTCTTCTTCTTCTTCTTCTTCTTCTTCTTCTTCTTCTTCTTCTTCTTCTTCTTCTTCTTCTTCTTCTTCTTCTTCTTCTTCTTCTTCTTCTTCTTCTTCTTCTTCTTCTTCTTCTTCTTCTTCTTCTTCTTCTTCTTCTTCTTCTTCTTCTTCTTCTTCTTCTTCTTCTACATCGTCCAGTTCTTGGCCGATCCCCTTAGGTACGTTGTGCTAGCATTCTGAGCAGCCATCAGCAACCTAACATTAAAACCTACTTAGTATTAGTTACCTCGCCCGAGTTAACCTCTTCGATGCGTTCCTCCCGTGAATCGAGTGAGAAGAAGAAAGAAGAAGCGGGCTGTGCATGGGCTGGTTGTGTTCGCCTGCTCCCCGGGTTCTGGCCTAGACCTGAGTAGTTGCTGAGTTTCTTTTTTTGTGAATTGTAGCTCGTATATTTAGTGTTACTGATCGTCATTAAGTGCACTTTGTCCTGATCAAAGCAGATTGATGCCGTTTTCCTCTCCAGGGCCAGGGGCCTTCCTCTGGTCTGCTTCTGTTTCTCCGCAGGATTTACCTGTGGACATATTTTTGCGCAACGGCATCACATCAGTCCCAGTGGCCCTAGTCCCGACTACCGATGGCATCATCCGGATGAAGAATCCGAAAACGATTCAGGCGGAACTTCGCACGGTGACAGCCCATTACCAGAACATCACGGAAGTCCGCCAGTTTGGCAGAGGAGGTATCGTCTGTTTTTCCTCAGACCAGCCCTGTGTTCAGGACCTCCTTAAGTGCTCAGCATTCGCATCTTGTCCGGTGAGCGCTTTCATTCCCCCCCACTTGGCCTGCGTTAAAGGAATTGTCCGCGGAGTTGATGTTAACTTGACACCACCAGAGGTACTCGACTTATTTTCTCCGGCAGGTGCTATTTCTGTTTATCGGTGTGGACGGATAGTTGACAGGACTAAGGTTCCGACGGAATCGGTGATAGTCACGTTTGCTGGGTCCATTCTGCCGAAGGAAATCAAGGCATGGCCTTTAATTTATAGAGTAGACACGCTGTCTCCTCGCCCTCTACAATGCGTGAAGTGCTGGCGATATGGACACACATTGAGAGGATGTAGGTCCTCTCCTAGGTGCAGAGTGTGCGGAGAAGGCCATAACTCTAGTGAGTGCAAAAGCTCAGAAGTAAAGTGCTGCCTCTGAAATGAAGGACATTCGGCTGATGATGCGAATTGCTCTGCTAAAGCTCGAGAATTGCAAATTCTTGAAATTGTGGAACAAAAACGTTGTTCGCGTAAAGACGCCATAAATGAAATTCAATCTAGATCGCAGGGTTACGCCGGAGCTGCTAGCCGCCACGCAACTTCAATGGAAGCCTCTCTTTCTCTCACCATTGCTGATGTGGTCGAAAGGGCAATGGAAAAGGCTATGGAACGCCTAGCTGGAACCTTATGCGAGTCCTTGATACAGATATTTAGCAACTAGATGGCACAGATTTTTGGCACATCAGCGCCTATTACTCTGACGCCTCAAAATAATGAGCGCTCACAATTATCAGAGGAAGCGACGTCCCCTGTATCGTCCCAGGATGCTCAATCTGCAGACCATGTTGCCAGTGCCAATCAGATTCAAAACGATGGCAACATCGATGAGGTGCAGGAGTCTGATGACATGGAGCTGGATCCCCGATCTTTAAAGCGTACTCGATCACCGTTGTCAAAAAAAGCACCTTTGGCTATTCCTTTCAAATCCAAAAAACAACTCAAGGACAATCTATCTAAGAGCAATTTCCTGAAGGAAAGTATCCTAAGCAAGGCAGTCGCTGAGGCTATTCTTGCGAAACCATAGCGTCCCTCAAGATTATTCATTGGAATTGTCGATCTATTCACTCCGCGGTAACTGATCTATTGTACTTATCATCAAAATTCAGTCCAGATATTATAGCACTACAGGAAACCTGGCTTTCAGGGCATCAATCTTTTCATTTAAATAGCTATCGATCGTTTCGATTGGACCGCCCATGTAAAGGTGGCGGTTTAGCATTTTTTATAAAGCATGGACTAAGTATAAAAGCAAAAATATCATATAAACACATGTGCCCAGACAGTGAGATATTTGCTTTAGATGTAACTCTACCTGGTTGCCCGCCCTTTTCATTAGTTAATGTATATTTTCCTACAGGAGTGCAAACCACTAGAAGCTTGGACTTAGCTCTGCCTTCATGGTGCAAAGACAAAATAGTTGTTGGAGATTTCAACTCACACCATACGTGTTGGGGTTTTAAAACTGACCAATGCGGTAAACGTTTGTGGGAGTGGACAAATGACAACAATCTTAGGTGTCTTAATTCCAGAACGCCTACATTTATCCGTGATCGGTTCCGCTCTGCCTTGGACTTAAGCTTTATTAGTTCGTCAATTTCTAGTAGTGCGTGGAGTGCTTTGGACTGTGCCACAAATAGTGACCACTTCCCAATCATGTTTGATATTACTTGCCCAGTAAAGATTGAAGGTATACAGGTTCGAGTATTTGTCAATTATACAAAATTTAAAAAGGATTTAAAATCAGCTTTGACATCTGATTATGATGATGAGGACAACAAAGCCACGAAACTAAGTGCTGTAATTAAAAGAACACACAAAAACGCCGAGTTTAAGGTTGCATCAGCGCAGACTCCTTCGTACAGCCCTTGGTGGACTGCAGACTGTACTCGGGATCACCGAAGACGTCAGGCAGCATGGAAGAAGCTTATGTATAACCAGTCCCCTCAAAACTGGGTAGATTACAAATTTTTCTCCGCGACATTTAAGCGCACAGTCGCTATAGCTAAAGAAGAGTATGATAAAAGACATTTTGAATTCCTTTCGAGTCCTAAAAACAAGAAATCCTTGTTTAGATATCTCAGGTCTCGTAAAATCCTACCAACACCAGTTAATACAGATTACGTAAGGCTGTCACCAGATGAAATGACTAAATCGCTAGAACAGATTGCTGTTGGGCTGGCAGGTAGATTCACATCGTCCATATCTAAAGTGCTGGAAAAGCCAGCCCCAGCGACTGACTTTACTGAAATCTCATTATCTGAGTTAGATCAAGTGATCAGATTATTACCCTCTTCAGCTCCTGGTCCTGATGGCATAACGGTATCGATGATAAAAATCTTATTTAATGTGTCTCCTGGCGATCTTCTCAACACTATAAACTATTCGTTGAAAAAGGCTTGGGTACCCTATGAGTGGAAAGTAGCTAAGGTAATCCCCTTACTTAAAAAACAAGAATTAGGGTATAACGTGGACAACATCAGACCTATTTCTCTAACGTCGAATATGGTCAAGTTGATAGAGAGAGTATTGCATGGCAGAATAACTACCTGGATGACGGACAATCTGATACTAAATCCACATCAAATAGGTTTCAGAGTTAACTGCTCCATCTGGTGTGCTCATGCTGATTTAGAAAGCCGAATCCAACTTGCTCAGAAAAGAAGACAGCATGCAGCCTTAGTGACACTGGACATTGCTAAAGCATATGACAGCGTAGAACATTCCGTTTTACTCAGTACTCTGCAGGGTTACAACTTTCCTAAATACATGATCGCGTGGGTAGCAGAATTTTTGAGGTTCAGAGAATTTTATTGTTTTAAGGACGGATGTTGCTCGTCTAAGTTTAAACAGACCCGAGGTGTTCCACAAGGAGCAGTTTTATCACCAGTACTATTTAATGTATTAATGAGCTCAATCCCCAAATGGCAGGGCGTTCAAGTTTATGTATATGCAGATGATATTGCGTTTTTTGCGGCAGACAGTGACATTTCGGCGCTTTACCAAAATTTACAAAGATACATGGGTATGCTCGAGGTCTGGTTGGACAAACTTTGCATGACGTTAAATGTTAGTAAATGTGCATTAATGGTGTTCCCATTCGCAGTCCCTATTTCCATTTCTTTAGTGTACAAGCATGACGTTATTCCACAGGTGACCTCTCTCAAATATCTGGGAATTACTTATAACGAAAAACTCAATTGGGGACCGCACATAGAAAACGTAGCTTCAAAGGCGCAGCATGCCTTAGGTATACTACGCCGGTTGAGCAAAAAACAATACGGTCTTCGTAGAGACACTATGTTAATGATTTATAAAATGTACATGCGCCCGATTCTAGAATTTGGGTGTATTCTATTCTCTGGCTGCCCTGCTTATAAAATTAAGCCTCTGGTTGTATTAGAGCGTGAAGCCTTGCGTCTGTGTCTGGGACTCCCTAAGTTTGTCGCAAACAATGTTCTGTACCAAGAAGCGCGCCTGCCAACATTGCCCTGCCGATTCCGCATCTTAACGGTCCAAACGTTTCTAAAATTTTACAGCGTTCCGTTTAGACGATCGGAATATGTCTTTATAAAAGATCCTGATTCATTCTTCTTAGCTCATTGGCCACGCTTTCACACACCCCAAATTGTTTTTGTACAAAAACAGTTAGATAGCATAAACGTGAATATTAGAGAGGTAATTGCAATAGCGGAATCAAATCAGAATATAAATATTGAGTTCGATAATATTTTCCCCAATAATTCTAAATTTCATTGCCACAAGCTCTTAAACAACTTGTTGCAAGATTACCTTGCTCAAGCACAAACTAAATACATAATAGCCACAGATGCTTCCGTGATAGAGGAAAAGGCAGGGGTGGGAATTTTCTCCTCGTCGCTCACCTGGTCGTATGCATTAAGACTCCCAGATTACACCCCTGTATTTGTAGCTGAGCTTGTAGCGATAATCTTAGCCTTGCGGAAACTCCCGTCAGATGCAGTCAGTGCGGTGATCTTAACAGATTCTCTTTCAGTCTGCACTACATTAACAGCTTCTCCTAAGTCTGCTGCCCTCCAGACGTTCCTCACTTTAGTCCCGCCAAAGATAAACCTAGTAAAATTATTGTGGGTTCCTGGCCATAGTGGGTTAAATCTAAATGAGATGGCCGATTCGTTAGCGAGAGCATCGCTTAACGGACCAGTAGTATCGGTTCTTCCAGCATTAGAATTTCCTACTGCGCTAAGATATCGGGCATACGCGATACACAGGGACGCCATTGAGACAATAACAACGTGGACAGAATTTAGACATCTAAAATTCCCGTGGAAAAGACAATGGTGTCCGTCGCGAAAAGCTGAAGTGCTGATTACGAGATTACGCTGCAGAGTCCCTCCATTAAATCTTTACTCGCACAGGGCTGGTCTGGTGATATCGCCTCTGTGCCCATTCTGTCTTGAAATCGAAACAATTGACCATTATTTTTTAAAATGCCGCCAGTATACATCAGTAAGAAAGAGACAACTGGAAATTGTGCTTTCTAAATTTGGGCTAACATTGTCATTGGAAGTCATTCTTACTTTTGGTGCCTCGGTATTGGGCTTCAGCCACAGGGACATATTTGATGCAGTATGTGGATTTATAAAGGCCTCAAAACGACTACGTTTGTGATTATTCACATTCCAAAATTCTTAACTATGATAAAGCCTATACATTAAGAAAAAAGGAAAACATTACCTGTTTTGATGGTAGAAGTGCACATATAGTTTACATAGTTTTTTTTTCCCTCTGTTTTACTTTTCTCCCGATTATTATTAATTTATTATTCTATTTTATTCGTCATGTTGTGGTATTTGCACAATATACCAGCTAAAAGTTAAGCACTCCAGGTCTTGGCCAATCCCCCGTAGTGGGTATGCGCCATATTTGAAGGATCATCATCATCATCATCATCAGCATTCGAAGCAAGCCATTCGAGCCGAGCGCAGACATGCAACGACAGCACCTGCCCATTACGAGTTCTTCAAGCAGTCGTAGCGCAACAGCGCCTGTAGTAAAGATGGACTGCGAGACCAGGACAGAGAACGCGGAAGGAGCTGCCGACGACGCAAGGAAGGAAGCTTGCCGGGAACACGGAGGTAAAGCTCCTTCGGCCCCGACCAGAATCAAGGACGGGACACCAGGGTTGTCCCTTGCCGTCGGTGGATGTAGTCCAGACCGTGACCGCGAAAACGACCCTGACCAACGACGAAAGGGACAAGACGACCGCGGACGCGACTCGGTCGGCCAGGTTCGGAACGCGAGCCGCCTTGATCCTCAACGGGCATTGAAGAGATGCGCCTCGGACGACGCAGGACACGGAAGTCGTGGCGACGACCACGGCAAGCGGCGAGTGATAGGTAATTAACATTTATTAGTTAGGAAGGCACTAACGGCCCAGTCAGGGCCTGTTATTGAATAGTTGCACAAGGAACGTCTACCGCTTTTTGTCCCCCCCAAAGGCTCACGGAAAAGTCGTAGTCTTCCGACATGGCGGGATGCTTGTTTTCTAGTAATTTACAATGTGATGTGCCTCTAAGCCGATGGCGGAGCGCTTAGAGGCACAGTACATTGCGTTTTCATTTTTTTGATAACACTTCTCGGTGTTCCAGAACGGTCATCCTCGTTGCCTTTTGATCAGTTATGCAGACTGTGATAGGATCCCACTTGCCTTGTCTTGTCTTCTTGGTGCTTGTCTTGTGCCCTTCTGTTAGTGTGTGTGTGCGTGCGCCCAATTCCTTCCGACGAGGATCAATGCGCCTTGCTCTTCGCGTCATTGAGGCGAGCTGTCTTGAATGCGCGTGCTGTGAATACAGTACGCGCCTTACAGTACACTGATGTTGCCCTGCAGACCACGGAGGCCGTGATGACGTGTACCCAGCCGTCAAGTTTCGCGTTGCGGCCAGAGGCAGGACAGGCACCAAGACAGTGGCGACCTGCTGGACACGCGAGGACGCAAGTCGCCGTCGCTGCTACACGTTCGAAGACGACTGAAGGCCCGCAACTAGAGAAGAGGACGTCCACTGCCAACCAAGGGAGCAACGCAATAAGCGGAGCACTTGATGCCGCGTCACGTGCGAACGACGAAGGGCAGAGGTCTTCGAGGACAGAAGTAGTCGACCTCTTCGACGTCTTCGAAGGGCAGAAGCCTTCGAGCAAGAAGAAGAGACGTCTCGTAGTCGGAGGAGGCGCCGCCTGTGGCCCGACGGCCACTGTGAATGGTAGGGCACGGAAACCACGCTTCGAGAAGACCTGCGTGGCGAGGCCCACATCGTCTGCTGGAAAGAGAAAGATGCCTCGGGAGCCCGGCGTGACCAGCGACGTTGACGTGTCGCCTTCTTCGCCGTTCCTACAAGACGATCGGTCCGTGTGTCGCTCCTGGTGGACGCGCTGCAGTCCGGCCCTGGTGGTCATCTCGGTCGTCTCGGCCGGCGTCTTCGTGTGCATGTCGTTCCAGGTAAGTTTCAAAACCCTGATTTATGGTTGATTTGTGGGGTTTTACGTCCCATAACCACGATTTGATTATGAGAGACGCCATAGTGGAAGGCTCCTGAAATTTCGACCACCTGGGGTTCTTTAACGTGCACTGACATCGCAACGGGCCTGAACATTCCGCCTCCATCGAAATGCAGCCGCCACGGTCGGGATTCGATCCCGCGGCCTTTGGATCAGCGGCCGAGCTGCCATAATCACGAGACCACCTTGGCGTTTCGAAATTTCATTGCTACGTTTTATGTAGCGAAACAAACGACCTTATTGCGAGGGCCGCAGTAGTGGTTGTGGAACTCGGGCTTGCTTTTAGCCGCATGTGGTTTTTTAGCCAGCTCACAAAGAACGGTACGTCAGCGCCCCCCCCCCCCCCCCTTTGTTTCTTAACTGAGAAAAGTTGAGCCACGCCGGATAGCGCCAAGGAGAACGAGGTGGAAGACATCACGCTGTTTCGAAGGTGTCTAATACAGCTTACTCAAACGCCATTCTAATTTGTCGACCCTTAAGTGCCCCGATTTCATCTCAGTGCACATACGAACTCCCTTAAATAGCCCAAGTCCAGGATTGTTCGGATTTTTCCTCCTATTTACACCGAAGTCAATCCTATGGTCGCACGAACTGTCTTAATCTGCGGTAATTCATTACAAAATGCATCAAGTCAGCATAATTCTAACTTGAGCACTTTCATTCGCTGCTGGCTAACCTCATTAATTCACTTTAGTCCACCATGATTTTGATTTTTCTGCCTTTAGACACCCTTGCTTGAAAGCGGTATGCACATAAATTGCTTTGCGTGCGTACTGCATCCTTGCACCTTGTTGGACAACTCTTGTGACGTACTGCCTGTGAAGTAATTCCTGTGCCATTCGTGTTCATGCCGAATATAACAGAATTTTTGGACAAATAAACAGAGTATTGGAAAGTTGTCACACCGCGTTTGAATACTGGTATAGAGCGTTTATGTCATTCTTTACCATCATTGTTAAACCATTTTCAGTCAACCGATTTTGATTTGTTTTGTTGTTCCTCAGCTGCACTTAGATCTATGTTTGTATAAGAAAACTAATTTTATTGATCCTGGCGTCGCATTCTTGTATGCTTTTTTGCAGGCTATTGTATACTGCTTTATTCGGCACTAGTCATATGTTTTCAAGTTTTCGTTTGTGAACTGTTTTCCTTTGCTGTTGCCCACATGCCATAGATTACGTTGGGCTACGAACTAGTCAAGCCGCCTCTCGGCAGCTTTTTTTCCGTTGTCCTCCATCTGTGTGATTGTACATGGTGGAAATAAATTTGATTTGATTTGATTTGAATATACGGCTTTCGCCTCAATAGGTGCCTCAATATACCGTTGCTGGCACTGCTCCCTATCTTTTGAAGCAACACCAAAGAGGAAGACGGATTTGCCTTAACTTCTAACTCGCCGTGATGACGTTGGTTTCTGACAGCACTTGCTAGAGGAGGAGGAGGAACAAATTTTATTCTAAGGCGGCAGATTTGTGAGACGTAGGCCTCTGTGCCTAGATGACGGCCTCGAACCCTTGGGCCCTGGCGTCATCTTAGGCCTTTTTTTCGACGATAGGAACGAACTACGTTGTGTTTCACGGGAGCCGACACTTAACACAGCAAGTTTCAGGACCCTTTCACTGAGACAATGTGGGCAACATATGAAAAAAAGAAGTCATATTTGAGATCCTTGGCGTCACACTGACGCTCCCAGGCTGGCGCTTCGCAGCTAAATTTGTGCATGGCATTCCGACCTTCCTTCCTGCTTCTTCTAATCAATATGTGATTGCCCTATTAATGACGATAGGGCGCTTAAAGGATAAGTCTAATTCCATCCAGTGATTCACTTCAGTGTCCCTTAAAGCCCTCGAGGTGGGCGACACCAAGATTGCCAGACCAGATACAGTGTTAAGTATGCCATCACAGTCTATCTGGTGTAATGTCAGTTCTTTCACCCCCTAGTGTCACTCCCTAATGTCAGTTCCCTCACCTACTGGGCCTACACTCCGTTTCATGCATCAGGTGCGACGATGTGAAAGCTAGTGCTCGCGTTTACGCTGTGTGCTTCCGCGACCAAAAAATAGTGCGTTGCTTGTGGTGCATCAAAAACAATAAATACCTCGCTGGCAGTCTTGAATCATAATACATTTCTCACCAGCTTCACAAAATACGCTCGTATTGCTGGGGAGACAACCGGATTATGCCAGTTTGCTGTTTATGTTTGTCGCTTGCGCGATACGTCTCTCCTTTTCTTTTTCTTTACGGACTCCTTGCGTAGCCTTCACAGCTTTGCACCTGATGTATGAAACGGAGTGTAGCAGTACGACTCTCACAGAGTTGGGACTCGAAGCAGGATATTATAAATAGCGGCTGTTAAGTTCTTGCAGAGGTGTTCTAGAAGCGGTGCTCTGAATTCGCTGGATCATCCATCCGTAATAGTATTCCTGCCATCCTTCTTAACATATCCTTAAATGTGGTTAAACACTCCCCCACCTGGGAAGCGGAATTTCTATAATGTCTTTGTGAAGACGTTTGGTTTGGTTCAGTTGAGTTTAGTAGCGCATAAGCAACTTAGGCTAATGTTCGCGAAGCATATGGTATATATTGTTCTTAAAAGGTTGGATCAGCTGGGCACGTCCTTGCCTTAGCAAGGGCCTTGCGGATGCCAACAGGTTAAGCAGACGCCAACCTTCTTCTCAGAAGTGAAAAGTTTGATGACGATGTGTCCATATACAGCTAGGCACAAGGTAGTAATTTAGTTTTTTTGCTAAGATGCCTGTTTGTTTTAAGAATTAAGCTAAATACATGCGACTCATCAAAGAAAGCGTGTTCACCTAAGACCAGTTCAGGGTGTTAAGGTTGACGTTCATTCGAAAATTTGGTTAATAATTCTTCCCCGAGCTTTTCTACATACGAATAGAGAGTGATTCACAGAGAGCTCACCTCCTTGAAGGTGTGGACGCTATGTGATAACCTTAACTGGGTGCAAACATCGGTCAGTTGACAATCCATCGCAGAACAATAAGCTGGTTGAATATGTATGGTTGCGTCTTGTGCTAGGCATTTGTGCGCTAGTTCTTTACAATGGTAATTCGTATTGCACTTTCGAAATCTCCTTGCCGACTGGACACATGCACACACACCCTACGCTTGCAAATACGCCCAACGTTACATTATCTTGACGTATATACATTTCTCAGGACGTAGACCGGTACTTATGATTGCAGCTGTATACTGTAGGACCAGCATCGTCTCAGTACTGCCTGTACAGAGCAAAGGTAGTCGAATCTGTCAGCAGCTGGGACAGTGCACGAGATTTGCATACATTAAAAAATATTACTTTGCTCTGAGGTGATTTGGGGCTTACATGGCAAAAGCTTTGTGAATGCACGTCTTCCGTGACGTTCAACGTACGCTACGTTTGCGTACGCTGGAGATCGTGCCCGTCACGGCCGATCACGTTCGCTGTCTACCCGCTGCCGCTCCCAGGTGTCAAAACGTATACGCTCCCACTGGTCCTTCACTTTTCCGTTGGGCGCAGCGAACAAAATCTCGTCAGCGTACGAGATTAGCGCTGTGAGTCACGTCCATTCCTGCGTGCTGCATCGTGGGAAATCGTTGCGACTGCGGCTACGTCGGTACCTCCCTTGGGCCCGTGGGACCGCATACCTACAAGTACCTAAACACGCCTCGGTGATTGTGATATAGTCAGTGAGGTAACTAGCGCGATGTGATGTATGCATGAGTCCCGCCATTCACAATGCCGCGACGTGCTCTCTCTCTCCTGTTCATTCATTCATTCATTCATTCATTCATTCATTCATTCATTCATTCATTCATTCATTCATTCATTCATTCATATTATTTTTTTATAGGTTCAAGTGCAAGAACACTCGCTCGCATGCTTACAATGTGTACGTTAAAGAACCTCAGGTTTCGAAATCAATCAGGAGCTCAGCGTTTCGATGTCTCTAAAAGCCCAGGCGTTACTTTGTTAGGTCAAACAAATGGCATGCTTTACGGCATCAGTAACCGAAAGTCGTGATTGCGGTGAAAAACGCTTGATTCACTATTATGCAACATCGATGTCTACGAGAAGGTTAGGCGAAGTGTAGTGTTGTTCGTCTCACGGGGTGTAAATTAAATTGAGTTCGAGAGTACACTAGAGGAGCGTACTATATGAGATGCAGTATGTGTATAAGGATAAAGCATCGCTTAGTCTGCCATACTGTAGACTAAGCGAAGTGGCGAAGTCTAGCAATGCTGGCTGCTTGGCAGTTCCATGCCATTCCATAAAGATATTTTAGCGCAGATGAGAGAGATGCTCTTCTTATGTCTGCTCGTACATCGTAGCTTGTTTTATTCATTTATCATCAATAAAATAGACCTACGAAAAAAAAACTGTTTTGTTGTGTACTATAGTCTGTCCACGCCTACAAACCAAGAGAAAGGCTATAGTATATGAAAGGTGGTCGAAGGTGCTAACAGTGGAGAACGAGGAGAATGCCCGACGCTGACGTTTCGATAGGAATGAAGACGTCCTGTCAGGAAAGTCACTGTGGATGTCGTAACAAGGCCCATCACCTCATATCGAAACAATGACTTCAGCCGCATTCCTTGCCCTACCAGGCGTTAATGACGTTAATCAATGACTTCATTCGCCAAGTATGCCGATCGAACTTGCCCAAGAACTAGTCAATTCGAAGGTCACAGCATCAGTTCTTGTCCCTCCATCTACGCACTCGATGAAGCAGGCCTATACTGTCCTGACTGTTCTGAAAGGACAGTAAGCCTACTCTATCTTTCAGGAGAGTAGGCCTACTGTATCTTTCAGAATATTTCAAGTCCTCTCGGTGGTCACTGGTCCCTTGTCCCTCCATGTACGCACTCGCTGAAGCAGGCCTACTGTCCTTTAGTAAGCCTACTGTACTTTCAGGTCCTTTACTGTATCTTTCAGGTCCTCTCGGTAGTCCGTACGTACGGTGGCCCCGAAGAAGACGGCGGCGTGCAGAACAGGACGTACAGCCAGGCGGCCGACCAGGCACAGCGACCGGCAGCGTCGACCGCCGTCACCACCACGACGGAAGACGAGGGCTTTCAGAAGGCGCCGGACGCCGACGTAGAATGACGCGGCGTTATATCGCGGCATCATCACCCACTCTGATCAGTTGCTGCGATGACGCCATTTTTGATGTGGATAACGAGTAAATGTTATGCGATAAGGCCGAGATAAAATAAAACACGGCCACGCCAAACATATGCATGATGTGTGTGTAATTTCGAAGTATAGATAAGAGGCTCAATTCAGTTCCTGCTGAGGACGGGTAGAGACAGTACAGTCTAAGGCTGCTCGGCCTTCTTTATGATCGACCTAGCGTATGTAATTGCAAAGTATAGATGAATGTTCGATTTAGTTGCTGCAGGTGACGTGAATTCGCCGGCAAAGGTAAGGCATTTGACTTAGCCCGTGTTCTGCGTAGTGTAAACGGTAGTTTCAAACTACATGCGGCGTATGAGCAGATGTTATGCCTGTGTAGTGTAAAACTCGGCTTCGGGAATGGGCAGTGTAGCGTAATGAGGACCGCTCAATTTGCTTTCGTCGGATGGGGAGCAAATTAACCTGACTGGCGCAGACAGCAAAAGTAGTATACTCCGATAGCCAGTGTAGGGCTTAGCTAGAAGTCGAGCAACGGCGTAAACGATCATAATAGAGAGGGATAATGAATGATCTCCTATACAGTGGTGAGTGGCGCGTACAGACAACTGATCCTGCCGCGTAAAACCACTAAACGTTAAACTAGTTTATGGAGGTTAGGGAACGTAGTACCATCTACAATTATGTCGCCACAAAATAACTGGTGCTGTGTAACAAGGCGCGGTTGTATTGACGTTACTCAAATAGTTTGTCCGCTCACTCGTCTAATCCAACTGTCAGACTCTTGTACACACACACACGCGCGTGCGCACACACACACACACACACACACACACACACACACACACACACACACACACACACACACATACATACATACATACATACATACATACATACATACATACATACATACACGCACACACACAGGCGCACGAGCGCGAACTGATGCGCTGTTCTAGAGGAAATGCTATATGCAACACAGTGTCACCAGGATATAACTAGCGGTTGCGGCCCGATAATCCATAAGCCCACGAACAGCTTTGTCTATATAGACCAGGGTTCTCAGAGACAAGTGTTATATCAAAGAAACTATACAAAGGTGTTTATGACGCAGGGGCACTTGTCACCATTCGTTTTGAAGGTGTGGAATTAAGGTCGCATTTCATTTCAAATAACCGAAAGGCGGATATGACAAGCTGCAAATATACGCAATCCGTATGGCGTGCTTGGAAGCGTTGCTAGAATCACTGTACTAGAACGGCACGGAAGGCATAGCGACCTATTTTCCTACGTAGATAGACGAACTACCAGCGAATATTAGTGTCTGGCTCGTTTTTTTCTTCACCGGCTTATACTGTGCTTCGAAGCAAGCACTAATTTCCATCTAAAAACGAGTCTCGCTGTTTCTAGAACGCGGTTTAATGAGGAGGCTCAATAGAAGAAATAGCCTAAGCATTCAACAAGATATCTCTCGAATAGGAGGAAACATTATTCCGCAGGCACATACAAGCGACGGCGCGCCCTTCCCAGAAGCACCCGGGACCCTCGAGCGGTTTGCGTCGGCTCCGTCTCGGCTCGGATGCACGATTCATTTCTCTAATGGCAGGCGAACCGGGAGGTCGTGGAAGAAGGAGAAAGTGGCCCGCAATCCACTTTCTCTTCTTGGCTCTTTATTGCCCATTGTAGAGATGAGCAGCGGTGCAGACGCTGATCGTTCCGGTATTTTTTTTTATGCATCGTCTCCAGTAGAAGAAGAGAGAGAGTAATAAAAACGCCGCCGACCCACGGTGTAATGTTTGTTTGCCGGGACTCCCAGTCTCCTGGCGGCATGAATTTATGCCCCATAACCCCTGCGCCTGTGCTGGAGGAGGAACCGCGGTCACGCTAAAGACTCCAGCCGGGATTGCAGGCAATCCCTTGATCCCCTGTCGCAAGTGAGGCACACGTGGAAGGCCTTGGCTGAATAACAATCAAAACGAAAAAGGACTAAATGCGCCGTATAATAATAAAGACATCACCGCGGCTTTTCGCTAGGAATGACAGCCACCAAGTAACGATCGTGTAACAAGGAACCCGACCCGTGTTATTGGCTCTCCTTGCGTTTCGGGATTCTTCGTTGACCTAACCTATACCGGGGCCTAACCTCCTCTTATCGTGGTGTTCGTTAGGCCGTGGTTGCCGTCTTATTTTTTGTTAATTGCATATCTGCCGTGTTTACGATGCTTGCGCAGGTGGGCCGGCGAGGTAGTGCTAGCAACGCAGATACATAAAGTGTGGTCTACGTATTTTGAAGAGTGGTGTTAACTACCGGCAGGACGTCAGACACACGAAGGTGGCGGGCGACGATGATTTCAGCCTCTCTTAAGGGCGGAGCGTCATGGTGTTCTGTCCTTCACGTGGGTGCGGCCAGCCGCTACAACGGCCTCCTGCTAGGGGGTCCTTACAGTAGCTCCTCAGGGTTCAGTGAAGTTCACTGTCTGTCTGTCTGTCTGTCTGTCTGTCTGTCTGTCTGTCTGTCTGTCTGTCTGTCTTAAGTTACACTCTGAAAATAGGGTTACTGTCGCTGTTTAATTCAGGTCAGCAAGTCCGATGACTCGTCACCAAAGCCTCCTGTAACGCGAGGGAAGTGTCGTCATCCTCCATGTACGCAATGTGTACGCTACTTTCCGTAGTGGAGAAGATAGCTACGAATTTACAAAGTCCTCAGGAGAATGGGGAAGGGAAGAAATCAAGCAACTGTAAACCACGTCTGGTTGTTTTTGTTGTTGATTATGACTCCCCTAACAACCAGGACCTGTACACCAGCATTAGACGGTAGGCCAGGACTCGCGTGGCTATTCTTGCAGCGGACACTTTAAATGCAACATAACGATTTGGATTGAAAACCGGAAACATAACGTGTAAGGGAGAAACCGCGGAAGTTGCGTAACTTTACAGCAATAAATTATGTGCTTTCACGTGCAAAGGTCACCATGTCATTGGGGCCTGCCCTAAAATGGTTTGCCTCATAACCATGCTAGGATAACGTGCACCTTAGCATTTCAGCCCCATCAACATGCGGCCGCTGCAGCCGGCATTCGAACCCGCGTCCTGTGCAACATTACAGCGAGACCACGTAGATGGATGGTTAGCCTTAATATCATCCACACTTCCCTTCTTCTACATCATCTTCACTCTGTTTTTCTGCAAGTACTTGTATGCAAGAACATGTATGAAGGAATATTTGGGCGGAGTCCATTTAACAATTAATGTCGACTATAATATGGTTAGCTTTGAAATAATGTCGCAACGCACTACACTGCCAACGCAGAGATACATCATCCGAGCCGTGTAGTGCTGCCGAGCTCTTTTCCCGCCTTTTTCTCATGTCACTATATAGGCAAACTAAGCAAAACGGGATTTTAAAAAGAATTCGTTATTATTTAACATACTGGCATTATCATTTAGTACTGTCATGAAGGAACTTGTATGAAGAAACATTCTTTTGGAGACCATTTAACAATTATTGTCTACGTTAATGTGATTAGAGTTGAAAGAATGTCGCAACACACTGCATTGCCATCGTAGAGATACATCATCAGAGGCGTGTGGTGCAGCCGAGCTCCTTTCCCGCCCTGTTCTAGTTTCGCGTACTGCAAGATCTGCAGTTCCCACAAGTGGCTTGTGCTGGAATATGCATTCAAACATGATTTCCTGTATACGCGGTACGTGCTGGTTTCCTACAAGAGAGACTAGGCTGCACTTATAAGATGCCGTATACTAAAGGAAGCTAACTCACAGGAAGTTAGTTCAGTGTTGTTGAATGACTGCAGCCAATCTACGCGCCGGAAAAGCTTCGAAATTGGTGACGCCGCATCGATTGACTTCCGGCATTTGAGGACCCAAAACCACGATATGATCATGAGGCCCGCCACAGTGCAGGGCTCCGGAAATTTTGACCACCTGAGGTTGTTTAACGCGCACTGACATCGCTTCGCCTCCGTCGAAATGCAGCCGCGCGCGACCGTGATGACGTGGTACTGACGTACGAGTACTAATATTCGGAGTGAAATTGAGAAAATGCACCTTCGGGTTTCATAGCTGCTTTCAAAATCGTGCCACTACAGATAAATTAAGCAAAGCTCGATATTAAAAATACTGCGCTATTATTTAGAGTACTGGCCTTATTATGTAGTAATGCCATATTTGTTCTACTGTTTCAGCGTTTCGTAAATACCTGGAACCTCAAAAACCATAAAAAAAATACTTTGAACCCTGGAAACACCCTCAAGAAATTATTACAGCACCTTTTCTACAATGACTTTTCGACTTCGTTTTCGGAGTTGGACTGTATCCTGACCGTCATGACGTGGAACGTGATCACGTGGTATCCGCGTACCCTGGCGTATTGGTGGTCGCTCCACTCGCCCCGCTCCACTTCGGCACATCAATTTTCTCTACAAAAAATAAAACAAAAACAAACCGGAAACTGATCAGGAAGGAACGATTGCTTGAATGCCCCGATGAGCTGGTACCACGTGATCATCGTCTCTCTCATGACGACAGCGTACAGTATAACTCCCGAAACCGAAGGTCTTTGTAAAATGGCTCTTATACTTATTCAATAGCACTTCTAGAAGCCTTGCCAGCTTCTTTCTGTGGCTTTGAGGCCCGGTATCTTCAGTTAGCACAAGAAGGAATGAAGAGTAATAAGAGCCATGCCTTGCCGGAATCGCAGGACAGTGACAGCGTACGCTGGGGTAGCGAGCTTCCTAGAGGCCATTGTAAACGCTTGGGGAAACTATTGCAAGTGCAGGTGGTAGGTATCCCCTGCGCCATAATTCTGCGGTTTGGGCGTCTCTCTACACAGCGGTATGTTGTGCCCGACGTTGCCTTGCTGCAGCCGCGCGCATAGCTCTGCGATTCGCTTGTTCAGCAGCGGTCCGCACCTTACGAGGAGGAGCCATCAGGTATATCGAAGAGCCAAGTCAAGTTGCTGTCTGGGCTGCGCACGTCGCCTGTCGGGTGACGCATTGCCCGATACGACAAAGCTGCTTCACGAGGAGCGATAGTGGTTACAGACACCGGCGGCAGCGGCGGACAACTACGGCGCTGTTGTTGAGATCTCATAACAGCTTACCATGTAAAAAATATCGTGTCGCTACACCTTCATATGAGTGATGCGAATGTTCCGCTGCGCTTGAAGATTTTCGCCACAGGACCGTTGCATTCTCACCAAAGATTTTCGCAACCCTCGAAAAAGCTTGCGAAATCAAGCATGTACAGTCACGCTCAATATGAGCAGCAACACGACCGCCGGGGGCGCGACGGTACGTCAAAGACTTATCGACGCGTGCGATTAAGAAAGACGCAAGCTCCGAAAGCTCTTACGCAGCGCGATCGCGGTGGATTTGTCCACGCCATATATCTAAAGAGCATCGGTGGCTTTTAAGCGCGATGGGGTTTATAGTTTACGCCCTCATAAAAATGTCGAAATTCCGCTTGCCTTCCTTTATTAATGTTTCTTTTCCTTTAGTGTGCGCGGTAGACTTTATATAGCTAACGCCATCGCGATGAAATGTGGTCCGGACGTGAGCATATAATAATACAGAGAGAGCTCACTCGTTCGTGAGATTCGTGCCCAGCGCCGGCCATCTCGTGTTTACGACCAATGGGTTCCAACGGCGCGCCACTACGATTCATGGCCACCGTCGGCGAGCGTTATAGATCGAGAAAAACTGCCACTTTCAGATACGAGGCAACAGTGTTTTACAAACGCAGCGTCATGGAAACGCGCCGCGCTCAGCTGAGTGAACGTCAACAGCCTCGTAAAGTCTGAATATTTCTCATGATTCTGCATTGCGTACTGACGAGTTTATTTTTACTTTTTCTTATTTTTTGTACGGATCACATATCCCGCTCTTATATTTCTGTTGTAAGACGTATTTCTGCCGTAACGAAAGGGAAGGGGTCAAGGCTCATTAAGGTATTTCTGCCGTGTTCTTCGAGAATGTGTAGGTCACTTACCGCTGCAGTTCTTTTGCGCTTGCTATCTTAATAAATTAATTTGTTAAATAATTCATTATTTAACTTTCCAAGGGAGATTTTAATGACCTTAAGGACAATTTTGTCGCTTTAAAATGTCAGAAAATTCTGAATGTCCACCTGTAGGCTCGAACGGACGTAAAACACGCGGCTGTGTTAGAACTAGCAGATCAATAAAATGGTGTCACAACAAACTGTGACATTCAGAGGCTTACCGTAACCTGAAGGCTCCTGCTTCTCCCCCGTCCCCTATGCCGCCTTAGTCGCCGGCAAGAAAATATAAGGAAGAGGTTAACAGAAACAAAGGTGATTCCTTCAACGTAAGGTGCATACGGTTTCAATACAGCCTGCACTGTAGAGTGCATGGCACGGTGCTGAAAGACACGAGTGCGCGCAGAAAAACTTCCTCAAGGTGTCCTTGTCTTGTCAAAGCCATTCAACTTAGAGCTCACAACAAGCGAACGTTGCGTTCGTACACGCAACGTTTTCACGATTCCTTCTCGTCACCTCTGCTGACATATTTCAGTTTCCCACGTGCTACCTAAGAAAAATAATTCAGGGCAGCTGCCTAAGCTTCGCCTTTAAGAGTGGAACGCGACAACGTCAATGTTCTCCAGTTTGCAGACATTCGAGAGACACATAAAGTCCCAATTGGCTAGTGTTGGCGCCGGGCCTACCGCTTCGCGTCCACGACACTCGGCTTGATTGCCTCACGGAGGCAGTGGGTGTCTATCTTTCAGGTTCTTCCATCGGTTGCCGCTGACAGTATCGGTGCTTCTGGCTGGAAGCATCGCTCTTTTTTAACTTTTCGTTTACGAACAAAGCCACCAGTGAATATTCCGCTGGACGAGCTCCTTAAGGCTATTGCACTATTGCAATAGCTGCAACCAATGAATTTGTGCCGTCCCCCTTTTGGTCGTTTAAGAAACTCGTGGCGCATTTTTCCAGTATGTCCACGCACGGTGTAATCAAGGCCGATCCCAGGTATCTACGTATTGACCTTACGCCCTTTGCTTTAGCAGACACCCTCGAAGGCGTTGCCGTACTGCTCCACGTGGAAGAAGGGAGGGAAGGGGGGGGGGGGGGGTACAACGAGTACCAAGGTCCACATAAAGAGATCACGTCTCGGCCTACAACGGGCGGGTCCCGGTGGTCGTAGACCGTTATAACGACCGGGGAAGAGCAGGACCATCGGATGCCGTGCTTTCTTATCACCCCTTAGATTCACGGCGTCCCGACAACAGTTTCGCCGGATTAACAATGTTTTCCCCTCCGCGTCGCGACGCTCGCTTTTTTAAGACATAATCTCCGCGAGACCTCCCGCTGTTGCGCACATTTCTTTACGGCCGTCGCTTGCAGGATGAAGACGCAACAAGAAGGGTCGTCGATGACTCCCGGAGCCTGGAGGAAATGGCTATCCGGAGCTATCGGGCAGGAAGTGTACACATTCCTTCCTCGAAAATAAAACACGAGATTACGGCAGCGAAGTGCACTTAGGCTGGAGCAGCAGCGTTGGGCAGTCTTGCCCAATGGAAGGACATCGCAAGACTTCGAGAATAGAATGCGCTTTACGCAAGCGAATTGGAAACGGGTGTGTTGCGTCGGTAAGCTCGGAAGCGCGCAGTCGCCGGAGCTGTCCGCGCCGACTCTACCTTTCAGGCATGATTATCCGCAAAAATATAGCGGTGAAGTTCTTCCAATAATGTAGAAGCATCGCACTTAACTAAGGTACATGACTGGCGCAAAAACTCCGACCAGGACAAGAACTACAAGACGCGGACAATCGCGGACAAATGCACTTGTCCACGTCTTGAGTTTCTCGTCCTGGTCAGAGTTTTTGCGCCAGTCTTTCATACCTCCGCAGTGTACCAACTACTACGGCCCCAAAGCAGATGATATTATCGCACTTAGCTTTGCAACAACTGCTACAATGTTACACAAGTTACAACTATCACATCACACGTATGCCCCACATCCCATAACCTCCGGTATCAAGACATCTGTGCCTCATGTGTTCCCACGTGGTTATTCGACTTGTGTAGTATATGTCATATGAGAATTTTCGGTAGAATGTCTCTTCAAACCTTTTAACAAATACTGGAATGAGTTAGTTTTACCAAGCGCCGTTCTTTTTTTTTTCATATTTTCGGGTAATTCGATAAAAATTCGTGGTCCCGCGATGGTCCCATTAACGGGAGTTTACAGTGTACAAAGGTGACTCATAATGAATGCTTCTCTGCCTCGGTTGGCGTTTGCCATAAAATACACTGACGCAAATACGTCGTCTTGTAGTTGCATACACTTGTGCATAGGAGTTATACGATGCCAGCGTGTGTGACAACAAATACGACGAAGGAATGACGACGACGACCGCAAGGAAGATATCCACGGCCATCAATGTCAGGGATGGTGATGATGCTATCCCTATATAGACGGGGTTAACGTGGCCGATCCGAGAAGATCTCGTCACGTAGTACGTTTCATCACGTGTCACTCAACTCACCCTCGTGGGGCAATTACAATTCCAGACCGTTCGCATAGCTAGGCGAGAGTTAGGCACTGGTATTTTTACAGTTTGTGCGTACACAATACACACAAGCATGCAAACACACGCACTAACATGTGTAAATGGAGGGCCAGTGCTTCCAAAGTCCTAATTTGCATCGCGTACATCGGATATTAGGCGGCTATGATGCCGCATAAATGTCGCTGTCTCCTTCCTTCAACTTCCTCGGCGTTCACGTCAAGGCACCCGCTCAAGGAGAGGCGCGCGTCGTACGCATTCTCAAGAACGACAGCCTTGCAGACGACCAGGCAAGAAAGTTGTCGTCTGGCATCTCATACAGGACAGCAGAAGACAAGGGTAAGACGAGCAGGCGGAATATGCACGCGGTGGCGAGCTCGCCTAAACATCGCAGACGCCGGTGCTCGGGGAGAAAGACGCGTCGCATCGTTCAAGAAGCATCTACGCCCATCCCGTGGGTCGCGAGCATTGAGGCATGCGTACGGCGCTCGCCTCTTGACAAATTCAGGCCAGCGGAAAGCGATTAAGACTGTTCGGGCGAGCGTTGCGTCTCGGTGGGGCCTGGCGCAGCCCCATCTTGCGCGGCTTTGTAGATAACCGTGCTAGAAGAGCGCGCGCACATACCTGTATATGCAAGACGTATATGCGCGCGTCCTTCTGCTTTTGTGAGCTGTAGTGGTGCGCATGCGAGGTGTGCGTGTGTAGTTCGAGGAACGAGGAAAAGAATGACCCATCGACGACGCAAGATTGAGTGGCCTCGGCTTCAACTTTGGAAAAAAAAAAAAGGGGGGGGGGGGGGGGGGTGTCGCGACGGGGGTGTGTTCCAATACTGGCCGTATAGACGAGTGTATAGACAGCATGCACGAACCTAACGGGTGGGCCGTACAAAAAAAGTTGTTCGCATTCTTGGTGACTGGTGACTTGGAAAACGGTGACTTGGAGATCCCAAACAAAAATGTCATGTATGGCGATACCAGGAATTGGGCATATGCGTCTATATATGGCACTTGCCCGTATGTGGCCCTATTTTCCTAAATCGTGATAGAAGCATACATGGCAATGAAAGACCAACACAAGGAATGCCGTGTATGACTCTGAAACGTATAGTGCAAATAGGGCCACATACGTACACACGCCATATATAGCCACATATGCGTATATGGCCCTATACGAATATCTGGCTCTATACAGCACGTGTCCGTAATGTAGCCGTATTGGCCAAATACGTATACGAGGCTTACATGACATTACTCTTGTTGGTCTTTAATTGCCATATACGCTTTTATCACGACTTAGGCAAATAGGGCCACATACGGGTACGTGCCATATATAGCTCACATATGCTCAATTCCTGATACCGCCATATGTGACATTTTTTGGGGGGATGGCATAGCATTAAAGGCCAAAAACGAGGCAACCTTTTTTGCTGTCCCAATAATCTGACGGCTCAGCATTCCGCAATCTTTTTGCCAGCACGTATTAAAGAAAACGTAGTCACACTTTCTAGCATCCCAAAATCGATCTCTGCCTATGAAGCATCACGTCTGTGACGTGTTTCGGTTCTAAAATTCCTCCTGGTGCACGCGGTCAGCGAAATGTATGTACCGTATACGAGTTTATGCCTGTGAACTAAAAAGAACAGTTCCTAGGGCTTGGTTAGTACCATTACACCGTCTCTTATGTTTGAGCATAGAATGTATCTCTTATATTCACATAGAATGTGAAGATATCTCAGAAAACTGACGATGAATCCAACCTTGTCGGCGTGTCCTTTAAACCTAGGGACCCCGGAACCGCGGGTGGGGGGAGGGGGGGAGCGGTCGCCGGTCGCCCCCCTAACATTTTTCCAGAAGGGCACTGCCCCCCCCCCCCCACCCACACTTTCCGACCGTTCATGCTGAAATGAAATTTTTGACAAGAAATTTCAAGGTGGTGGTTGTGTGGTCCAGTGCTTTCCAAAGCACTGGACCACACAACCACACAGTTTGCGCGGTCTGTGCAGGTTTTCACTACTTCCGAAATTCACAAACATTTTTGAAGTCTATAGCAGCGTGAAATAAGCGAGGATGCAAATACGCAAAATTTAATACGGCTAAAATGAACTGAAATAATAACTGACGTCATTACAACTACTAATTATTATTATATAATACGCAATTTAAACAAATTAGAATCGACAAATATACAGAACAAATTAATAGCAAACACAACATACAAATACGACAATACGTGTGTTTATTGCATTTCGTCCCCCAACGATGTGCGGCCGCCGCGGCCGGGATTCGAACCTGTGACCTCGAGCTGTACACCACGGCTGGTTCTGTTTTTCACAAGCCAACGCGCATTCGTTTCTCCTCGGTGACGTTAATTTACGGGCGTCATCACCGGAATACAGTCACGCGAACTGATCCGTCCAGTATGCGTCGTCAGCGCAGAAGGCTCCCCCGAAGGGCTGCTATCCGTATATTCGCAGTTTAGATTACGTACACTACTCGAACGAACTGGTCGGTACCAGTATAACTCGGATCACCAGTCTAGTTGAGCTGCTCTCATCCAACTGCCCGACAGGCTTAACGAGCACTGTCGTCGCGAGCGGAAACGCGTCTCATCTGTCAAATCTCGTTCCGACAGGCCAGCCCGCGTAAAAAAAAATGCGCCTCTATAGCAAAACGCGCGTCTCGCAGTCTAAACACGGGGGCGGGCTCGCTTGCGAAACGGACGTACTCGGTATATCGTTCTCGATACGTGTACGGTGTCGTAGCCTAACGTTAACCACGCGGTTTGTGTTTGTGTAGTTTCATGGCTTGAGACACGAGTGCGTTGTGCGGCCGGCAGCCTCTACAGGAGGCTGAAGTACGAAAAATCGAAAGACCCCGAAACAACAAAAACACGGCCTTTATAAAAGGCCGTAAGTGGTTCTGGTTGATGGCTGTATATAATTGGGAGGATAAAGTTGAGCCGAAGAGAAAGTGTAGTATGCTCCCGGTAGTAATTGTTCAAAATTAAATATAAATCTGGGATCTTAATGTTCACTTAGGTGTCTCGAATTGCGCTAGCTTTTAGCGTTTGGTGCCCTTTTGGCTGACTTAGGTGGAGTTAAAGATAACTTCAGATGGACTCACTAGATGAAGCCACATTTGTCTTCTTTCTTTCTTTCTTTCTTTCTTTCTTTCTTTCTTTCTTTCTTTCTTTCTTTCTTTCTTTCTTTCTTTCTTTCTTTCTTTCTTTCTTTATGCGTGTGGGTTCTTAAATATGGATCGGTACATTCGCTTCACTCGTTGAGCACAAAGCTAACAAATCATTACTGTCTGCCAAGAACAAGAATGGGCGGCCCACCTAGCCGAGAGAGCCTCCGAGGTACAAGGCATCTCTCGGTTGTTTCCTAGGCGACAGGGACGGGGGAGGGGGGCAGGAGCGATGCCGAGCTCCTCTGAATCTGGGTGAACTAAAGTTGTCTCCTCTCTCTCTAAAAAGCATTACTGAACATGTATATGCGATCATGGAACTGCATGCTAGCTCTGTCTCAAGTGACGTAGTCGGGCGCTCCTTGAGACGTCTGTCGATGAAAGAGGAGCAAGCCATTTCGTTGTGTATTTGAAACCAAATTGCAAATTCTTTTGGTTAGTGACGTGCAATAATATTTGACTCGCATATTCATAGGAGGCTCAACGGTTCATCGGTACCATTTTTTGACTATACTTAAGAACTGTTGCTGGGAGTCTTTAAGACAGCATTAAACAGAGCCATAGTAGTCCGTATATTCAAGCAAATATCGCAAAATGAAATTAAATGGAGATTTGTGGTTTAACTCGGTAGAAGTAAGTAAGGATCACTCTAACTATTTCCTCTAGTCAGCTTCAATTAACTATCTAGCCAGCACTGGTCAACAACAGCCAACACTAGATATAGCACTGGCGAACACACAGCATACGGTAAAAATCATTCGGCATTCATCCAGTTGTAGCCTGTATTGTGGCCAATTGCAGCCAATTCAGTCAACAGGCAAGATTTGTCAGTGAACCCCGGCTTTATGCTTCCGTGATCCTCTAACTGTTAACTCCTCAACTCTTTCGCCCTGAAGTCTGTAACAGTTTCCCAATGGGCCTGTATACATTTCAGAATGACAGAGTGACTAAATCACACATTTTATGTTTCTTCTTGACAGCAGCTCTATATGACAGTGTTTATGTTCTATACCTCACTTCACTAGAAGTCGTTTTCCCCCTTCATTACCCTGATGATGGTCTTCTTTTTATACCAGCAGCAAGCTCAAATTGACTTCGCAACAACGTCATAGCTTCAAGTGAATTGCCTCCTCCTGCTTCTTCAACGCTTTACTGTCTTTTTCTAAAGAAAATGATTGATTATGTGTGGTTTAACGTCCCAAAACCAGCTCTGATTATGAGAGACGCCGTAGTGGAGGTCTCCAGAAATTTCGACCACCTGGGGTTCTTTAACGTGCACTCACATCGCACAGTACACGGGCCTCAACGTTTCGCCTCCATCGAAATGCAGCCGCCGCGGCCGGGATATTTTCAAGAAAATGCATCTCCTCGATAAAATCTACCCACACAATCATCCACCTATGCGTCCCCATGCCTAAGCCTATTAACGCAACAGACACGCGTGTGCGCACACGGTTAACACTCGTCGAAAGGGACTACGGGACGCCGAGTCGGCGGCGGAGAAAGGACGATCTGTTGGTATCGGGCAAGGTTCCTCTAAAGGGGCCTCCACGCGATGCAGCCGGGCGATCTGGCGGCCACTTCGCCCTGCGGCGCATTTTTTTTTCTTTGCCTCACTCGTTTAACCGCAAGATGCGCCGACGCAGCCAAGGTACGCGCGCGGTATACCGACCGGCCAGTGCATGGCCGTGCCACGGCACAAAAATGCGGTCGTCCTCGTGCGTCTTTATAACGGCCCTCTTTAAGAGTTCCGCGCAATGCCGCGGATGTTTTGCCGAACCAAGAGAGGGCAAGCGTAGCCGCGGACGACAGAGAGTAAGATATGCGGGGGACGAAATCAAGAAATTCGCAGGCGTCAAATGGAATCGGCTCGCGCAGGACAGGCGAGAATGGAGAGGATTGGGAGAGGCCTTCATCCTCCAGTGGACAAAAGATGGGCTGATTATTATTATTATTATTATTATTATTATTATTATTATTATTATTATTATTATTATTATTATTATTATTATTGATTTGATTTGTGTGGTTTAACGGCCCAAAACCCGCTCTGATTATGAGAGACGCCGTAGTGGAGGTCTCCGGAAATTTCGACCACCTGGGGTTCTTTAACGTGCACTGACATCGCACAGCACACGGGTTATTATTATTATTATTATTATTATTATTATTATTATTATTATTATTATTATTATTATTATTATTATTATCTTCTGCGCATCCGACGGATAGTTCGCGCTTTTATCGTGCACTGGGGACGTCTGGGTAAGTATAGCTTAGCGGTTAAGGTATTATTGGCTCGCAAAACTCGATTGATTGATTGATTTGAGGGGTTTTATGTACCAAAACCAGCTGTGATAATGAAAGACGGCGTAGCGGAGGTCTCCAGCAAATTTTTGACGCCCTGGGGATTCTTTAACGCGCACTGACATCGCACAGTACACACGGGCCTCAAACATTTCGCCTCCATCAAAACGCAGCCGCGCCTCGGCCGAGATTCGATCCCGCGACCTTCGGATCAGCGGCCGAGTACCATAGCCGCTAGACCACCGTGGCGGGGAATCGCAAAACTCGAGGGCGCGGGCCAATGCTCTGTACAAGGTATGTGCGCGATAAAGTACATTCATTCATTCAATTAAACGCCATGGCACACAAAAGAAAGCACCCTTGTAGATTTAGAATTCGGAGCACGCTTAAAGGAACACTCAAGTGGAAATGCGAAGTGGTTTAGAATGATAACTTATGTGCTGAGAAATTGACTGTCGTTAATTTCGCAATTTTATGTTCCGGATTCCAGAGAAAAATGAAGGCCGAAGTAGTCCTTGTATTGAAATTCGAGCCTGAACTTCGGCCCCGTGACGTCAGAAGGCATATTTCGTCTTTCTTTTTTTCGTATTTTCGCCAACTTTCGCTCAAATAAATGTTCTTTTAAGTCCTTGGCTTCCTTAGAACGTAAAGTACATCTTTTTTTGCCAATGAATACCCTGCAGTCCGTCACTGTGGCGGCATTGTTTTCTTGGTTGTCCAGGATGGTCGATGGGCTGTTTTGTGGGCGAGTTTTTGAGTGCTGCCACGCTGTGTCAGCTTACGCAACCATTTTCAGTGGCGAGGTGGTCTTTACAGTAGTTCATTGTGGTAAATAGACTACTTCACTATGGGCCATAACATTGGCGCCACCTTGAGCCAGTGGATGCTGTATATGATTGTATGCGATGAGATGTGAATTTCTGTGGTGCTTTTAGCACAAGGTTATAATAATATTACTGAAGTATTTCAATGCCTCCATGGTGGACTGACTGCTATTGCTCATGTTATCAGTGGCGAGATGGGCACTATGACAGGTGGTGAAGACGACAGCACATCTTTGTGGGTGATTTTGAGTATCGCTGTCATGAGCAGTTGAAGCAAATGCTCTCTGCGGTGAGAGATGATTGTAGGAAGTTCGTGTTAGTGCATTTACAAGTTATTCTAAACCTTTGGGTGCAACTTTCTTCGACTGTTCAACTTTTTGTTTTGCCCTTGTAACAATCAAACACAATGCCCACTTGACTCGTACCTATTAAAAGTGCTGTTTGGATGTACCTTGATGTCTCCTGACTTAAGTAACTTGAAGTTACACAGCACAAGGCTGAGGCATCTTAGGCGCAACGGGCCTGTCTTTCGATGAACAGCTGACAAATCAAATGCTTTGTACCCAGAACCAGCGGCACCATAGCGGGAAACCGAGGGTTCGCCTTCTGGCCGCGGTAACGGCCTTACAGTGCAGAAAAACGGTTGTGCATTCTCCTCTTGAAGCGCTCACTAAGCAAAGCACCACTCGGTCAAACATTCCTGCGACCATCTCCGCACACCTGCCGTTTCGTATACGTTCATTTGGAGTGTATAGTCAACGGGTAGCGAACACGCCGCCTCCGAGACGACAGAAGAAGGTTACGATCTCTAAGCAACCGCGGTACAGTTTTGCATGAATTATAGGTAATAGCTACAAAGCTTACACGAGGTGCGCTTCACACATAACCACTGCATTGCATTCCATGCCGCAGCGACACAGCAGAATTCACAGCACGCTGTACTTCCCACGCATAATAGTATGCGCTGTACACAGGATGATCACACCGGATGCGTGAGAATCGACGCGCATTTGCATGACGCAACGCACGACGCTAGGAGCAGCTGGTTACCATCCGGTTCCGGTCAACAAGGGCGGAAAGAAAGGGCAAGGTCATCGTACACCAGCGGCACTCGGTTATCCGGCTAGCAACACGCAGAGCGAAAGTCATTAGGTGCTAGGCAATGAGACGGCACAGTCGTCTCTGCTTTAATTAAATAAGAAACCCGTTAGGAGGGCGTCACACGAAGTACAGCGCCCCGAAAGTGCTCTCGGCCTCGTACGCCCACGTGTAAATTGCAAGAAAACGTTGTGGCCAATGCAGAAGATTTACGACTGATGGCAGAGATGCGAGGGATGCTTTGGAACGGCATGCAAAACGAAAAGAAAGCACGCGCTAGCGGGAATACCGCCAGGTGACGCAACGTACACCAGTGTGGCGCGGTCTCCGTGACCCCTCGGCATGTTTGCGGCAAGCGTGAGCACGAAGTGTCCAAACACGAGCGAAGAGTTAATGGCATCTCGCACGATAAAGATCGACTGATAAATGGGCGAATAGACCGTCGAAGCAACGGAGAGAACGTCGCAAGCAGATTCCGAAACTATGTGCTACGAACGCGCGGACCATGAATCACCATGCATCAGCAATGGGATAGGTGAATAGAAAGTGCGAGACATTTATCAGCTGAAAAAGACGTGACGCCCAAGAAACTGTGTCGTCACAAATTTCCACGACAATTAGGCGAAAGTGTTCGTGTTAGTAGCTACACGCGTGGTGACCACGAGGGTTGCTTTCATGGCCGCGCCTCTGAGGTGCGTGACCTGTAATGATGAGTCGAAAGAAGAGGACTGTAGATGCTGGGCACGTGACTTTCCATCGGTGCCCGCCATTTCGTGACATCCTCCCCACTGAACGAGAACAAGAAAAAAAAATAGGTACCAGTTCCTCGCGTGTGCGTTCCGAGTTAAATTTATTCCAGTCGTTCTGAAAACGCAGTTAGTTATGCTATGTTTGTTTACCGTTTCTTATTACAATGTTCCAGTTATCTCATGCCTTTCGTTTTCTGTCCTATCCATAGAAAAAGGGTAAACTACGAGATTTAATAAATATAGATGAAAAAAAAGCACGCAGCTTGCACTAGGTCGCACAAGGCCAGATCGCAGCGAAACTTGCCGATAGTCTACTGATCGTGGCTATAACATCGCGGTGGCAGAACTTGATGATACTTGGTATCACCTCGATTCGATGTGGGGATACGCCTACGTAGATCCTTTGTAGCGCGAGGTAGAACTGGGTAGAAGTTGTATATAGTTGGTTATTTTTTTTTATCCCAGTTCAACCAGGGGATTTCATCGTGGTCCCAGACTTCGGGGAGCGCTCGGAACAAGCATTGCGAGGCCTTGCGAACGCTTTCCAGTGTTTCGCACCGAGCTCAGCGTAATGGCATTCGCGTCTAACCACACAGTGGCGGACGCGGAATGCGTGGCCTCGGCTTGACGCCATCCCACACCTTTGCTATAATATGCGTTTGTGCGTAACTTCGCTCCGCGAGGGGACGCATGCTCTCGCGGCGCGAAGCTACGCACAAACGCGTAGCTTCGCGAGCCGCTGTGCACCTGAGAAGTCGACGCACACTCGGTTCCCGGCCCCTCCGCGGGCGATGCCCTCCGCGGGTTCTTAGGAACCCTCGTCCCAGGACACAATAAAGTTCCTCTGTCTGTCTGTCTGTCTGTCTGTCTGTCTGTCTGTCTGTCTGTCTGTCTGTCGCTTCGTCTTATTAGATGCAGAGGAGCCTATATAGCGGACTTCAATCCGGTGGTGGAGGTGACCGGCGTGACCACCCTTACTGCGCATGCGCAAACCCTCTCCACACACCTCCTCTCCACACATCTCCTCTCCCCTCCCCCTCTCCACGTGCACTACACACGTAGGTAACGGTTCATTCTCCTCCTCCAGCTAATATCTATGGCTGCGCCGTAGCCACCCTCCCTCTTCCCCCATTCCCCTTCCTCGTTTAAACAAGAAATTACACCATCTCACGCTTGTCCGCCGCGGTGGTGTAGTGGTTACGGTACTCGGCTGCCACCCAAAATACGCGGGTTCGATCCCGGCCGCGGCGGTCGCATTTTCGATGGAGGCGAAAATGCCAGAGGCCCGTGTACTGTGCGTTGTCAGTGCACGTTAAAGAACCCTAGGTGGTCTAAATTTCCGGAGCCCTCCACTACGGCCTTTCTCTCCTCTCTATCTCTTTCACTCCCTTTCCCCCACCCCCCACGGACGCTTAGCCGTGCTCCCTACATGGGCTGCAGAAATTAGCGTCCTTTCCTAACCGAACCACAATCATCATCATCATCACTCTTGGGGACCTGAACTAATGATGAAGATAATTCTGTGATACGGACGCACACATTATGAGAGCCTGAAATGTTTCGCATATAAAAGCAACAACAAATGTAACGAACAATTTCAGTATCAACAGGACATTAGTAAGCCCAAATCCTTGCTGTTTCAAAATTTATGGCCAGCGCACGATATATCGGCGACATATGCGATCTTACATAGAACGCAGGAGGCGCTGGTCCAGGTCAGCCTCTCTATTTGAGTCCACTACGCTAACGTCCGTAAATTTCTTAGGTAGCGAAAAGCATTGATGTGCCGCTGGCGCATCTGATTGGTCGGCGTTGCTTTTGGCAGCCATGTTCTTCCTAAAGCTGTTACTTGAATGCTGCAGTGAGAGATCGTCAAAGAAAGTTACGCGGTTCAGTAGGTGTTTCCTTGCATATGGCACGTTTACTATCATATTTGATGTTAACGCGTATGTTAACGGCCGGACGCTATCTGCGCGCGCGTGCTCCGCTCCACGCGTTTGGGAAGAACATGGCTGCCGACACGGGCTTTGAGAGAGAAGGTGCCGGGAGAGGGGGCAGTTGTCGCTTCTTAAAAAATTAACGGCAGATCCACGAGGTGAATGATGATGAGATTGGGCGAAGCTCCTGGAAGTAATCATCGGTTAAACCGTGAAATTTCTTCCGTTAATTCGCCAGATAAAATTGACCTGAAACGATTGACAAACCTGTATCGCGATATGGTTTTGAATATAAAACCATTGCTTTAGAAAACACCTGGCGTCTTTCGTTAAGCAGCTGGCGTCTTTTCGTTTTGCTTTAGAAACATCTGGCGTCTTTTCGTTTTGCTTTTAGAAAACATCTGGCGTCTTTCGTTGGTTTATTTCATCAATCAACGGCGTTTTGAACAAAATTTTTATTGTTTAATCACGCACAGGAGAAATCTCACCAGGCACTACCTTGGAGGTAAACAATGGCTGCTAATGGGAATGAGAGACAGAAGAAGTCGGCTTTTAGCTAACACTTACACTTCTAATTCTACTAACGTTTCCTATTGGAACTTGCCAATGGCTGCTAATGGGGAATGAGAGACAGAAGAATTCGGCTTTTAGTTAACGCGCACGCTGCGAATTTTTTATTGTTCAACAACGCACAGGAGAAATCTCCCACCGGCACCACCTTGGAGGTCAAAGCGTAAGACTGGTTACGCACTACGACTACGACGAGGGACGAACGGGTGCCGCTTTAAGGAGCTTCGCCCCTAAAACGGAAAACAGATCTAGGGACTTTACACTACGCGAAAGAAAACCACTGTTGCCCATCATGGAGTGCTTGTGAAAACTACAAGACATTCTTGCACACTACGACGAATAAAAAACAAATCGCCATAACTAGTATGTGCGCTAGGTGAACAGCAAGTTACGTCGAGGAAAACTAAAAAGTGCTTTTGATTTTTCACTGGTAGCTTTTCGGTGACAAAAATTAACGGCAAGCACAGAGCGCATTCGGAAGGGCGGACGAGGTGTTTCACTACTTGCTTTGTGGGGAAAAAAAAACATATATTCCATCCTAAAATAAATCTTTCTAAGAAAAGCGCCTGCATAGAAAACATGAAAAAGAGATAGACATCCCAAATTGCAAAGGAAACAAAAATAGCAGGCTGAGAAAATCTGAAGTAGAAGCTTTATGACATGTAAGCAATCCCCGCTTAGCTGAATTACGCCAGTTGGTGGCAGCTGAGTTCCCGGGACACAAAGTGATGCCAGTAATGCCGTTCACGCAATGACACGTCTTCGTCACAGTCGAGAGTTTAACGTAAGGTTTTACGTTCCATGAGAGAACTAGCTTTAATTCTTGCTTTCGTGGGAAGAATTTTCAATTTGCTAGCATAAATTGAGCAGAAGCTTGTTCAGTATACTTGCGTAACAGCTGCTGGCCAAACTAGAGAGGATCGAGTTGAGGCCGCCGCTTGTTCGGCTCCAAGGACCGTAGCTATGTGGGTGCTCCCGGAAATGACCGAAGAGATCAAAAAGCAAAACAAAAGAAATATAACCACTCACAAAAACAGAGGCAGTAACGTTAAACCTGAGAACATGCAAAGCATTGATTGCGGTTCGGTTAGGAAAGGAGGCTAATTTCTGCAGCCCATGTAGGGAGCACGGCCGGCACAGCTAAGCGTCCGTAGGGGTAAGGGAATGAACGAGATAGAGAGGAGAGAAAGGCCGTAGTGGAGGGCTCCGGAAATTTTGACCTCATGGGATTCTTTAACGTGCACTGACAACGCACAGTACACGGGCCTCTGGAATTTTCGCCTCCATCGAAAATGCGACCGCCGCGGCGGGGATCGAACCCACGTATTTTGGGTGGCAGCCGAGTACCGTAACCACTACACCACCGCGGCGGACAGTACCTCGCAGGAGGCACGCGGGAGGCCTCGGCGCGTGCCTCCCGCCGCACGAGCTCTCTCACTCTTACATCTGCTGTCTTGTGAGAGAGACAGAGAGAGAGAGCGAAAGGCGCGCGTTGACTATGGAAACGCTTTCTTAGATGAACGCTCTACCAGCTCGCAAAGAAGGAGAACGCGCCCTCACCCGCGAGAGACAACGTTGGCGCAGGCAGCGTCTTCTAGCGAGTTTCTTGATTAAGAAATACCGACTACTCGCGTTGGAGAACACACACACACACACACACACACACACACACACACACACACACACACACACATATATATATATATATATATATATATATATATATATATATATATATATATATATATATATATATATATATATATATATATATATATATGCAGTGGATCTTCACTTGCAATGAAGTGTCGGTGGGGCATTTCACTTGTGCATAGTTGAACCATGAGGATTCGTAGCGTGCGCGTTAACTAAATTAATCCGGAACTCGGCACGATCTACGACAAACCGCCCGAGCTTCGCCCACTCATCATCATTCACTCCGTGGATCATGCGCTGATGCGCCGCTGTTTCCGACAGGAACACATCAATCGCTGCTAATGGGCTCGCATTACCGCTACGGCGACGCTAGACTCTGACAGACCGGGCTCATTACCAGAATTTTGTCACAATCGCATCTGACGCAACAGCCGTACACATACACTGTCTGACTCCACTGCCTCTATGGCCCACCGTGTCGGGCGACAGAAGACGCCGACACCCCGGTCGCACAACTGCACTGTCTTCAGGATCGGGCCGCCGTGACGCGCGCATTAGCAGGACAATCTGCTTCGCTCTATCGTTCCTAGATGGCGGTACCAGCGCTGCGAACCGAGAATGCATTGGAATGGAGGCGACGTTAATTTAAGAGTAATTTTGCTTGCTAAACGCTCTTTGCCTTAACAGGACGTCACTTAGAAGAAAATTGTAAAGCGGTGTAGTGAAGATATAAGCCCCATTTTCCTTATGCACGCAACGTGGCGATGGTGTTTTCCGGTAAAGCATTCAGCGTCTATCGTCGCATCCTGGGTGCCCTATAAGAGACCGATGCATGCGCAGCAATATTCGTAGACGAAGTCGAATGAACAAAGCTACGTACAAACACCTCTGTAAATGTTCAAGAAAATTGGGTGATTTTTTCGTGCTGCGATACTTTGTGCTTCGACTACCGTCTTTGTCTATTTAAAAAGTGCTACATTTCTCTTCCTCCCTTTCCCGGCTCCAACACGGTATTAGCCAATAGATAGCCAGGGATCCTCTCTGGGGCTCCCAAGGCTGGCTCCTCAGGACCTTAATAAAAGTTCACTGTCTGTCTGTCTGTCTGTCTGTCTGTCTGTCTGTCTGTCTGTCTGTCTGTCTGTCTCTTTTTTTTCCTTGGCTCCGTTGTTGGGTGGAGAAGATCCGGTCGTTTTGGTGTGCCACAATGCATTTAAGAAGAGTAAAATAAACAAAAACTGCGCCTGTCCTTGACATTTTTTTTACGCTGTTCTAACGTTTCACGGGCTGTAAATAACTTCTTCCCACTAACTTCTTATCTGCTAAAGGATCGCCACTGAAACTTACAATACAAACTTGCAGAAAATAAATGTAGTAGTTATACGTAATCACACAAACAGAAAAAAAAGTGCGTCTCTATGGACACAAGAACACGCGTAAAAAGAAGTAATGTCGCCCGACGCTTTCTCGCAGCGACCGACACACTCAGACGGCTGCGGAGCCCGGACCGTGATGTTCAAGCACCACCAGCGCCCTCTTCGGCAGAGTAAACAAATCAAGGCCTCGAGTGACCGGCCGAGTTTGACGCTTGGGCAAACGCCACAGCGAGTCGGCCACTCGCAAAAGCTTTTTCGCGTGAGGCCGGCTCACCAAATTTCACGAACCTTACGTCGGCGCAGCGGCTGACGTCACTCAAGACTCCAATAACAAAAATACAAAAAGAAAAAAAAGGAATAAAGCACAGGGCGAAGGAAATGTTCGCGCTTGAACATTACACAGTGAAGTACTTCAAACGCGCTGGGTATTTGTTTTCACGTTTTTTTTGCTTGGTTATACTTTTGCGTGACGAGATACGTGAGAGTAACGATGGGGGAAAGTTTACGGAAGGCTGGACACAAGCAGCGACGTCGTGTGAGAAGTCGCAAGACAGCAGATCAATCAATCAATAAATCAATCAATCAACCAGTCAATCAAATGACCTATGTTTTCATTAACTAAAATTGCATGTACAGAGATTATTGGCACGTTACTTGCACAAGGACCTGAGCATTTGAGGAAAACCCCCATTTTTCAATAATTGCTTTCGGTAAAAAAATTAAATATTCAGAGGTGGCTCCCTCCCTGGCTGCGGGCCTCGCACGAAACAAAGATACGTAAAGGGAAAGCAAGACTGTAACACAAGCGAGTGCAATGTGCAAGAAGATAGAGAAACTGTAGCGTAGACAAACATACAAACCAACACATACACAGCAAAATAGAAACCCATGTAGAAAGCACGGAAACGCAGTACCACACACGGAAAGAAAAAAGAAAGACGAGAAAAAGAATGAAAAAAGACCAACAATTCTTCCTTGAAAAATAACGAAGAAGTTATGAGACTCATAGAAGCTGGAGTGAGTGCAGCGGGTTGCTCTTGAAAAGTGATAGCGTCTGTTTTCAAGTACAAAAAAAAACAAAAAACAAAAAAGAAGGCACAGGTAACAATGGACGCCGGAACCGAAGCCCAAACAACAAAGTACACTTCGGTGAGCACAAGACGCGTAGAATTCGTATGTGCTTTCAGACTACGGTTCAAATTCCAACCGCTGTCGGACAGGAAACTGGACGGTGACCCGAACAGACACAACAGAAACCGCATCGCGCGGCATGGGAGTGCGCAAGCAAAGTAAACTAGAGAAGTATTTGAAAGAAAAAAGAAGCAAAGAGCCTGTGCCGGCTTTGTAATAACGCCGCTCTCAAGTGACGCAGCCTTGCTTCTGCGTGCGGCACAGCCGTTCCAGATAAACAGGGCAAACCAATCGAAATTGAACGTTCAGTTGGACGTGCATTTACTATGTCAGTGAGCGGTGTCGTCCACGCCGAATAATGGACTGGCGACGAAACATTTGGAGGCCTGCATTGTTCGCTTCTGACTCGATTGATGGCTTTCTTCGTCTGGGGAACATGTGACACACGTCTGGAATGCACATTAACGCTCGTATTTCAGCGAGATTCGCGTCTGCTGGAGACACCACGAGATTTCATTTGGTTTCTCGCACTTGGTCTCAACACTGAGATCGACGTGACGGAACTTCTTCCTCGCTCACTCTCTCCGTTGAAAAGGTTTTTAAAGATAACATCAACTTTCTGCGTGAATAGCTTCCTGAAGTGCAAGTGAACGTGGGCCCTGTAATGGGACGCCGTCAGTTCCGATTGGCTTGTTCACAAGAGCTGATACATGTCGTCGTACTCACTCATCTTTGGAAATCAGCACCGCTTTCGCCTGCGGCAAATCGGCAGTGAATGCCACGCTATTAAATGTAGGTCACGGACGACGCTGTCAACGGTTGATTGGCCTGATTATGTGCTGCGCTTTACATAGTACCTTTAAAATTCCTATCTATCTATCTATCTATCTATCTATCTATCTATCTATCTATCTATCTATCTATCTATCTATCTATCTATCTATCTATCTATCACATGCACGCATGCGCGTCCCTAATATACCACGCATTTCTACTGCATACAGCAAAACTCGTCGATACGTTCCCGCTTAATACGTTCAACAAAATACGTTCTTTCTGTTCGTTCAGCACACCATAGGCGCAGTGCAGTTTTGCACAGTAGATACGATTTTCGAATTATACGAATTCCCGGTGCCCGTGAAGATCCTATCAGCGAGATTCCACTGCACCTACGACTGCTGTCGTCACAGCACGTACAGTGCGCACGTGCGTAGAAACTGATGGTACCGCAGTACGGTACCGATGGTACAGTAGTGGTGGTACAGTACCGAACTCGACAAAAAAAGAGGTTAAGCTTTATTTGTCCAAGTCGTAGAGATCGAAACAGGTTTCTTTCGCGTAAGTGAGAAACGCTCACGGTTTCAACAGCCTCTCCGCGGCCACGCGCTTTACACTATGCCACCGGCTTTCAAGCGGCTCCGGCCGCCCACCCGGACTGCAAACAATGCATCATTCGGCAACGTGGTCGCAATGAAGTACTCCGGTGGTCGAATGAAGTATTCGGGGATAATACTACGCAACTCACCTTCGTTCGCGCAGCAGCCCCTCAATGCATGTGCGCCGTGCGAAGAGTGCAAAACCTTCCCGCTCAGACTGAACAGTGATAACTCTCGCGTTACTGTCTTTCCTCCTGCCTCTTTTCGTTTCGCCATGCAAAGTACCTCTCAGAAGCGTGACGTCAGAGTTGAATGATATCGCTGTGGCGTACACAGGGACGATTTGGAGTGGACACAAAGCACCCGATGCGTTTCCAACGTTGTCGAGGAAGGATAAAATTCAGGCGCAGGAAACTTATATACAGGAAAGGACCTATTCTAACCCAGGCTTTTAATCATTAAACATGCCGCGCCTCGGTGTCTTAATGGCTACGGCTAATCAGGAGGTCGCGGGATCGAATTATTTGCCGCGGCGGCTGCATTTCGATGGAGGCGAAATGTTGAGGCCCGTGTGCTGTGCGATGTCAGTGCACGTTAAAAGAACCCCAGGTGGTCGAAATTTCCCGATCCTCCTTCCTACTACGGCGTCTCTCATAATCACATCGCGATTTCGGGACGTAAAGCCCCGGGAATTAGTACGTTCCACTGACATCGCTAGCGATGTCATGCTAAGTGGCCAGACACTGGTGATCTCCAATCTTCACGAATTCAACTGAGCCCAGCTTTCTGCTATAACTTCTACGCCCCACTATGTCATGCTTATTAACGAAAATTTGTCCCTCTGCATACAGAGCCGTAATTATCACACATAACGTGCACCAGAATGCACGCTGTTGAAGCCCTACTGCTCTCAGTAGGTTCCACGGTCCCTTTTCGTTATTTCGAGCGTCCGAGCGAGAAACACTTCGTGAAAGCGAGAGAAAGGTCAGATGGCGCAAACGATATCGCATCACGCGCACAATGGCCGCCCGCTGCGTCGGTGGCGGAAGCAAAGAGGCCGGGAAAAGCTGGGGCACATCGTGTCTTTCGCGTTCTTCCGCCTTCGGTCCACTCGGCCGAGTGAAGAGAAAACACGGATATCACGCCGACACATGCGCTCGTTTCAGACACGACCAGCGAAAGGCTCACAATGCGATCGTAGTGTAATACAAGTGCATCATATACCTCTGGTCTTGCTTCGTATCTCACCAACGTACAGTGAACGATGCTCTATGTGCCTATCTCAAATTCCTAGCGAAAATAAAACTTGAAATGACCGCAGTGGAAGCGAAGGCAGACCTCCGTGATCTGGGCAAGTGCGCGATCAAACACCAATTCGTAATTCACTTAGTTAGTTAGTTAGTTAGTTAGTTAGTTAGTTAGTTAGTTAGTTAGTTAGTTAGTTAGTTAGTTAGTTAGTTAGTTAGTTAGTTTTGAATACTGGAGACCCCATCTCGGTCCTTGCAGGAAGGGCAGTCATAGCGTAAAAGGCCAAAGGAAAAACAAAGACAAATAAACATGGAAAACAATACAAAATTGTCTAATGTAGAAATATAAATACAGCGAACCAATAAATGAATAAATGCACCGAATGCGCTATATACACATAACGGAAAACATGCGAGCAATGCGCTTAATTGGCAAGGCTTTAGTTCACGTCAGATCGGAAGTGAAAGCGTAGGAAGCAGCATGAGCACCTCCTGCAAGTCATCATCATCGGTATTATTTATGGGCCTGCTTCGCGTGTTCGTAAGACGAGCACTATCAGGAGATACCACGAAGGAGACAGCAAGATATAAAAAGCCTGGAAATAACGGCACTGGTCCTTCATATTGCAACAACATACGGCACAGACCGGAGACAATCTGCATACCTGAGGCCAAAGTTTCGAAAGGAACGGCAAGCCCTATTAGGCGTATAGGGTGGTATGACTCTGGTGCCATAAGGTTTGTCGAGAAAAAGAATATATCGTTATGCGTTTATTAGCATATCAAGCGAGTGAGTGAGTGAGATTATTAAGTTGAAGGAAGAGAAAAGCACAGGATGGCAACTGTCTTTCGTCGAGGAGGACACCTCAACCCCCTTCTGCGGGGGATGGGGAAGGGTGAGTGAGTGAGTGAGTGAGTGAGTGAGTGAGTGAGTGAGTGAGTGAGTGAGTGAGTGAGTGAGTGAGTGAGTGAGTGAGTGAGTGAGTGAGTGAGTTTCAATGCCAGCCTTCCCTGACGTCTCAGTGTTTGGGAAAGACCGCCATGACGTGGAAAGATTTTGCGTACTAAATTCCGAAACCTTGAATTAAACCCAAACGGAATGATTTCTCAGCAGCATCATCTCAAGTCGCAAATTCTCAGACGGGCTTGCTCAACACCGCTATCAATGTCAGTTAAACGCGCAAAACACCCGGCCATCTCCCCTTGCACCATCATCTTGTCCAGCTCGGATGTTATATAGTATGAACAGATCGAGGGCAATCTTCCTTTTTTTTTTCAGCGCCTTCTCACTTCTGAAGCGACACAGGTTGAAACGCCGTCGCTAAACGAATTCGAAATGACACAATGGGAGAGCAGCAAAAGCATGAAACATGAGTCGCCTAACGATGAAGATTTCCGGCGCTGTCCGGTCGCAAGGCATTTGAAAACGACTGCCCTTTGTCATAAACGACGAGAAAATGTCTTCCTAAGTACCCTACGTGGACGGCAGACCAAATAGCGCCATCTCCGACCGGGCTCACATTCGCAAGGTTTGCACTTTTTTCTTTCTTTCTTTTTCGAATGGCCGTATGAAAGATGGCGCTCAAAATGTGAGCACGTTCACTTTAACGCCATCTGTTGTGTTGTTTAGGAGGCTTTCGTCCACGTGGCTTTAATGCGGTATATATACATACTACACACACACACACACACACACGCACGCACCAGTAATTTTTCTTTCAGCATCGCAAGATAGATGTTCATAGCTACGTGTGAAGGACGGAAAGTCGTGTGGCAGTCTTTTTGTAGCCAGCATGCCACGGAGTGAAGATAAATTGAGGCGAAAAATTGGAACGCAGGACTTGGCACCTGGCAATGAATGTGGCGCGCCGCTGGTGGAGAATTTGTCCTACTACACGGTAGAAAAATCTCACGCAATGTGTTTCTTTCTTTGCTTTATTGGTACAGAGACGGGAAAAAATACAAATAACGGCTATGATACAACCGCAGGACAGTTGGTACATTTTCCTGACTTGCAGTAATGACGTACAGCGCAAACCAAACCTAAAAAATAAAGATAAACGACAAGAAAGGAACACGCATACGAACACTTCTGGCGCTGAATGCCAATGTTTCATTTTATTTTAAAAAAAGAGAAAGAACGCCAGGAGCAACTTCAATACACGCGTCAACAATGTTTCCTCGAGTTATGTGTTTTAGTTACACCATACCGCAGGCCCATAGATGTCAGCCCTAGCAGAAGGGACATCAGAGCTTTGATGTAACGTGCAACGAACGCCGGCTCGAAATAACGAACACTATCTTGAACGACAAACAGTGAACACTGTTGAAGAAGTAATCGTGGTGTTAACTAAGCAGTTTATCATCAGTGTCAACAAGCGCTTTGAGTCGGTACAACTATTGCATACGAAAGAAGAAAGAGTATATGGTATCTGTGCGCTGGTCAGTGCGCGTTAGAACCCCGACTGGTGGTCGAAATTTCCGGAGCCCTTCACTACGGCGCCTGTCAGAATCACATCGCGGTTTTGGAACGCAGAAAACTATAAATCAATCAATCAAAAGTATATGGTAATGGGGAACTTGATAAAAGTGTCGTGCATTAGTGATCCATACTGCGGACATCGCTTATGTCGCATTCTAGACAAGCTTCCTGTCTGCGTGCGTTAACATTTTATTTCTCACTGCTTTGACCCTTCGCGGTGGTCTGGCAACGCGTGCGGCAATCCGCTGGAACTCGACTTCTGCTCCGAAGGTCGCGGGATCGAATCCCGACCGCGGCGGCCGCATTTCGATGGAGGCCAGAATACTCGAAGCTCATGTATTCCGTCCGATGTCAGTGGCCGTTAAAGAAACCCATCTGGTCGTCGATATTTCCGAAGCCTTCCACTATACGGCGTCTCTCATAATTATACCGAAGTTTTGCGACATAAAACTCCAATCATTCACACTGCGTTATCTGCTTCTGAACTGGTTTCGGCACTCCCTTCTCCGCGTAATATCACTTCACCTTGACGGCATTCCGAACAAGTGAATTCGTGATTGGTGAATAATAATAATAATAATAATAATAATAATAATAATAATAATAATAATAATAATAATAATAATAATAACTAGGAGGAGATATTCCTTGGTTAGTGGCTGCAACACGTCCTTTAACTTGCGCATGCGGGAGTAAGCGCCGGTGGTTCAGGGTATAGCGAAGGGGAAGGGACGCAAAGAGAAGAATAAAAAAAATAAAAAATAAAACAGTCTATCATGTACGTTCAAGGGCCCACAAGAGCACGATCTGTCCTCGTAGGTGACCCTACCGAGACTGTGCGCCGGTGATTATAACGCAAAACTACCGCACTTGTTTCGGAACACTGCGCGGAAATTGATTCGCTCGTGCGATAGCTTCTAACCCCTAGATGTCGAGGTTTTATCACAACTGCGCGCTAACCAGTCTACTATTTCGGAAGGTACAGGAGCGACACTCACGCTCCCAGATTATAAAGATAGCGATAACGGCTAAACATAACCAGTGATGCAGGTGCATAAACAATTCGTACTACAGAGCAGGCTACAATTTACAGGATTTATCGCTGCCAGAATTCAAAACTCTATTGCTTTCACTTCTCTAGAGCGCGCTTGTGAATGTTTATAATGTTTCTTATGTTTATTTGTTTTTCTATATGTTACCGAGTGCATATCATTTAATTATTTCAATGCCGCAGTGTGTTTGCATTGTTATTATGTGTGGAAATATTTCATTGTTTTTTATATCGTATAACTGCATTGTTTTATGGCCACTATGTGTATACAACAATATAGATGATGCCCGATGTGTTACCCCATGCAGCCATATTGTACCTAGGGGGTGAGTTTCCCTCAGGCCGCGTCAGTGCGGCTTTTTTTCCTCATCCACCTCCATTTACAACTCCTCTGTAAGTGTGTACGTGTGTGTAAATGGAAATCAATAAATCAAATCAAATAAAATAAGAAATATAGTTGTTTAGGCGCCTGTAAAGCAGACAAAACAGATGTGCTGTAGACAGCTCCCAAATGTAAGAATAATCGGCCAGTGGGAATTCTCGCGAAACAGTTTATTTCCTCACAACGACGGCCCAATTTTACACCTGCTGCAGGCGAAGTCGCGCACCACATCTGTACGCGGACGAGGATGTTGAAAGATGCACTGGAGTGACGAGACATCTGTTGCCTATACTGTCGGAGTAGTGAAGGAAGGTCTGTCTTCTTCAGTAAGACATATTTAGGAAACTTACCACCTTGTGCGAGATTTTTTTCAACGAGAACTGTAGCCACGAAGCAAAATATTTCTTTCTTTCTTTCAAGAGAAACAAATTTTAATGAATTAAGTGCAGTGGCTCCCTATATCAGAGCACCATAGCGCTTCGCCTGTATCTTAACAGACAGACAGACAGACAGACAGACAGACAGACAGACAGACAGACAGACAGATAGATAGATAGATAGATAGATAGATAGATAGATAGATAGATAGATAGATAGATAGATAGATAGATAGATAGATAGATAGAAAAAGCAGGGAGCTTTAGCACACGCCAGTATTCGGTTTTCCACCCTACAATGGGCTGAAAAAATAAAACACGTACACAAAGAAATAAAGCTGGGAAGAGAGAGAAAGGCTGACTGATAATAAAAAAAGAATAATTCAGCAAGGGCATCGCAATCAGAGGCTTTCACAACGGCCGATGAGTCACAACGAGAACCACATCTTTCGCACAATCTTGCACTGTGATGCCAGCGCTCGCCGATGCTGTGTGATACGTTGTTACGACGGCGTACGGGCGTACAACTGGGTGAGCACAATGGGAAGCCACTCTCTGTGTACACGGCACTGCGAACACTGGCGAAGAACATGCCAAATTGCTTTCTTTGTCCCTGGACCGCCCACATGCTGCGCTGTCGACCATCTATATGCATAATGCGTGGGCGCACCTGAATGGATGAATCCGAGTTGACTCTGAACGAGAACCTTCTCATGCATTCGTACCTGATGCACGAACAAAAAGGACAGAAAAAGAGGAGATACAGTAATTCCTACGGCATCTAAAGCGGCTGTTGCGTAAGACAATAGATTCATGGAGCTTCGCCAACCCGGCGCGCCCTCACTTGATATGAAAGTCCAACGCGGTGCGCATGCTTTTACTTGATCAAATAACACGGAATCGTTGGCTGCAACATTTTACCATGGGATATCCCACATCTCTTCAACCAATAAAGAATCTCACAGAAAGATTGTAGAAGCCTTTTGTATTAAAGATCACGGGACATGTAAGCGTTAGGCAATCGTCCGTTTTGTGATATGACGATTAAAGAAACGGCGCACCCTCGCAGAACGTACTGCACGGCCGACTGAGTTTCCACTATCAGTGAGCTTGTTAGAACATTTCACGCAGGTGATTTCGCAAGAACTACTAATTGCTGGGGTATTACGCCACAAAACCACAATCTGATTATGTGGACCGTTGTAGTGGAGGGCTCTGGAAATTTTGACCACCTGAGATACTCTAACGTGCACTGATAACGCACAGTACACGGGCGTCCGGCATTTTTACCTACACCGATAATGCGACCGCAGCGACGGGCATCGAAGCGGTGTACTTCGGCTGAGGAGCCGAGAACCACAACCACTGCGTCACCGCGGCGAACCATGGATAAGTATTGATTGTCAATTCGCAATCTCACTGTTTTTTGTGTGTTTGCAGAACAGGGTGGTGACTGATCAGATCGTTAGAGAAATTAGATGGTTAGAAAAATGTGTTGCGGTTTGTGTGTGGAAACAGCGTTAATAATAATAATAATAATAATAATAATAATAATAATAATAATAATAATAATAATAATAATAATAATACTTTCCGGTGTTTCACGTCCCAAAACCACGATACGATCATGAGAGACGCCGTAATGGAGGGCTCCGGAAATTTCAACTACCTGTGGTTCTTGAACGTGCACAGACATCGCACACTGCATGGGCCTCTGGAATTCCGCATCCGTCGAAATGAGGCCGTCGCAGCCGGTATTCGATCTCGCGACCTTCGGGTTAATTACCTGTAGGAGCGTTGACGAAACACCGAAGAGAAATATGTACGAGGCTCCCCAGCAAGTGCGGTCAAAGGAAAGTTTATTCAACTCGTGACAAAGCACTGGTTTGCACTGCAACAGAGACTCTTATACATACATCGTCCAACCTGAATAAATCGCAACACACTTGGTATAATACACCGGCCAACAACAGAACAATGTGACAACGACTGGCGTTAAGCACAAACACGAGGAGATTGATTCAACGCCGGCGCGACTGAGAAGACAGGTTTCCGAGTAAATAACGAAAGGGTAATCTTCAGGATCACTAAGAAAAACATCTTGTGTTAATTCAAAAACCAGGTCCGATTGCCTTAGAAGGTATACTTTTTAATTAAGGTACAGTAATAAGTAAGAAGTATGTCCTTGCAGTAAGAAAGATGGGGAGCGACTTAGCACGCTCTACTGGACGACGAAAACATCAACAGATGTGTTTCTTCCGGTCCTACAGCCTCCACTGACGATTTCAGTTTTAGAGGTAGCAGGGGAAAGATGAGGATGGTGTGATAGAGAGAGAAAAAGAAACAACATTTATTAGTTACCAGGAAACTATAGTGAACTAGAAAGAGATGCTCCTTCTAGTTCACTATACAGGGAACTATGGTCTCCGTCTGGGTTGCTGGTCTATATAGGATCGCACCTCCGTGCCCAGCAAGTTGACGTGCTGCACCAGAAGCTGCACCAATACTGTGAACAAAACTCGGTTGGTGGCAGCCATGGAAGGAGAGCCAAACAGAATAACTAGACAACCTAACTTATTGTGCAGTAAAACACGGAAAGTTGAGCTGTAAATTTAAAGTTTTTCTTTTTCTCTTAAGAAATAACTGGTTGCTATAAGAAAAACATTATAAGGGCTGGATAAGTTAAACTTTGTAGTTCCCTGACGAACGCCCAGTAACAGAAAGCCCACGCTTACAGCATCTTATCCACCTGTCCGCGTAGATCACCTCTTGTCCAGTAAAGTGATCCAATAGAAAGTGCCGTCCCATCGTCCTTCTTGCGACGTCACGACGGCGCTGACGTCGTTGCGACGTCGTTACGTGATCTGACGTTGCGACGACGTCACCACTTGGTCACATGACTTTTGGTATGACGAACTCATAAGCTTGACATATGGTCACGTGATATTTTTTGCGCCAGTTTCTTTTCTGTTCGTTTCGGCTCTAAGGCCTTTCAAGGACACCTTTCAGCGAAGCATATTCGCATTCGCCTTCAAAATTACCAAGTCTCCCTTACGGCGAGTGCTCCTGTTACACTTGTTGAAAACCTATAGCCAACAGACGAACCACTGCCAGGAATTCTGGAACTTGCAAGAGGACGCCACGCAGAACCATAGCGGCCAAGGCATTTCCTCAGGACAGCTGCAAGAATTTCAAGGTCGTGCCGGTCTCCTTGAAACTTAATGCCGCGTAGAGGCACGATTAGCTGGCCGCTGTGTGAAATGAAAAGCGCTTCTCACGATGGATGATCGAACGAGAGATGCACAGCCGCAAGCCTTGGCACTGGGAGCATGCGCCAACCAGGTCTTCTTTGTAGCCCGGAGGTCGTTGCCTGTCGGCGGGTTCGTACATAGATAAAATCATGTAGATGTGGTGCGGTACTGCATGTCGTAGGCTAAATTCGCGGAGTCCCCTTGGCGGCTTGCCATTCTAGGACGAGAGATAGAGACGTGGTGTAAATGAAAAAAGGTAACGATGTGGCATTTGTTCCCTTCACGAAATTTAAACTATAGAAAGTCGTTTTGATGTTCCATGCTGACTTGCTGGTGGTGGTGGTGATAGTAGTAGTAGTAGTAGTAGTAGTAGTAGTAGTAGCAGTCTGGGGATAAAGAAGAAGAAGAAGAAACTGAAGAAACTGCTAATTGCTGGGGTTTTACGTGCCAAAACCTCGATTTGATTATGAGAGGGCGCAGTTGAGGGCTCCGGAAATTTGTGACCTTGCGCACGCAAAGCCGCTCGGACTTAGCCAACACGGAAAAACTCTCTAATGCCTCTCACACACGACAGTTATAAATTCGCCTCAGTATATATTTTATTTCTCAGTGGTATTGCACAATTTTAACCAACTTTTCCTCGCTCGCACACACGCTAGCGTGGAGAGTCACGCAGTCCTCGACCATCGCGTGCTCCAGCTGTTGTACACCACCACCGCCGGGCCGCACATAGCGGTGTAAAAGGCAGGCGCGAGTGAAACGAGCAAGCCGGTCGAACGAGTTCACCCAAAGACCCAGCTTCGTGACGATGCCTCGGCGGCGACCCCAAGGTCGCCCTACCACGCACGCCAGAAGCTCGCTCTTCCGTCCGTCGATTCCCCGGCGAGATGCTTTCCTTTCCCAACATCTTCTTCTTCCTCCTCCTTCTCATCCTGGGACGAGCAAGGTCTCGGAAGTTACGTGCACTAGCGTGAAAGCGGTACGCGGCCAGCGCGAGGAAGCGAAACGCGTCCTGTTTCCCGCGTTTAACGATTCATTCACCCGTGCACACACACGCCTGGTATAGGGTCAGCGCCAGCTCCAAGGATCAGCGTGGCGGCGCACCGAAGCGCGTGTTTGCACGCAAGCACAGCGCGCCATAATGCATGCGTTCTGTTAGTCTTCTCGGTGACGTTAACCATTACTAGCTCGTCGGTGCCCTACATTCGCTAACGGAATGCGTATACGTAGGTTTACAGCAATGACTAAAATGTATACACCGACGCTTTAGTTCAAAAGGCGCGCTGCCTTCCCGACATGACCCCGGATACTAAAGTACGATGTATGGCGCGGAGCGTAAAGGCGCGAGTGTGAGATCTTTAAACTGTTCACTGATTCGGAATAAAAGAGGCCAACACGAGATTTAGGGTAACATAATGCAAAGCTGTATTACACTGGCACACGTAAAGAAAACATGCCTTCTTTCTTTCAGTTACACGAGGACGACAGCATGTCTCCGGGAGCCTAGAACAAAAATGGCCTTTCTAAAGGGCCGTTGGCAAGGTACCATGCGGATGTTGGTTACACATCGGCGCTTGTAAGGTGTTATCGTGAAAGCGTTTTACCGACAGGAACATTTTTGTTTTTGTTTTCAAATCGTTTCATGTTACAGTAGCTGCGATAAACTGAGCTATGCATTGCCTACCTAGAGACTAGCAGAAAACTAGTGGAAGACACAGCTGACTAGTCGCGAGGACCAGGTACAGCTGGTAAACAGGGCTAGGAAGCCAGCCGAAGGCCACGGCTACCTGGAAAGAGTAGGCCGCCCATGTAAGGGCGTCCACAGCCTGATCAAGAAATGAAGAGTGTGTCCTCTCTTTCCGTTGTCATGTTCGTGTCGATGCGAAAGCCACAGTTAGCAGGACCAATACGCACGTGATAGTCACGTTTGCGTCTGCTAGCGTTCGCAAGTGCCTACGTATCTAATTTAGTTACATTTTTGTGTTTTAAGCGTTCTTGGAACAGGATCGTTCGATCTTCATAGCCTCCTCTCCTGCTGGTTACTGTGCACTTGCAGGATTAATTTGCGTTTGTTTAGCATTCAAATAGTACCGTAATAGTAGCCTGCAACACGCTGTCTGTCAAATTAAGTATTATTTTGCAGTACGGGCAGGCCTTATGGAGGGGGGGTCGTTAAACGGACACGCAGGCAGCGCTGGCAGTGCCAACATTCAAGCCCCCCCCCCCCCAGCCCTCCACCCCCAAAGAAAAAAAAGAAAAAAAAAGAATACAGAAGGAATGATACAAGACGTGAGATAATTTAAGACTGTAAGCAATGCATTTTTTTTGTTTTTGAGCCGTATAAGTCGACCCGCGTGCGTTTTTCCTTGGTTTCTCTTTAGACTTCTGTTTGTTACATAGCGTTCATTTTGTGGTAGCGCTGACGAACAAACAAGGACAAAAGAAGACACAAATATACGGGACGGGCTAGCGCCCGTCCCGTATATTTGACCTGCACAGCGCTAAGGATAGCGCTGTGCAGGTCAATTTTTTCACCTCTTTCATGACGCGAAACCCTTCTTACGGTGTACAAGTAGGCTCGTTCCCATCAATGCAAGAAATGATTTTTTCATTTTCACCACAGCCCATAAAAATTTCGCGAGCGGTATAGATAGCCCCTTAAAACAAGCACAGGAAACATGCACTTCGTTCACGAAACGCGAGCTCAGATATGGCAACACTGTTAACCTCGGCCATCGTCCTCATTGTATTCTTCCTACAACAGCTTCCAGTTTCCTCATTTTTTCGGGCATGCATCTATGGCGATACGGACGTGCTTCGATTGCGATTAAGTACCAACAACCGCGTATATAGGAACATGTATATGTTGAACGCGGAGTTGTGATGCACCTCTAAGCAAACAATCTCCGTTACGCAGTGAGAAACGAACGGATAATTTCCTATTTCTTGCTTAAACTGTCGCTTGAAAATAATAAAACTGGGGGAAAGAAACTGCAGAAAGGCAAAAACAGAGTTTATCAGCAGGCCTGCATACACGTTCGATTCCGCCAGTTTCTCCCGTTTAGTCTCCCCCCCCTATCGCTCCCTATATCTATCTCTGCTTCACGTATGTTTCACTTTGATAGAACGTGTCTGACGCACGTTGACACGTATATATTAACAGGTGCTCGCGAGTGGTTTGCTTATCACTTCCTTCTTTGCACACACTTATCCCTTCTTTCATCTACAACAGTGCCATCGCACGTTCCCTCTCCGCTCAGAGCCAAGAACAGCTGAAGCGGCACGAAGACTAGAGACCACCGGGGAACGGCACTGGCCTAACGGCTCGAGCCGACTTTCCCTTGTGTACAGGAGAGCCGGTAGTTGGCCCATAAAGCGACAGTTCAGTTCCCGTGCGTTCGTGCCAGATGATCCACTGAGCCACTATCGCGCGAACTGTATCGCGACAAGTGAAGAGCCTTCACAGGCAGGACACCTGCTCGATAAAATTCTTCGCTTCCTGGTATCTCGCGTCGGATGGTCCACAGAGCCACTACTATCGGGTCCACGCTTGCATACGTATGCATACATTATGCGAGGATATGGCATTCCAGTGCCATCCCTGCCGGAGGGAGTTATGCGTGCGGCTTGCTGCTTTGCCCGGCCTGCTGCCGTGCTGGCGTGCCGTCGCTGTGTACTGTAAAGAGGGAAGTGGGCTGCACCGCTGACCCACTGGGCCGCGACGACGGCAGGCCGGTGGACGGTCTGCCGTGCGCACGCGCGCACGCTGCTACCGTGACAACGATCATCTTCAGCAGTGTAAAATGCGGCGAGGGCGTACAGTACGATACGTCTCTCGGCCTGGCCCAGTATACTACTTGCTCGAAGCATTCGCACTACACAGCGATGAAGCGCTGCATCACTTTTGTTTCTGTTTGCACGCGTCTGCTCGCGCATTCTTGTTCTGGCACTTGATTATTTTCCTGGCATTCTTTTTCTTTCAGTAGTGAGTATTACCTTTTTGTTATGTATTGATATGTTGATATTGTTAGTGAAGCTCGTTTTTCATTGCTCACGTGTCCGTATGCTTTTGCTGCATTTTTTGTAACTACCCCATTCATGTAGCCACAGGAGGTCCCCCTGTCAGTTTCTCTGAAACTTTGGGACCTCCTTCTGTAATATGCTAACCATGTATTTCAACCGAAGCACTTAATAAACTTGACTTGATATGACTTGACATCTCGCAGCGCATATGTGCGCTTGTGGGAACTGCGTGTATGCACGCGTCGGCTAGTTTGTTCGTACTGCACAGAAGGTATAATGGGCGCAGGCATCGAAGAAGGCAGAAGAACAATACGACGAACCGTGTTCGCAAAAGGTGGTGGTACAGTGTCCGGTTGCTCAGGTCCGGGACGGCGTAAAAAGGTACCCCCCACCACTACCAGTCCAAAGGGTACATTTTAGTGGTACGCCTCGACGTAGCGGAGCTCAGACATATCTCGAACAAAGGCTAACTAACTTTTTGTTTTGTTTTTACCTGGATGTTTAGCGCGTCCCACTACGGGAGATCGGCCATGAATCGCGCGGTAGGAGGAGGAAAGGAGGAAATCGAAAGAAGAATAAGAAAGGAAGAAGAGATGAATAAGACGGGGAAGCTAGCCTGAGAGTTTGTAAAGGAATGAAGATAGAGTGGTTACACTGATTTCTTTACGAAGTAGCTGCCACAAAAGAGTCACGTTGTGTTTTATTATCAGTTATGACTTACAAGAAAAGAAACTGGCATTTTGTGCAAACAAATAAATTACCAGCAGCGGGGCCGCGATCACGGTTATTCGTCGTCTTCTTCTGCCTTCTTCGAACCCAGTAGCGAACGCTCGTTTGTCTCTCTCAGCACAAGTGGTCCGAAGCGGTAGCTTAGTGGTTAGTGCTTGACTGTGGACACAGAAGATGCGGTTTCGATCGCGGCCGCGGCGGTGGCATTTTCGATGGAGGAGAAAACGCCAGAGGCCCGTGTGCTGTGCGTTGTCAGTGCACGTTAATGAACCCCAGGTGGTCTTAATTTCTGGAGCCCTCCACTACGGCTTTTCTCTCCTTCCTGTCTCTTTCAGCTCCCTTTCCCCTACCCCCACGAACGCTGAGCCGTGCTCCCTACATGGGCTGCAGAAATGAGGGTCTCTTCCTTAACCGAACCATAATTATTGTTGTTATACGGATCACGAAACAACATGAGCTTTCCTCTTCTCGGCGACTGTAAATGACACCACGTCGCAGATATGCCTTCCAGGTTGGTCTCATGACGCTTTACATTATTTGTTCACGAGGCTGCCTTCTTCGCTTCAAAAGCAGGCCGTCTGGTCTCATTTATAACACAATATGACTCTGTGTACTGAAGTCTACCACGGACGTCGCGTGGTGTTTCCCATAATGCCAAACAGGGTGGTGCTTCTACCGTTGCTTGGCAAGGCAGTGACGGCAGTTGGATCGCGCCGTCCGCTCTGTTGACCAGCTTGTGAAAGAGAGTGTACAACCGTAAAAGGACGCGACATGCGGCGACACCCCCAAGCTGAAACGTTGGCAGTGGACCAAGGAATACGAAAGCCGAGAGACATAAAAGAGAGAAAGCCTGTTGCTATGGAATTTCTGAGAAAAGCGTACAGGCGTACACGTGCGATATGGCGGGAGGGGGGGATAGCCCGAGGGCTGTTGAAGTGCACCGCGTTTCGAAATCGAAAAAAAAATGACTGTCCGGAGATAAGAGGATGGGACGCACAGAAACAGTCACGTACGGCAAAAATCCAGTTTTCTTTCCCGTATCGAAAGGACCTGGTCGTAAACTTCGCAACGACAGTACGTTTCCACTGGGGCAGACGGCGCCGAGGGTCCGAGTGGGCGTTTGCCAGAAGTACATTGCAAGTGGCCTATAGTGTCGTAAGGCGCACGACGTGAAGGCGTTCGACGCGACATACCGCGCCGTCCTCATATTTATCGCGTAGCCCGAAGCGGCGAGTGGTAAGGCGGCTGCGGCGACCATTCTGGTCCGGACAAGAGCCAGGGCGATTCTGTGCGTGGCTCCTGGTTCGGGCGTGGGACACTGATCGGCGACCGGGGAATGCTGATAGCAGTGATAGGCAATCTGAAGCACTTGCGGCCTGAATAATGCCCATCGGGACGGAAAGTACAATGGCATATTATACATAAATGGCTATCATAGGATACTGGTAATATTAATGTTAACGAATTAGTTGACGGCGCAGCTCCATCTAACCGTGAGGTAACTTGAGCAGTCCTATCACACTCATGAAAACTAACGCGCGGGAATACAAATTTCAACTGCGAAGCCTTTATTGACGAACTTCAGCAATGTTCAACGTATCTATCTATCTATCTATCTATCTATCTATCTATCTATCTATCTATCTATCTATCTATCTATCTATCTATCTATCTGTACTCCGTCCGTCCGTCCGTCTGTCTGCGTTTACCACCTGGGGTTCTTTAACGTGCACTGTCAACGCACAGTACCGTCAACGAACATCGCAATGTGCAACGCTATTTTGACGCCTTTGGATCGCAGTTGCACCTATGAAAGAATGGCCCAGAGATTCACGCGCGACTCTTGCGATACCAAAGCGGCAAATGACCGCGGCCTGCGCGCAGCCACTTCGGATGGTGACTGGAATCAAGATCCTTCTCAGCAGCGCAGATTCTGGGACTGTGGTCGCGCGCTTCGATTGCGCAGAAGGAAACACAGGTGCTGCTAACGTACCTAAAGTTTGGAAGTTCCTACGACCTTCTACAGACGATGTGCTGCAGAAAATGTGTTTTGCAGTTCTCTTTCACTATATTTCGCCTTTTTATCCCTTCCCCCAGTGCAGGGAAGCAAGCCGGACGACTCTCTGGTTAACCTATGTGTCTGTCCTTGGTTCTCCTTCTGCTGCACGGGCATACGCAAGCCGGTACACACACACACACACACACACACACACACACACACACACACACACACACAATCACACGCGCATCGCACGGGCATTTAACTGAATGTATTGTCACGGGGATAAGAATAACCAGAGGAGTGTAGAAATTATATTTACACAATATATACAAGGAAAGAGCAGCAGACAAGATGGCAGAGCATCAGCACGAGCGCTGCCGTGATCGTCGTCTTCATCTTCTCGGTGCATTTCCAGGCTCGGCAGGATGCGCCGCTAACTGCGCGGAATAGCGCGTAACAGTACTAAACCGTTACGCGCTTCAAGTGTAGCAAACTATCAACCGATATTGTTAAGAATAGCTTCCTAAATGTAAAGGATGACCGAAAACACTTATGGCAGAGCTCGTTTATTTTTATATCGATCTTTTTTTTTTTTTTTTTGCTGCGGTCCCCCTAGTCATGCATGTCCTGGTCATAATGATGAACACTTAGCAAGAGTAGAAGCCACCGTGCGGGTGATGTGTTCTGTTGTAGTATGACCTGTTTTCTTTATTACTTTGGTTATCTCCCTCGTATTATCCTTCCTTGTCCTTTTCCCACACTTTTTCCTAATCTTCGAGCGGGTGAACGTGGTGTCCATTTTAGGAAACCAATTGCCAATCCGCTTCGTCTTGTTGCTTCGTGGTCTTTTTATATGTCTTTACGAATAACTGCACCGTTCACAAAGTTACACTGCTATCAATGGAACAGCACGCACTCACGTGCGAATTTGAGGTTCGGAAGTGCTTCCGTGCTTTTTTTGTTTTGTTTTTTTATCAGGATACGCCGGGGAGTCGGAGCAGCACGCAAGCACGGTTAGATCAAAGACGATTGCGTCCCGACCACGACAAGATCGCTACTCGGAAAGTGACAGAAATGACAGTAGCTGTAGTCTTATCAGTCAATCATACCGGAAAGATGGCCTGCCTATACACTGCCACTCTGAAGCATCAAGGCTTTATTGAACCGCTACGCAGTGTCAAACTGGAAGAGAAGCTCAGGGGAAGATGGAGGCTTGAATGGATGAACAGATCGCTAAAAACGATTTCGAACAGGAAATTTCGCAGGAGCCAACGTTTCACCAAGTGGACTTGTCGAAACGTTGGTTCCTGCGACATTCCCTGTTCTAAATCGTTTTTATCGATCTGTTCATCGATGCATAGTGTCAGGCATATGACTTTAAGGCGACCAAGAAGTAAGCGTACATACACCGTACGTAGGCCATCCTTTCACCCTTATCACTACGTATCGTCCCGTCCACGTTCGCTTCTTTTTTTTTTTCCAGGAACACTGAGCCGACGAGAATGGGACAGCTTTGTTTTCCTCTGCACTAAAATACGTTTGTCAGATCCCCGCCGATCGAATAGCTCGAGCCAAGAAAAAAATGACAGTCTGCATCCCTTGGATACCAAAAGTCATGCGCGCAGTGCCATCGTACGATTACACTGCCATCCGCACTGCTATAGGACACGCATGCATATAGACTTGAAGCAACCTGTATATTTCGCCACGTAAGCTACATATGCCTAATCAAGTGTCTCAGACTTATCTTCCTTTTCAGTTCTTGCGGCCACTGTGTTCCTCCTCGTAGAGTCTTCCTTTCTCACATCCTATACTCGGTCATATATGAAGGTGGTAGTGCACCGAAAGGACGATTAAAAGCCTTCATCCCTGCATCGGCCGCAGAAGGACGTGCTGCTGGGCAAGTTGGTGTCTGCTTAAGGACATATTGCAGCGCTAAAGCCCACACACACGCTAGAAAAACGCACATATGACAGAACAGGCGCTGTATGAACACAAATATAACAGGTACAGCGCCTATTCTGTTATACGTGTGTTGTTCTCATGTGTCTGTGCTTTAGCGCTGCAATATGTCTTACATCGGGCTCTTTCGCGTCACGTCTGTGAGTCGTGCTCGCGCTCATCGACAACAGCAACGTCCTGTCTCCATTCGCACCCTCATTTAACAGTCAAAAAGCTGCGTTTCTTCTCTCGAGGAGGAAACGCGATACAGGTTTATTCGTATGGCCTATAAATGTACCGCTTTCCGAAAATGAGGAAGGCGGATAAAAAGTAGTTCATATACGAACGTGTTCGCAGTATAGGGAAGACAGAACGAAGGTACGACGACGTCAAATTGGGCCGCTTATGAAACTTTAGAAACGATATCCTTGTGAAAAAATAAAAATAAGACGTTCGATCGACCGTAACCGGCGTATTTATACAAACTTAGACCGTCCCGAGTCCGGCAACCATTGTTGGCGTAACGGAAAGGGCAACAGTTCAAGCTGAGACTGCGCGCAGCGCGCGCTGTAGCACGGTTGGAATTAGACTGAAGAAAACAGAGAGAGCTCTCCTCTCCGTCCTTCTGCGTTCCTCCTTTTCTCGGCTAATGTGTTATTGAAACGATGGAACTTACAAAAAAAAAATGCTAGGAGGTGGTGGCACGTGACTCCGGTAACTTCCGCAAGCCGACGTCCTCTGACGGCAGTGCGCGGTGTCTTTCGGGTAAGATTAGGCCCTTCATAGCTGGCGGACCTCTCGATGCTGCTTGGACCAGTTTGGACGCTGTAAACTTTAGTGGATCTTGACCTTACATTATTCTACCGCTTGCCTACGACGTCATAAGGGCTCATTTCCCATGATCCTCTCCCGTAATTTTTTTCATGACGAGGCGTTAGGATTGTCACGTGATGTCCTCCCCTAGCTTTTGTTTCCTTCCTCCCTGGTGGAAACAATGTGGATAACCCTCTAACCCGAGCCCCCACTTAGCTTCCGAGGCAGTTTTTACCGTAAATAGCCACTGCGCGTCGTGAAACACGCAGCCGGCGCTGGACAAGCCCGAATCTGTAACCGCAGATCGATCTGGGCCTTCCGCCGACAACCATTTCCCAAACAGCCGGAGAAAGTGCTTCCTCGTTCGAGCGTCTTCGTGCTGACTTCAAGCTCCTGCCGTTCCTCCCACAAGAGCGCATCCGGGACGGCATTGAAAGGCGAAGAAGAGTAAAGAGGGAAAGGGGGAAAATACACCGGCGCCATTAGTTATTTGTACAGCAGGGGGATAGCCATTCTCGCGACCCACGACGAAACGGAAGACGAACCCTATTACAATAAATGGCGTACAAGAGGAGGCAAATTGCCCTCTACCGCCTGAGACGCGTGACGCCATTACGACCCTACATCGTGCCGGAGGTAGCCTTCTCCTCGATCTCGCTTCTCAAACGTGGGAGAGCCTCCGTTCCGGAAAAAAATGGGCGAGGGTACGTTCCAGCAGCTGGCATTTGGCGCATAGGAGATGACCCACATACAAGGCAGATTGCCGGACTTTACGCCGGTTCTGCCAGCGTTGGGCCAATGCATTAGGCGCGCGCCGATGCGCGCGTTATCATCGCGAAGGCTTCGAACACGCCTATCGCGATGAGCAAAGTGGAGAATAGTGGCTTTCGACAAAGCGAAGCGCAGTGTACGCCACTCAGACGCAGAGCGAAGCGCCAGTGTGACGAGCTGAAAAAAAAGCAGGAAAAAGACAAGTGGGCACACCGCAGGTCACGGACGCAACAAATAATGGCGACCGATGGCGTGGAGTCCCCAAGACTACTTCGACGCCCCCCCCCCTCCCCCAACCGCGCCTCCGTCGTCCTCCTACAACGCAAGGACAGTGAAAGCAATAGCAAAACATAAACGAAAACAAAGCGTACGTTCCACACGCACATCGCCCTCAGTCCATACTTCTTGACAGTAGCCCGTGCACTTACTGGGATTAAACGTTCAAGACGGGGTCAAGATGGCCCACGCGTACAAAGGAAGCTCCCGGAGCAATTTTCGCGATGCAGATCGACGCGGCGTGGGCTGCCAATTTGCCGCAGTTCGTCTCTGAAGAACGCCTGAAAGCGAACGCGAACCAGGACAACTGTCGCGTTCCAGTATCGCCCGGTGGCGTTGCGTGCAGACGCGCCGGCGGCGCGTGCGCAGTAGGCGAAGGGGGTAAAAATGAAGAGCAAACGCGATGCCAGCCAGCCCGCCGCCCGCGCCACCAGTGATCGCCCCAGATCTTCGCGGCGGCCCTCACCTTCTGCGAAGACCTAACGGACTCGCCGTCTCACCGCCGCCGCCACATAACGGGTTGCCTTTCCGCGCCTCCTCTTCGCGACGTCGTGTGTATAACCGTTCGCCGAAGGTCTTCGTGCGCGAGGAAAGATGCGGGGTTCCAAGGCCGGCTTCAGCGGCGATGAGACCGAGCCGAAGAAGGAGGGCCTCCACCGGAAGGCGAGCTCTGGCGTTGCTAGAAGTGGCGCGGCTTGCCTCCTAATGAGCGCCGCGTGTACTGTCGCCGCTCTACTTGCTCCGAGTAGCATGTTCGTTGGCGCGAGAGCGCGCGCATCGTTCTTGGCTCGACACTTGCGGTCCCCGAAGCGGCGGCTATCGGGGCGAAGATGTCGCGACACGCTCGAGAACACGGGAGGTGCATGCGGAGAGCGACAACGGGAGCGGAGCAACGCGCCATTTCACATACCACGCAGAACGTAGCAAAGCGCGGTTGCTTTTATCATTTGTTTTCTCATGTTATACAAGGAGGGCGAGAAAGGAAACAGAAAGGCAGGGGAGGCTAATCAGAAAGCTTCCGGTTGGTTACCCTGCACTGAGGGATTGGGAAATGGGAATAGAAAGATGAAAGAAAGGAGAGCGAAAGAAAGAAAACAGTGCTTCCACTACGGACCTTTCTCTCCTCTCTATCTCTTTCACTCCCTTTCCCCGACACCCACGGACGCTTAGCCGTGCTCCCTACATGGGCTGCAGAAATTTGCGTCCTTTCCTTAACCGAACCACAATCATCGTCATCACCATTGCCTTGTGGGCCAACGAGCGATGGCGACGGTGTTCAATTAGCACCTGTACCGAAAGCGGCAGATTGTCTAGTCGTTGGGAATACTCAGGCAGGCTCTACCTGCCTGAGTTAGTGTTCACGTCATACCAGAGTCCCTAAATGTTACAGGGCTCAGTGCGAGTTTCTGAAGCTCCGCCTTTACAGGTCCGCGTAGTTGGTGAGAACACTTTTTCATTACTTATTTACCAAATACGGAACCGCTCCAAGAATAGTAACAGATTCTGACACACACCACTGAAAACTTCAACGTAGTATCGATATACTATTTTAACATACGAGTGATATAGTATTGAAAATAAGTCTTTAAAAGGGTGAAGTGCAATGTACCTTGACATCTATTTTATGGAACTTAATTGTCTTTCCGTAGCGGATGATTTGCTTTGATTCGGATACACCTGCTAATGCTGTTTTATTTTCCTTTTGGATCTGATTCTATAGAAAAATAGCGTTGATTATACAGAATCTACCTGCGGCCAGGCTCTACCTGCGGCCTCCAGGCAGAGTGTCACCCCGGTCCTCCCAACCGTACGTTGTTAGACCTACTGTGTCTAGAGTTGATATTTACAAGCATTCTCTGCTGGTCAAAACAACTGAAGCATGGAATAAACTAAGCCCTGAAATGTTTGAAGGTGTGAATTCGCTCGCGAGTTGCGAAGAAAAGCTTCAGTCACTCAGTGTCTAATTTTGATATTCTTATTGTTATGTATACTTGCACAACATCATTCTTATGCCGCTGTTTTGTATTTTCTTATGCGCTGTTTATATATTTGTTTCTGAATTCACATTGTGCTGTTTGTACTATGTTGTTTGCATATTTTCTACGCTGTTTGCATATATTCTTCCAGTGTTGTAAACTTTCCCACCCTGTAACATCCCGAAAGGGCTCACAGTATTGAAAATAAATAAATAAATAAATAGCATGAGGCTGGTGAAGGACAAATAGAGCATTGTAGATGGAGCAAACCACGTACCCAGCGCTATAGGAGACGGTTTCGGGCTTTATATAATTGAGAGCTACGACTTTTGCCTCGAATGTTTTGCCGAGCCACCAGCAGGATCCCTCCACTTACGAGGACACACATGGTGTAGACGTTGACCCTAAACAGCCGCTTGATTCCAAATCCTCCGTCGCTAGAATCGGCCAACAATTTAAACTATGCACTCCCGCCACGGTGGTCTACTGGATATGGTACTCGGCTGCTGATCCGAAGGTGGCGGAATCGAATCCCGGCTGCGGCGACTGCATTTCGATAGAGGTGAAATGTTGAGGCCCGTGTGCTGTGCGATGTCAGTGCATGTTAAAGAACCCCAGGTGGTCGAAACCATTGGTCGAAACTTCCGGAGCCCTCCACTACGGCGTCTCTCGTAATTAAATCGTGGCTTTGGGACGTAAAGCCCCAAAGATAAATCAATTTTGACTATATAGCAGACGGAAGTCCCATCATTCTCCCCTTTATCATTTTTTTTTATGATTGCTCTTCAAGGCTGGCAGGTGGCGCCCCCTCCCAGCTTTTTTTATCTTTCCTGCATGTTTTAACACTACCTTCACATCGGTTGTCGTTTTCACGTGAAGACAGGCGTATGTGACAACGCGAACGCTAACCAATCTAAATGAAACGCATGACGACTTTTCAAAACGCACAGTAAATTACTGAATATAAAGGTCGCCGTGCGTACATTCACTTTCAATAGGAGGTGTCACCGCTGCTCTATTTGTACACAATAATTCGAAGGCTTCGCTCGAATTGTCGCCTCGCACCGGGTTTACCTTAGAGGTCATCCAGGAGGTCGTGGCCCACATGGCGATGCGGTGTGCTGGTGAAGCGGATCACAAATAGAAAATCACCGATGCGTTTGTTCCGTCTTCTGAGCCTTATCGAGCGGTTCTTGAAGTTTAGTGTCATGGATGAAAGAGGTACGGCGTATCCGTTGCGTCACACGAAACCACAACGGAGGAGTTCCGGATCAGAACTCTTGTTAGGGCTAGTTGGTGACCATTCATTATGACTACAAGACGCGAAAAAAATGTACAAAGACGTAACACAAAAACAACAAGGACAAGGCGCTTGTCCTTGTCGTTTCTGTGTTTCGTCTTTGTACATTTTTTTTTTTCGCGTCTTGAAGTCATCATGTAAGAGTTCCGCGGTTGTATGCCCGTGCACAGATCCCTTATATGCACAAATGTGTTCACGCAGCAATGCGCAGCGTTTTTCTACATAACGCAATGCACAAGACACAGCTGCGCTAACGTGGCACCTGGGGAGGCGCGAAGCGTACGGTGATGCGCCAGTATTTCCCACAGTAAACGTCAGTCGCTGCTAATGGGATTACTCCACCGTGCCCTCGACGACGACGTTAGACGCTGAGAGCCCGGCTGCATTAGCGGAAACTCGTTAGAATCGCTTCTGACACGACAAGACTACACACATACAGTGTCGGGTGTACCGCCTCCAGGATCGACTCACAAATGCACACACACCGTCTGACTGCACAGCCTCCATGATGGGCCCACCGTGACGACAGCAGAGAAACGCCGCCGGCCAGCTCCTAAGGTGATGATTGATTGATTTGTGGGGTTTGACGTCCCAAAACCAGCTCTCATTATGAGAGACGCCGTAGTGGAGGTCTCCGGAAATTTCGACCACCTGGGGTTCTTTAACGTGCACTGACATCGCACAGCACACGGGCCTCAACATTTCGCCTCCATCTAAATGCAGCCGCCGCGGCCGGGATTCCATCCCGCGACCCTCGGATCAGCAGCCGAGTACCATAGCCACTAGACCCCCCGTACTTTTAGGTATAACGAGCAGTGAAAAAGACAAATTGAATTTTCTGATACGAAAGGCATACAAACTGACAGTGGGACCAAGCCACGACATCGATAGAAAAATTACTGCAATTACGGGTCCATAATACACGGGAAGAACTGGTCGAGGCTCACAAGACCAGTCAACTTGAACGGCTAAAATTCGCAACTACCGGCCGAGCTATTCTCAAACGACTTGGTTACTCTGTCGAAGAACGAACGAACGAATGAATGAATGAATGAATGAATGAATGAATGAATGAATGAATGAATGAATGAATGAATGAAAACAACGTTGATTTTCGAGACATTGGCCTGGGCGTAAGAAGAACAAAGAGGTCCACAACGCGCGCTGCCGTCTCTGAGAGCAAGGATGCGCATAGATGCGATACCGAGAAACGTGCATCCAGAATACAATCAAGCGAGAAGGCAAGCGATAGCGACCTCATTACATAGAACACTGACATATGCTAAATATAACGAAATAAGACACATGGATGCCGCAGAATATATAGCACGGCGATAAGTTGCCTGTGTTATCCACAAACAGTTGCATACGTAGCCGTTCGGGACATTGAAATAGCAGAAGAGGTCGCTGCAGCGCTGACGATGCGCACCTGCCCAGAGGACGTGTCCCTCATCATCATCACAGACTCGCAAGCAGCCTGTAGTCCTTTCAGGGTAAGAACAATCAGCGCGTCCGCACTCAGTATAATCAGGAATCATGACATCCTTCATACTGATACTGTCTGGACCCCGGAACACGAATCCTTGGTGGGAAAACAAGCGGCTCACGCAGCCGCCCGAGAAAATTTATACTGGGCAGGCCCAACAGGAGGTCCTCTATCGTCAGAACTAGACGAAATAGCACAAAAGAAGTACACAGTGACATTTTAGAACATTATAAGAAGAACAAGCGGAAATACCCAGCACCTCACAGCAAGCTTATCAGAGAAGACGCTGTCATACTGCGCTGACTTCAAGTGGGCATTTAGGTCCACTGCAATGTATCCTGGGACATACACAATTCTGCAAGCTACCGAACACCCTCTACCAAGGCACGAAGAATCCGCGAGTGACTCCTAATACGGTCACCAAGCGAGGACGAGTAGGAGTCCAAGTCACGAGGGCCAGCTACAGCCGGTGAACAGGGCTAGGTAGTCAGCCCAAGGCCACCGCTACCTTGAATAACGAGGCCGCCTAAGGGCGTTAACAGCCTGGTCAAGGGATCAAGTTTATCCTTCCTTCTTTTATGGACCTCATTAGAGACAGCTGTGTTGGGCTCACCTATTTTCTGAATCATCCACCTTTTGATGTAAACATGGACGTACGTGGTGGGTTGTAAAATTTGGATCTTATGTGAGTGATGATCTTTTATTGGTATTCCTCTCGGCTGCTGATCCGAAGGTCGCGGGATCGAATCCCGGCCGCGGCGGCTGCATTTCGATGGAGGCGAAATGTTGAGGCCCGTGTGCTGTGCGATGTCAGTGCACGTTAAAGAACCCCAGGTGGTCTAAATTTCCGGAGACCTCCACTACGGCGTCTCTCATAATCAGAACTGGTTTTGGGACGTTAAACCCCACAAATCATCATCATTTATTGGTATTCCTAGGGACAGTGCCATTGAGCTCTCCTACAGCAGAGTCCGTACGATATACATGAATCGTGTACCTTTTGTCCTAAGCACGTACGCATAAACTCGACTAGAAGCCACGCATGCGCTTCTAGTTGGCCTTATGGTGTATCGGAACATACGAGAGAAATCGAAAAGAGCCATGTGTCTGCTGCTCCGTAGAGCACGCAATTCAATGTACAAGCAGTCTTCTGCAGACCTGATCGACCTCAGCGAGGAACAGTTTCTCCTGAGATCGTCCACGCATTTCATATGACTTCGCAACGGGTACATTACCGAGCAATTGTTATCATATTAGCTTAATGAGTTGCGGCGGGCCTCACCTCCTAACCAATGCGTACATCATCCAACTATTATTTCGCATATTTTGATGTCCTTTGTACTACGCCATCCACATTTGCACCTACATATGTACCCCTGTTTGTATCTTCATTTGCATCCTCGTTTTAATGTTTGCGATGTTCTTCGTGCGTGAATGCGACATCGTAGTTGGCGTTCTCCTGAGACTTGGTGAATAAACTTCTCTTAACACACAGCGCTGACTTCTTTTGGGCAGTGACTTCACTTGCGCCACACAAATAACGTAATGCTTTTCGGAAGGTTAGGTGAACTCAGGGGATATCAAGTATGATGAGGCTGTTTATTTATTAGGCGTTTAGGCCTTTGACAACAGGCGGTGACTGATTGATCGGGCCAGCCAAATTGCAGCAGCAAATGGAGCCCCGGACTGAGGACGCCATTTGCTGCTGAGAATTAAATTTCTACTACTACTACTACTACTACTACTACTACTACTACTACTACTACTACTACTACTACCGCATTTCGATGAAGGCGAAAATACTATAAAGACCCGAGTACTGCGCGTCGCCTGTACATGTTAAAGAACCCCAGGTGGTCGAAATTTCCACAGCCCTCCACTACGGCATCTCTCAATAGTCATATCGTGGTTTTGGGACGTAAAATCTAATAAATAAATAAATAAATAAATAAATAAATAAATAAATAAATAAATAAAAATAAATCGATCAGTCAGTCACTCAGTCAGTCAGTCAGTCAATGAGGTGCAAATGCACACGACGCCGCCCCATGCTCGCGCAGAGCACAATCTTACGACACCCGGTTCGTATACCACCGCCACGTCGGCGAGTCTTCTACCCTCCTCCGTTATGTTTCTTTAATAGTCGCACCCTCACACTCTCTCCGTAACGGAACGGCAGTTATTCAATATGGTTCGTGCCACGAAAGCGGTTGACCTCCCGCTGTACGAGACACCACGCGACGCTGAGCGGCGCATGCATCGCGTGGGAAACGCGGGCACCGCTATACGGCCAACCTGCAGGAGCAGAGCTACCACTGCCGGCAACTTCGATAGCGTGCTTGCGGATTAAGAAAAGGAACAATAATGAAAAGGGAGAGAAGAAGTAAATAAAAATTAAAGCAAAATAATAGAAATCAGTCCTTCACCGTCTTCTTTCGCCAACACACGTATATCTCTCGCTGGTCGCGTCCTTGGGTCCCTAAAAATAAAAGAAATGAAAGAAAGGCTGCGTCGGCTGCCGCATCTGCCGCTACCGATGCTGCAAGGCGAATTCGTGCTGCGTCGATTTTCTCTGCCCACGCGGGGAACCCGTGTGAAACGCTTTCGCGTATGGGGTCTTATAGTTGCGTGCAGTGCTCAGGAGGCGTAGAGCTCGCCGAATCAACGCGCGATCAACCGTAGAGATCATTCGAGCAAAGCTTGTATTTGCTCACCAGCGCGTTACTTGCGCTGTCGTGGAAACTGTCGGCGTACGAGAAAGAAAAAAAGAAAGGAGAAGAAAGAACAATCGGCATCGTGAGAACAGCGCGCGCGCACTACTTCGCTTTCGTGGAAAATGAAATAAACAGACTCATGATTGCTAGCCCGACTGCGGATTCGAACCAACGGGTTGCGAGGCCAGAAAGCTAACCAATTCAGCCTCTGTCGTTTCTTCTGTTTTTTTTTTATAATATTCATTGCAACTTCGCTATGAGAAATCAAATTGTATATGGTAGTGTTGCAATCACCTAGCGACAATAATAGCACCAACACTACCAAATAAGCATTGACAGGTTAAGATACAAAAGCCTCTGTCGGTTCACCATAGCCGGACGTTTATAAAGCGGAGTTTTATATAACCATGAACATGTATCGACGAAATGCATCCACGGCGCGCACCTGTAACACATGTACTTTACGCTCGTCAGTGCATGCTCGGCAAGCAAAAAAAAATATATATGGCCATACTTAGTTGAGCCACATGAATCCCTTGGACTTTCTACTTAAGGAAAGAAAGTACTTAAGGAAGGAAGGAAGGAAGGAAAGAAAGAAAGAAAGAAAGAAAGAAAGAAAGAAAGAAAGAAAGAAAGAAAGAAAGAAAGAAAGAAAGCACACGCATACCAAGCTTCGCCTGCCCCCATTTCGTCGATAGCAGAAGGGCTCGGAATTTTTTGACCTGGCTCTTCGGTATACGGTTCGATCGGTATCGCGTCTTTGATTATCATTTACATTACGCAGTGTCAAGGACAACCAGCACAAACGTGACGCGTGGTTTAACGTCGTTTGCGAGGGTTCCGGACTCGGTTAGGCGCTGTTTTGTTTGTCAAACTGCTGGGCGCCTTGTTGGCCTTAACGCAACGAAAGAGAGAGCTTTCCCGTGTACATACGTTGTCTTCTTGATGATCGAGCGACGCTTGGATGCGCTCGCTCGCCCCTGTTTGCGCTGTGATCTTGCTCTTATCGAAGTATGTGCCTGCGAGAAACTGCAAGAGTAAGGTACGTGCGCTCAATACTCATGCGCTAACCAGAACGCGTAGGCTAGTTAATGGAAATCTACCAGGCGTATTTAAAATTTCGAAGCAGTAGTTTTCAGTCTGTCGTTCGGACAGTTCGTTTCAAAATCACCAAGCGATCGTTTTGGAATTGTCACGTTCTATCAAGATCAGGTTCAGAAATTATCGAGACGAGTATGCTTCCGATCCGACGTGTTAGACTCTTTAAGTTGAAATCGCCTCTGGCGAAGTCGTCATGCTAACTGAGTGTCCGCTTCAGTCCCATGTTACGTGAGCTCTGGATGAATGAGTCAATAGAAGCATTTTTACTCGTATTGACCCACTCTTTCTTATTTCTTAACGAATACCGTCCGGAATACCGATCTATATGTGCAAATCGACATTTAGCCTCCTTTTACAGTGCTACCTATCGTACGCAGGGTTATTTCAAGACACGTAAGCTTGAGTACAGGGGACATATGGTTGACGTACTGTGGCTCACTCTAATAGGGATGGTAAAATCGATGAACGATTAATCGATTAATAGATTAAATGTGCATGGTTAATCGATTAATCGTCATCGATTTCGCCCTTTCGATTAATCGAATTAATCGATTAAAGCTCTTCGATTAATCGATTACGCCCCCCACCCTCCCCGCAACCCCAGCACCGCCTCTTGGCCGGAGCGCATGATTGCGAGGCGCACGACGCCGAGACGCAGATGTCGAGCGCATGTTTCTGCGCAAGTAGTAGGAGCCCGGAGCCGCAGGCGGCCATACCCCATAGAGATAGAAATGAACTCTTGCCGATCTCCGTCGCCTAGGCCGTTTTTGTTTAACTCCAGATTTTACTTACTTCTTGCGTAAGTGCCACATTGTAATATGCGCTGCTTATTTCTTGACCGGTTCAGTTCTTATTGCCGTTGTATTTTACTCCTTGGCGAATTAAATTTGTCACTAATGAAAGAAAGAGAGATAATACATTAGAGGGTAGACAGGGTGGCCTGATCTAGTATGCCCCGGCCTTCTACTCTACATTCGGGACAACGCAACAAGGGAAAAAGAGTGATGAAACATAATGATGGGGATAAGAATGAGTGATCCGTATATGCATAATAAGACATGACTGCTTGCGCAAAGGGGACAAGGACGCTAGTAATCATATTTCATTACGCTTGATACCAACTAGCCTAGCTGTCTGCCTTAACGCCTATATACCCTTTGATAACAGTAATGCTAGTTTCCCTGCAATGCGGTTAGCCCAACTTATGGCAGCTATTCATTTCTGCAAAACAGCGTGGTATGACGCGGAAAATGTCGTCTCAGCTCTCTTGACATAAACACTCATAGTAGTCAAACCCCAGCACGTGTAACTGGGACCTCGCCTCCACTTGTAACCTGACAGGGGCCACCATTAGTAGGGCGAATACGCTGTGCAGAGAAACACGCTCGAGGATTATGAAAAAGGTCTAATAGTCGCATAATGGAGAGAAACCACTTTAGCTGCATTTAAGTCTAATAGTCGCTTTTCATAATGCGCAACTTTGCGCATTGGTATACCAAACGTTTCGTATCCAATTCATTTCTATTCAAAAAATGACCTTGTAGCATTTGGTAATCCTGTATGGTCGCCCATTTCGGGTGAAATACAGCTTTTAACCGTTGCTTGTACTCCCATGTCAGCCAGCCTAGAGGCCGCCGTCTACTGCTGTGGCACGAATGGATGACAGTCGCGAAATACATGTGTTCTAATCTCTGATACATTAGACAGCGTTCACAGTTCGAGCTGTACGCGCGACTGAAAAGGTGCTCGTAGCACCGAGTTAAGTCGGCGACCAGGTGAGGCCTTTGCAGTATACCGGCACAGCTGCCGTTTATTCTAGCCCGGAGGGAAAACTCGTGTCACTATATTTCCCGCAGATGCCCTGCACTGATCGCCTGTTTGAGACCGCTATGTTGCTGTGCAATCTAGCATGAGTGACCACAAGGGAGAGATCACGTCAGTTCGTGGTTATAGTATTATCGAGGGCTTCCACAATATCTAATGGACAAACCGAGAATTGTTGCCGTCCCTACAAGAGCGAGCGTCGTTAACTTTCCTTTAGTCCTCGTCTCCTTTTCTTTTTTTTAACTTTCTCGGAATTTTCTCGCCCTCGGCCACACTGCATGTTTCCTGTGCGACTTTCCAACCAGTGTGGTCGCCGAAAGCGCCTCCAATTTCGGTTCGCTCTAGTAGGCAGACTTCGAGAAAATACGACCTGCTGCCGAATTGTCCGTGGATCATGACCACCCACGGAATTTTGGATCCTTGACATCATCAAAAGACGGTGGACTTCCTGTGTTCAGTGGGCGAAAGTGCGAATTTTCACGCAGCCGCTAATGCGCGCATGTGATCTCTAGCGCGTCGGATAAATACTTGTGTCGCTATCAAACACAAGCAACGCTTCTCAAACAACAAGGCATCATTTTTCAAGCACCTATACAAAATTTCGATTAATCGATTAATCGATTAAAACATTACACCGAAAGCAATTAATCGATGAATGGCTAAATCGATGAACGATTAACGATTAATCGATTAAAAATTTTGATCGACCATCCCTACACTCTAATCTATCTATCTATCTATCTATCTATCTATCTATCTATCTATCTATCTATCTATCTATCTATCTTCAATTCACGTTCATTGGGGACACGTTTGCGCGAGAGCCGTTGAGTGCTGAGTCCGCGCACGCCTTCTCCACGTCCTTGCTTCCGCCCCCCCCCCCCCCTCTCCCTCTCTCTCTCTCACTCTCTCTCTCTTATTTTCCGTTCACCTTCTCTCAAAGTATGGTAAAAAGATCACATGACTTTCTCTTTAACACCGCTGCATTGTTTCTTATCTCTCTGTCTGTTTCTCTTTATGTCAGTACCTATCTTCCTGCAGCGGACCAAGACACTGTGAAGTTGGCACACGAGGCAGTTCTTCGTCCGGGACGATCACTGTCTTAGAGAGCCACGTGAAGCTGGTTCAGAAAGGGAGGAATCCACATGCCCAGGCAGCCGGAACAAGCTGTAACGACGTCGTTACAAGATTGCGACGACGCCCAAGCTTCGCATAACGTGACTACGCCGCCGTGCCCACTGAGCACCAAGTCGGTGTCGTACTCGATATGTCGCGTAAGCGTAGAAGAGAGAAGGTACGTCAGGTCACGCCATGCCAGCGCGACGCGGCTGGAGGACTTCGTTTGGTGATGGGAGGAGCTGCTTCACTGGAGACGGGACTATTTCACCATAAATATTAACAGGCCTGCTAAATTAACTAACCAGGCGCTAATAATAGCTAAAAAGAACACCGTAACGCCTGACGTCGAGTAATCAAACATGAGCACTGGGGGGATCCTTATCCAGAGCTCCCATGCTTTAATTTCTCATGTTGGTAATGGTCCGCAGGATCTAATTAACTAAATAGCATCATAAGAACACTACAACTCTCCCGTTCTTGAGTTACTCAAACTTTCTTTCCCATGTACCTCTTGTTTTTGTCTCCACCGAATTTTTCCCGTATTTTCTGCCCTTTTCTCCCTCTTCTGAGTGCAGGGTATCAAATCAGAACTTTCAATTGCAGTTAACATACCGCGCTCTTTGTATGGGAAATCTTCATCAAGATTCCACAGAACGACCGCGCGTTGCCACCCACTTCGCGTAGCATGTCGCATATACGAGCATGTGGACACTTGAAACTTTAATATCGTCACACATACATACATACATACATACATACATACATACATACATACATACATACATACATACATACATACATACATACATACATACATACATACATACATACATACATACAGTTATTGGTAATAGCTGATCCCCATATGTTTATTTGGCGATCTTGAATATAAGGCGTGCTGCTTTCTTTTTCTTAAAGAATCAGTTTGTCCCTACTCAACTTCATTATTATTCTTACATTACATCCCCTCAAGAACTCCTCGCATACCAACCATGCTATTGCAAGGCGCTCGACTCCGTAATTTCGCTACGTGCTTCCAGGAGAGACAAGGGACTGATGATATTGACGTGAATAGCTGGCGCGTCGCTAGAAGTACTAAGGAGGGCCGAAACAAAACCTTGCGGAAAGAAGCAAATTACATAACCTGAGGTGCGAAAGATGAAATGCTTGCAGGGGGCGCTCCGACTCTGGAGAGGGGGCGGTGTATAGCATCGTCTTTTCCGTACTATGTAAGCACTTTCGCTTCTTTTTTGCTGCTTATTGGGCCGAGTGGCTTCGCTTCGAAACTACTTCCTCCCTACATTACTATGTTACTGCCACGTTATGTCCCCCCCCCCCATTCTCCTTTCCATTTCCCCATTTCCTTGGCGGAGACGACCATAACTTACTTTTCGGTGCACACAGCGCAAATTGTGCACACCAGAAGAACGCTCCGTTCCGCCTTTCACCGCGTTTTTCGTGTTTTGGCCCTTTCAGTTTGGTTCGTTCCTTTTTTTTCCCCTCTCTCTTAACATCTCCAAAGCAACAGAGTCGTTACGTTTATGACGCGCGTTCCCGTTGTCCCCGCTACCTTCCGCATTCCGAGGGGGCGTGACAATCGTCACTTCGAGGCGAGCTTGGAATTTTCGTATTCCGGAGCCAGACGCCGTCGTTTTGTTCTCTCTTTACGGAAGGCGCAAATTCGATTGTCTTACAGCTGGGGCATTCCTTCAGAGTGAGGTAGTGGCCGTGCCCGGCGCTCCGTCACTACGGTGTATTTTTGATGTTATCATTCTGTTTATCTTCCGCAGCTGGGGCACCGGGTGTCGTTACTGCATCGACGTGACAGGAGAAGCATAACCGAGGGTGGAGTTCAACCATGGTTTCACGTGTTAGTAAGCTATATGTTAGTAAGTGTTGTGTTATATGTCAGTAAGTACGTGTTGGTAAGCCTCGTTGATACGATACCGCTTAATACGTTCGTGGCATAATACGGCCAACATCCCATAAGGGCAGTGTTTTTCGCATGGTTGATACGATTTTCGGACTGTGCGAATTATTTCCCGGTTCCCGGGAAGACCGCGTCAACAAGATCCCACGGTAGTTTACTGCTAACACTATCGGCTCCACGGACGTCCTTAATTGGCGCTGTCATGGAGATCTACTAGAGGTTCGCCTCTTCCAGGAACCCTCTTGTCACCCCCCCCCCCCCCCACCAAAAAAAAAGGAAAAAAAAAGCTTACCTGGCAGGCCCTAAGGACTGCCACCGATGTGGGGGACCAAGTGAAAATATTCATTTGGGCCAAGGGAGTCGCCCCAAAGATAGGCTACCCTGAGACCCCGCCGTGACCTTGAAATAAAGATGTACCTGCCCCCACCAGAAGTGAAGCTCTGCCTCCTACCCAAAAACCAACGCGTCCCCGCATGCTGTGTGCCTCGGAAACATTGCGCAGACAGTGTACCCGCCAGTACGCCTCTCTTTGTACGCTGCAATGTTCTTGAATTGAATAAATGAGGTCTCCCAGTGTAGGCGCAACCCGGAAACGTTCACGGCACTGTATGACCGCCGAAGACACAGCATGTGGTATAAAAATAGCGGGGTAAAGAACGGGAAGGACACACCACGGCATCACGAAACCAATTTCAAGGCGTCGAACCGTCTCCAATTTCGATCTGTCCCGTCTGTAAAGTTATAGCGTACGGAAGTCAGCCACAAAAAACAACAACAACAAAAGCACAGGACGACCGCGAGCGCATCACGTGAGCGCCCGCACCGCCATTACTGTCCCCGCAACTACTGTCTTCATAGGCGTAAATATATAGGGCCACGCTCCATCGCCGGCAAGCCGCAATGCCAAGCGCGAGAACATCTTCATTCAGTGTCGAAGCGATGGGAGAAGCCAAGGCGCAAGGACCGTTATACCGTGTTTTCAAGCACCTAACTAACCACTCTTCTTAACTTCTCGAGTAATACCGCACAGCAAACACGGACGAAGAACGGGACGGGACGCAGCGCCATGTCCCGTCTCGTTCTTTTCTTCGTCCGTGTTTGCTGTGCGGTATTACTTTAAAAGTTATGCTTTACCAACTAGTCCACCAGTCGATCCTTTTGCGCTCCTCTTAGTTTTGAACTTGGAAATATAAAACTGACTTTACCGTAAACCTGCCAACGGTTCCGCACGGAAATAATACATGAAGTAAGGCGGAGAAGTGCCGCTACTCCTTCCAGACTTTGGCGTTTAGCGCGTTCCTTATAGCTCTCCGTCATTTTCCATTGTGGTAAATACAGAGAAATTAACACAGAAAACTTGCAAGGTACGTCAAAGGAACACTAAAGTGAAAATGTGAAGTGGCCTCAAGTGATAATTCATATTTCGAGGGCTCGACTTTCGTTAATTTCGTCATTTTATGTTCAATATTAAAAGAGGAAATGAGCGGCAAAGCTTTAGCATCGAAAATGGTCCGTGCCTACGACAAACACAACGGCGCCTTGCAACTCTGGGAACTACAAAGAAAAGCAATCTCTCCACAGTGGCCCTGCAAGAGGCAGCACTGTTATTACTAAACAAAGAGCATATGTCCCTCCGCGATGGTCTGGTGTCTGTGGCACTTGGCTGTAGGTCTGAAGATCGCGGAATCGAATCCTGGCAGCGGCTGCTGCATTCCGATGTAGGCGAAATGTCGAGGCCCATGTGGACTGCGCGATGTAAGTGCACGTTACGGAACACCGGGTGGTCCAAAGTTCCCAAGCCCTCCATTACGGCGTCTCTTATAATCATATCTGGTTTTCGGACTTAAAGATCAATCATCAAACGAATAATATGGCGAAAGAACGCGCGTTTACATCGATGGATCAGTCTCCGTCGTCAGGTCCACGGGTTCGTTTGTCATCCTGGCCGGCCAACACTTCAGGATATCCCACAGGACGACATCCACGGCAGCAGAATTTGCCGCCTTGCGTGCCACTACAATTTATATCTAGGAAGCCCAACGTCGACAGTGGGTGGGTGACTCTTTGCGACTCCAAGGCAACCTTTCAGAATCTACAGTCGGCCTTGCGACGGAGGTGCATCAACTATAGTCTACTAGACAAAATAAGTATTACACCGAACTCTGTCCAAGGGACATGATACCCTATTCTAACGGCTGAACTGATGGGTCATTGTGGTATTCTTGCCAACATCGCTGGTAAAGCCGCATGGTCTGCCCATGTAGACACCGCGACAGTTCTGATACCCCTTTCGAGAACAGACGCTGCAAAGGGCCTTCGTTAACTTGCTGACACATTGTTGCAGACTTTGTGGAGCAACCCGAGCGTCTGGAGCCGTCGTCTACGTAAACTTGATCCGTTGCGGAAGCTGCAAGCTCCATCAAAGTTATCCCGCTGCGAAGCAATTTTATTGTGCCGCCTGTGGTTAGGTGTGGCTTTTAAGGAAGCGTATACTCATACAGCGTAAGAACGTGAGACACTTCCACGAGCTTGCAACATTGAAGAGACGCTGGGACACATATTGTGCGCTTGTGCTCGTTTTACCAACTACGGTGAAATTCTTCCCAATGCTTTAAATCGATTTGACCAGAGGCCTTTTTCAGAGGAAAGGGGTCTCGGAACGTGGCCCTATAGGCATCACAGGCTAGCAAAGCGACGTGGAGATTACTGCAGTTTCTACACTCGACTGAGCTGAATGATTGTATGTCCGCAATGGACAGATGCGTACGCTCTACCCTGTGACAGCCGCACCACGTTTTCTTTCTCTTTTTCGCTTGTAATCCCTGGATCACCTCCCCCCAGAGTAGGGTAGCAAACCGCACGCGCCTCTGATCGACCTTACTGCATTTTCTGTCCGTTCGTCCAGTACATAAGCACGTCACCTTAGCATGCTGCTCTACGGTGAGGTGTATTGGAAATGTGTGGAATGGCATAATGGCCAAGAATAGAAAGGCCAATGTACTGATCTAATCTATTAGCATTAAAATTCTTTGTATCATCATGGCTGCAGCTTGGCAACCTGCAATCACGACATCTTTTAAAAATGATGCACTTCAAGAACAGATGGTGCCCTATGCGTGTCCCTGCCTATATTTCTTCAATATTCTTACCATGCACGACAAATGACAGAAACGCCCTGACAACCATTCAGTAGGCTGTGTGAGTCATGCAATGTTAACCTTGGACCAAAAGAAATATACACGCCACAGAAAATGTTCGCAAGACCGAAATCTTTGGAGAACTTCGTAACACCCGCTGAAGAGGAGTACAGGATCTAACCGGTGTAAAGGTCGAGATATACGAGAAAATACGGTACACGGAAGGGGCGTAGGAAGGACCAGCGGGGGTCGTTGAAGGTCTGGGAGGAGTTGAGCACAGAGGCGTTGTGATTGAATCTGGCACTACGGGTGCGTTCGACGAAGTCCAGTGATGCGTATATTATGTCTCGGGTCAGATCTGATCACACGCATTTCGTCGCGGGGTGTGGCTTCCGCTCCCACCGCACTTGAATGGCATAGGAGAAGGAATAGATGGGTATAATAATAAACACCTCGAAACCGGAAGATGGTGTCGGACGGCATGCGCGTAATTGTATATGATATCGAGGTTCTTTCACTATGCTCCAGAGGTCTCTGTTTCACTGTTGCGCATTGCAGCCTGTCATAACAGATGTATGGTCGAACCCGCGGTTTAGGAAGGAAATGGCGGAGAGGTAAAGGCAGGTATAGGTTAACCAGCGCACCGCAGGAACTGACTATGAGAACGCGCGCCGTCCAGTACGGCCGTGACCACTGTACAGCAACTGGTATGCTACCATGCACAAGGGAAAAGGGGTGGGGGAGATTGAAAGATGGAGAAAAGAAAAGAGAGAGAGAGAGAAAAGATGCACGTATAGCGCAGTGTCAGAATCAGTCGCTCTTGTATGGTACAGGGCATCACCGTTGCAGTCGCCTGCGCGAGTCTGTGGTGTTCAAGAACTTCGGCACTGCTTTCGTCACATTCAGCTGCGGTGAGTGGCGAGTCGACATTCGCGATTTGAAGTCGCATTGAAACAAACATGTCGTGAAACAGAGAAAAGTTGAGTTGTACTAAACACGCAACTGCATAGATAGATAGATAGATAGATAGATAGATAGATAGATAGATAGATAGATAGATAGATAGATAGATAGATAGATAGATAGATAGATAGATAGATAGATAGATAGATAGATAGATAGATATGAAAATGGAACCTGACATTCAAGAATTTGCATCAGAAAGCTATACAAGAAAATTTATGCAAAATTCTTCCATGAAGAAAAGCTTCCTAATTGAAAAACTAAATCGTCCTTGTCCGTGTGTTCACTTTCCCCCTGTTTTAAGCTCTCGATTAGTCGCAGTCACGCAGCGATCTGTCAGCCTCCTCGCTATCTCATCTGGCAGAGCAACGTCCGCGGAGAAGTGGTTGCCCTTGTCAACTAGGAAGCTCTTTCTGAAAAATAGGTGCGTACTACTTTGTACCATTCAACTTTGGAATAGTTTACCTGTCGAACTTAAATCTGTGCACACGTTCTCACTTTCCGAAACATCAATAAAATCTTTCCTTTTAACTGCTGATTGCTCTCCTTAGTTAATGTATAATTTTTTAGCGGCGAAGCTCCTTAAAGCGGCACCCGTTCGTCCCTCGTAGTCGTAGTCGTAGTGCGTAACCAGTCTTACGCTTTGACCTCCAAGGTGGTGCCGGTGGGAGATTTCTCCTGTGCGTTGTTGAACAATAAAAAAAATTCGCAGCGTGCGCGTTAACTAAAAGCCGAATTCTTCTGTCTCTCATTCCCCATTAGCAGCCATTGGCATGTTCCAGTAGGAAACGTTAGTAGAAGTAGAAGTGTTAAAAGCCGACTTCTGCTGTCTCTCATTCCCAGTAGCAGCCCTTGTTTACCTCCAAGGTAGTGCCTGGTGAGATTTCTCCTGTGCGTGATTAAACAATAAAAATTTTGTTCAAAACGCCGTTGATTGATGAAATAAACCAACGAAAGACGCCAGATGTTTTCTAAAAGCAAAACGAAAAGACGCCAGATGTTTCTAAAGCAAAACGAAAAGACGCCAGCTGCTTAACGAAAGACGCCAGATGTTTCTAAAGCAAAACGAAAAGACGCCAGCTGCTTAACGAAAGACGCCAGGTAAAGCAATGGTTTTCATCTGCAACCAGTGCAAGAACCACTTAGCTTACATTTCACCGACCACAAAGCGGTCATAATGAAAGGACAACGGAAACCAGCAATAAAAGTTTGATAAAACATTTAATCAATCGTTTCACGTCATTTTTATCGGGCGAATTAACGGAAGAAATTTCACGGTTTAACCGATGATTACTTCCAGGAGCTTCGCCCAATCTCATCATCATTCACCTCGTGGATCTGCCGTCAATTTTTTTTCACTTGTACACATTTATTTTATTTGAGTCTATTTTTGTTTCCTGTATGAGTTTCTTTCGTTTGTTTTGTGCACTTTTTCTACTCTATTCCGTATTGTTCTGTGTTGTATTTGACTTTGCGTTCCATTGCTGTGTATACCGTATTTCGCATTTCGCTTTTTATTTTATTGTATTGCTATTATTTCATTGTGCATTTCAATTATTCTGGCATGTTGCTGTTTTTTTTTTTGCCTTGTATATGATTATTATTACCACCTGCTCATCTTCTGCCAATTGTTTTTAATTCACTTTCGTTGTAGTTTGTAACTGAGGGTCCCGTATTCAGTATTTATACTCTGGGACCGTCATCTGTATACAAGTATTATGTAATTGATGCTTATATAACCAATAAACTGAAACATAGTTCCGTGATAGAAACGGGCGGCCAGCAGCTTTACAATCCTTCCTTCACCATTCTGGATTCCGCCGAACTGATTTGACAGGCAGACAGGTAGACCCTCCTCAACTTCCTGGATGCGGGTCGTCGTCATACTCCCACCAGGGTCGCAAGATCAAACGACTTCCGTACGGCCTTCGAAAGCTTGAAAGCAAGAAAACAACCCAGCGTCGTGTACATCTTCTCCCGAAAACGGAAACAACGAAAGCGACCACCTACGCCGTACTGTGTTGCACATCCAAAAGCGGCGACTGAGAGACAAAGGCACGCTCTAAACCGCGAAGCTGGCACGGCAGCACGTGGTTACGCTTACAAGTCAACTGTGTATACATGCCCGAGGGAGACGTCCCATCGGACAAAGAAACGGTATTGTCTGCACAGCGCGGCGCGGTTCAGGTAACGTTCCTTTATCGCGCGCGCGGTATAGCAGTAAAAAAAGCGCGCGAACCCGAACGCTACTGTACAGGCGACGGCGATTCGGTCGCTCACAGTGCACCATTTCTTATAGCGACCTCCCGCGTTCTTTCCCACTCCCTCCCCCCCCCCCTTCCCCTCACGGTCCTTTACCGCAAGCTACCCGATATAGAACAGGTGAAGTTTCTGTTCGAAAGCTTCTTTTTGTCGTTGTCTTTCCCGGAAAGCTGCTGGTATATACGATCCCCGGCAGACATCAAAGCTTGCAAGAGACCCAGAAATGTGTGCGCATACAAGACAGCGAATATACGCGGCAGCGCCGGGGGCCGGTTTCAAAGTATCCAGTGAGTTTCCTCTTTTTGCTAGCGCTGTACGAACTCGTGGTGCCTATCCCACAACCCCTCACCCCATTTTATTTCTTCTTTTATTTCCTCGAGACTCGCAGACCTGCTATACCTCGGTGAGAACAGTAAGCCATCTAGAGACGAGGAAGTCCAAGAACGCGCATCAACGGCGAGAAAAAGAAAGAAAGAAAAACTGCGACCGTATATAGCAGATAATGTGGTTGTGTGGAATGCCGTCGGCGGTTCGGGTGCATTTCTTGTATATGAGTGAACAGTGGAGGAGGGGGGTCAGAGCTGTATGAATCTCGTCTGTGAAACGTACACGTTTGCTATCGCCACCGTCGGGTGAATTTGATTTTACTTGCATAAACCTTGGCAGTTGGGCCGTTCGGTTCAAATGCATCTTCTAATGATAGCACAGGCCACAGACACAATGGAACCCAAGAGAAATGTTTCGTGTTTACTTATTTGCAGTTGCCGTTAGAATATTACTTAGATCTATGACGTATTAGCTTTCCCATCTGTCCTGGCGGCGTCACATGGTGGGAGGGCGGGGCACGTTTCGATAGACAAATATAGGTCCTCGTATTGTGACCTGAGCCGGCTATTCCGAGCCAACTTCTAGCTGTTTTAGATCGCCTATAGCGCATATTTTGTGGAAGGTCACACTCGGGCAATAATTCCAATGTTTATTTTTGTGCAAATGTATCCTCCCTATAGAACACAAAGGAGAAAGGAGTCGTTCTGTTTTCCTTGATGCAGAATTACCACTGTGTTCGGTAGGTATGAGGGGACTCCAAGGTAGGACACTGAAGCATTCAAGGCTGATAAATTAAAGACAGAAAACCAGCCTGTTGTCGGTAATTTCGCGATCGTGAGTTTTGTATATATCGCAAATGGAAGCGTTCGCATACACTCAAAACTGAGACCGAGCTTTATTAGCACCTACCCGACTCCTGAACGTCAAGGCACCTGATCAATAAAAGAATGCGCCCACGTGCTCCCTGGCACAGAGGTCATATTCTCATTTTCAAAGACGAAATTCGGTGAATTTAACGCATGATTTATTATTAGAAGGGAGAGTGTAGGTCAACGTTTTATTGTTGAGTTTCAAGCGGAAATCTCTGCACATGAGCACCACTGTGACGGCCGCAGATCTCAAGGTATCTGTGGCATAGTTTAAAGGGGTCGTGAAACGTTTTCTGAACATTTTGTACTAAGTGCGTATTCGGGATCCTGACCCTCCAATCAACAATATGCATTGTTCCGTTGCACCGTGTGCGTTGATTTAGAGCGATAAAAAACGCGGTTTCGGTTTCACTGCGTGCGTTCCCCTCAACTCTGCAGATGACGTCATCTTAGTAGCCGTCATACCTCCGAGATTGGCGCGCCCTCGGAGGCCATGGGAAAACAAACCGTGCTGCCGCTTTTCTTCCGAATGGTGGCACCGCACGGTTTCCAAGTATTTTCTTCCTTTCGAGCTTTCAAGTAAATCGATTCCTTTAGAGCAAACGCGAGTTCACTGCGCCTTTGAACTTAAAAATATCTTAACTCAACGTCACCAAATAGTACCACGCCGGCCGGTAGTGTCGCATAGTCGTTTCGGGAGCGCAAGAAAGCTGAGATTTAAAATGGGCATTGTTAAATGTGCACTGAATATTTCGCCGAAATATTTCGGAATCGGCTTGTCGAATGCGTATTGAAGCAGTGAAAATTACAAACCGGCATCTCCAACTTCTTTTCACGACCCCTTTAAGCGGCATTAACCAAGCAAAATTTCCCCAATATTGTCATGTTCGACATCCGGCTCCTTTGCATCGAGGGTTGGATGAGTATAAATATTTTTCTAGGGTTTCTTGTGCTTAGATACCATGGGCGAAAAGAAAAATAAAAGTGGAAGATAGAGGGGCAGGCGGGGACCGCGCAGTGTTCAGAAGATTTAAGGGGTGCCTACACCGAAACTCTACACTGAAAGGGTAATTTGCAAGTATTGTGGGCGTTTATAATGCGCTCTCCTCCATGCGTCCATTAGCATAATCATCACACCTTGGCGCATTCTCACCACTGTCTTCGAGCGATCATCACCATCACTGTGCTGCTCTGGTTAGCTGCTGCCTCGCTACAGGTTCGACCCAAGACGCCATAATACGAAAGAAATAGCTTTGCTATTTGTCTCTTACAACCTGACTCAGAAGAAGAAGAAGAAGACATCGATGCAACCATGAGAACTTCACGGCACAGAAGTCTCCGATCCGAATCGTACGAAGCAACAGAGGCTGAGGAAGACAAATCACGCGCGCGGGAGGTTAGGTGTCATGGGAGCAAGCTCAGCTAGGTGGGACAAACAAGAAACAAATAAGAGGGGACGAAAAACTATCGCAAAATCGTCGAGCGCGCGCAGGAGCGCCTCCACCTTCTGGCGTCGACACTGCGATCAGCGCCACCTTTTCGTGAGGAGCGCTCGCGACACTGTTTTTGCCAGCCATTAATTATTACGCGAGCCTGGGGAGCCCGCAAACGACGATCCAACTCTGCCAGGGACACGCGAGCGCCTCGGGGTTGCCCCCGGTGGGGCACTATCTGTGCGATGCGGCTGCGAATGAAGGGGCTGTGAGGGATAAAACATAAAGGTTTTCTGTTTGTGTATAAGGAGGAAAGAGGAGAAGAAGGAACTGCGGAAGAGTTGCGGCTTCCTTTCCGTTTCCGGAAGGAAGGAAGCTACAAGGCGGCGATGCTGCGCTCGTGCGCCGGAAGTAGCGTAGACGCCAGTGCACATCTGAAGGTGTTCGACCAGTACGGCATCCTGCTTGATATAGGGTAGATTTGGGCGACCTGTATAGAGGTATAGCACTTCATTGCAGGCAAAACGAGCCAACAAGGCAAGAAAGCGCGACATACATACATACATACATACATACATACATACATACATACATACATACATACATACATACATACATACATACATACACTAGATAGATAGATAGATAGATAGATAGATAGATAGATAGATAGATAGATAGATAGATAGATAGATAGATAGATAGATAGATAGATAGATAGATAGATAGATCACAGTTTTTTATTGTCTAATGTGAGCTGGTTTCAGCCGGAAAAACGAAAGGCCGATGGTCTTCTCAATTAGCGAGATTTATTAATAGCAAGCAGCTCGCCACACCGCCGGTATACCGCGGAAGATGCCAGGGAGACAAGAAAAGGGGAACGCCATCGAACAACCGTCAAGAACAGTGCAGAAGTCCTCGCTGAGAAAACAAACCAGTACACCACGTCACAAACCGCGCCCACTCGCCAGCACGCGCGCGCCAGGAAAGAGAACAAGCAGCCAGCGAAAGCGTAACGCGGCACCGACGGTGTACAGCGTGCGATAAAGAGCAACACGTGACACGGGCGCCGTACAGAACGCAGCTCGAACGAGAAACAACGGGAGGCGGCGTTGAAAGCCGCGCAAATTGATTGTCATTCATTAGGAGATCGTTATCTTAATCGCCTTCGAATTACTACTCTCGGCGCCGCGCGCCGGGCCCGAGTGTCGGAGCTTATTTATATACACACACAGGCGGCGGTGAACTCGCACCGTGAGATCTGGTATATCGGGAATGGCCGCGCGCCCGCCACCCGGCCTCAGAATGGAGCAGGAAGAAACTAGGGCGGCAGGGACAGAGCGATCGCGTCGATCGGCAAGCACGGTCACGACTTCTCGAAATCGTAAAAAAAGGCGTTCCAAGGGCCGATAGAACGAGCGTCGATATACGATACACGCTGCTCGTGACACTAGAGTGAGTTTCCCTTCTTAAAGAGCGCATTTTCTTGCATTGACGGTAGATCTACCAAAAAATTTAGCGCAACATAGTGAAGCTAGTGGGCACTAGGCTGGTCCGGTTCTTATCATCGTCTTCATCATCATCATCTTCTTCTTCTTCTTCTTTTTCTCATCATCCATCATCTTCTTCTTCAACATCACCTTCATAATCTTTATCATCATCATAACTTTTTTCATCTTTTTCATCTTCTGGTCACCTGTCCTTGTCACGTCACGTCACGTCATGTAGCATGATGTCGAGGCCATACAAGGTTTACTTGGTTGATGTAGCGTCCCGTGGTTGCTAGCAAGGTCATTTCATGGTCATATTTAGTGACACGACAAATTACGGATAGCCCAAACGTCTTCGCCGCTAAAAGATGTTTGTGTTAATCCCGACAGTTCTTAACACGCCGAACCTAGGCTGGGAGTTCGAAAAAAACTGCTGCTCTATATCAAACGGCGAAGCCCGTTGAAATGCCACCGCAGTTTCACCTATTACAGAAAACGAGGATTAAGTTAGACGTGAACGCTTCTAGCCCATGTGTCGCACGCGCGACAGCAACTAAGCTTTAGTAAGGAGAACAAAAAACAACAAATGCGTGAGAATGCGGGGCGCGAAGCGAGCTTCTCTGCAATGCGGTTATCGTACTGGGAGCAGTCAGCGCGAGAGGAGAGCCTAGTACAAAGGGACAGCCTGCCGCCGCCGCTGCCGGTGTGTGATAGAGAGGGCAGGTGAAGAGCTCCACTAATGTAACACCTGGGGAGATGCGTAGCACGGGCAATTAACCCATCGACTGTGGTTGTGCGCCTTGAAAACTGCCATGGGAAGAGAAATCGCACGCTCGGCGAAGCAGTGGCGCCCACTCTTGCGAGTCGCGCGTACTGGCCGGGAGCGTGAGCACGCGACAGGAGGAGACGGTCGTCGACGAGGCGAGCCCCTAAAGCGCTAAGCACTTAAAAGCTACGTGAAGGTTCGTCGCTCATTACATACCGGAAATGCACGCAGCTGGAACAGCTCATACATTCACAGAATCGTTGTGGCTGAGGACGTACATCCGGAATTAAAAGTATTCTGAATGAAAGCTCCAAGGGAAGCGTTTGTATTTATTCCTCGATTTTTCTTTTGCCTCAATGGTGCGGATGGATACTAACACTGATACACGTTACACGCGAGTGTACCTCGCGTCCCGCTGCAGCTTATTCGGCGCTTATACCAATACACATACACTGTAAACGAAAATTAGCCGAGATGGGAGTAAATGACCTGTCCTCTAGCGCATTCCCCGATAAGGGTTTAATATACTCCGGTCATGCGGAGTAAACAATTTACTCCGCTTGGCCGGAGCTATATTTACATCAATCGAGGATCTTTTGCGGGTAGCTATGGGAGTATGTGTTTACATCCATCGCGGAGCTCTTGCGGGTACCTATATGGGAGTTTATGTTTACATCCATGAAGGAGCTTTTGCTGAAGCCAGCTAAGCCTAGCCGTGGCCCGGGACAATTTCTTGCATAATTTTATTAATATTCGATCTACCTGGGTAAATTTGGTATCATTTTGGTCCTTTCTCCTTCCGGTCGATAGTCTTGACGTTTGCTTTCCGATAATCCTGGTTTGTCCGCATACAATCTTGACAATTTCGGAAGCCTAAAACCACGTCAACACTCGCTGGGTGGTGGTGTCCCAGCCACTTCATAACAAAATATTTCCGATTCGCGCATCACTGTGGTGGTCTGGTAGATGCGCGGCATTCGGCTTCTGGCTGGAGGAGCAGAGCGGTCACCAGTGGAAAGAGCCTTGACACGTTTACACAGAACACTGATCGGCCGTTGCAAACTCACTGCGCACTCAAGACTCGTTTAAAAAAACGAAGTGGTGCTTCACTTGGACGCACTAAGCACACGTGCGAGCACGCACAGATAAAACTCCCATCGACGATTCGTCGAACCAACCAATGCACTGGAGCATCACACGGAAGCACTAAACAGACGCGCGAGCGCGAGATCGCATACACACACACATCACACCGCCGCAAGAGCATCGTAACCGAAGACGGCTGTTAAAAACTCCCATGTGGGGGTTGGGACCACGTGAACTGAAACTCCGTGTGGGTAGTATAATAAGGTCATGTCGTTTTTATACTCCGTCACTTAGCAATGGTGGTAAAATGATGTCATGTGCCGAATTCACTCCGCTATGACGAAGTAAATGGTTGGGGCATGGGAGTTTTTTCGGTTGACACGCTGGTAAAAGCTCCCATCTCGGCTAATTTTTGCTTAGAGTGTATTACCACATTGGTCGTGGGAGGCGCGACTCTCGGAGCAGGCCTTGGGAAGCCAATTGTGAACCCTAGGCCAGGCCCTGTGAGCCGCTGTAGCCAATGGAGCACTGGACGAATGGCTCCACCCACCTCAGGTTTAAGGAATTGCGAATAAATGTTTGTTCTCTCTCTTACCTATTTGACAACAGCGAACTATTTTACTGCGCTGCTTAAAACTTAATTTACAGCATATATGTTCCCAATTCGAGCGCGTGTTCAACTTTATCGTAAATTTCGTTGCCAGTATAAACTGTACTCCCAATTTTTATGTGCATTTCTCTTTCGCTCGCGAAAATTATTTAATCCAAAAAAAAAACAACACAGTGGCGGCCTGTTGATCTTGAGCCATCTGGTGCCACAGCAAGTACACCAGGTAGAACAGCTACTTCTGCACACTTTCAGGAGCTAGGAGAAATCGCAGTCGGCGCATGCGCGCTGACCAGGGAAATGCGGTGTATAGTGGCAAAATTGTGCTGGTTCGAGGCTGCGTTCTGCACCAGCCAGGAGACAACTGCACCAGTCGTGGGGGTACCGTAGCCGACAACGAGCTCGTGTCAGAAACCAGAGTAAGTCAGACACATTGGCGTAGCCAGGAGGTTGTGTGTAATGATATGTGATGTCGGATGACGGTGGCGATGTGCTTGACTGATGGAGCATACGTGTGGTACGTGTATATATTTGTCGGCGTAGCCAAAAATAAAGGTAGATGAAAGTGAGCGCTTGTCCTGTCTCCTCGTGTCAATGTGAGTGTTGTTGCTTCGCCTATATTACCGTGATAATGAACATGCACCATCTAGCCCAGTATGAAGTTTTGTTAAACCAGGAGGATGGTAGGTTCAAACCGCTCCTGTCAAAAGTTTTCATTTGGTACGTGTGTACGTCATGTACAGACATATAACGAGGAGTCCAAAAAGGGGTCCATAAAGAGATGTCCCTCATATAAGTGTCCCAAGGGCCAGTACATAAAGGCCACAAGTGCAAGATAAAAACGTATTTAAAAAAACGCCTTGAGAATTAAGAGCCATCACGTGCGCGCGTCGAGTTTCACGACTGAACGGCATCGGCAAGATCCGGGCATCCACGAACCTTTGCCATGGGACCGCGAGAAAGACTTGTTCCTCATGTCGTAGCACACGAAGAATATACCTTCGTCATGTTCCTTTTGAATACAGTTGAATTGACATGAATATGTGCGATATAACGTCAACATGTCAATCAAACGCAACGTTACTCTCATCATTTCGTACAAGCCAAGGGAGCTCTTTGTAAGCACGACAGAGGTCATGGTCTGTGTTGACCCCTCATGAAACCACCTCTCTCGATCTTTATCATTAGACTGCAAGATGCGCAATAAATTTTAACGTTCATATACGCATTTCAGAACTCTACTACATTCGTAAAGCTGAAACGGGTTTTTAATTGCGTGCAGGTAATGTAAAATCGTATTATTAATCTGGTATCGCATATATAGTCAATTTTCATTTCCTTGTTTGTTTATGCACTGTTTTTTCTTCTTCCTTTTAATTCGCAAGTGTTAAGTTTTTGTGACGTCATGGAGCATGTGGCATTGTAGAGCTAAACGAAAAGACGTTTCGTTTCACGTTCGCAGTGAATCATTCGACAGTAAGAAACAACTTCAAAGCTGAGGAGGTCCCTCAACCACTTTCAGCGCTCGCAAATGAACAGCATTTACAGAAAATACAAGCGGCGATTACTCCGCGGAGCCGTCTTCAGCTTATCGCAGGACGTGATCGCGCTGCCCCCAAAAGACAGGCATTTCGGTGACACCTGGAAATAAACAAAAATCGAGAAAACTTACCTTCACAGTGTGGCCCCAGAGTTGAAATGCCGACGCAGAACTCGCCGGGGCCCAGTGTTTGAAGCGACGTCCACACGGCACCACACTACGGGTAGTTCCAGAAAGAAGCACAGTTCAACGTGCAGCACAGGCTCGTCACACTCACTGACACTTGATCAAACAATCAATCAATAAGACACAGTTCCACCGATCAGTTGCACAGAACCGGGTAGTCTTCGCGGCACAGGTATCACTGAACGCACGTACACAAGAACACAGTCTTCTCTGGCTCAACCCCACACACTTGAGTCTACTTCAAAAGAAACACGAGGTTATTCTGGAGGGCACTACAACGTGGGACGCTGACGAACTGGAGGCCGCAGCAAATTAGAGTCGAGTACTACGCAGTTCTGGCCGTCAGCCACACGTGCACTCGATTTTCTCTTATGAGCGCACTGTTCTGTAGGTGTACGTGTTACGTCAGAACGCGAAGTAGCGAGAAGACCTGGCGGGAAAACTCAATGGCCGCGCACAGCTGTCTTCAAGATCGACGGCAGTATCCAAGACAGCACGGCAGCGTCGTGAAAAAAACGCGACCCTGCCGGTCGCGTCACGACAGCACCTTTCTCAGCCGTAAGCAAGAAAAAAAAGCTCAAGAAAAGAAAGTCCACAATAACAGGGGACAGCGCCCTCTACACAACGCACGACGTTGAGGTCCCCACACTGCTACAGACTCGCAGGCGTGCACGTAGAGCAGTGAAAATAAAGCAGTGCAGTTGACACCGTGCAAAGCTACGCCTCGAGGCACGGGAGAAAAAAAAAATGAAAGGCTCGTCTCGGCCGAGAGACCGGTTGCGTCACTGCCTTCCAACGGGTGCACGGCCGCCCACTGGGACAAAGTCGACCACGTGACTGCGTGTGAAAGCGCTAGGTCTTTGCGTGTTCCAGAGAGGTCGACTCGGCCTCTGCCGCTGTAACCACCGCTTGTCGATGCAACGGCGCAGTTGCCGATAGCGCGAACGTGAAAGCACTGCGTATAAGCATTCACCAACAACGGCAAGAAAAGGTCAGACGGGTTTCTTTTTTTTTGTTCTTTTTTTTTCCGCACTCCGGGGCGACTATACGCGACTTCGAAAGCACCTCGAAGGTCACGCAGGAGGACACTTTAGGCGGTTTTTTTTTCTTCGTTGACGAAGACAAGAAAAGCGCCCAAGGGAACTTGTACCTGCAGCTCGAACGCGTGTCAGAGTTGAACGCTTAGAACTATTACCGGCCAAGCGTTTGAAACTCGCTCGCCCACCACTCGCCGCTAAGTACGACTCCGAGAGCCCGACACTCACGACGACAGAGCGATAGCAAGAGAATGGGACGTTATTTGAGACAATGAAGTTCGTCAAACCTGGTTGAGCGCGACTACAACCGCACCGATTTCAATACACGATCCAGTGAAAGTTCTCTGGGGTCTCTCTATCTCTCTGCCAAGGGTTCAACTTATGCAACAGGTTGGCGTTGATCGAGAGCGGCGGTTGACAATTACTCCGTCGAAACCTGTAGCCTGACAGACCGTCCTCGCCTTCCCCACGTTCCTCGCGACACACTTGATAGAATTGTCCGCAACTAAATCGCGCACGCACAGCTAGTCCCACGTGACAAGCCGACGCGTTGACAGAGCGCCCGCGTGAAGAAACAACATCAACACACGTCGCCTCAGAGCGCGAGCGATGTGGTGCACCCGTCCGCAGCGATTTGATTGAAAGGTTCGATACGAGAGGCGTGGCGTAGGCGCGAACTTCACGCTATTATCACTGCTGCCGAGGGTTTCGTAATTCCTTTCGCATCAAGCCTGTATATACTGATGAAAATAGAGTTGCAGTACGGCTGCGGCACCTGCCTGCGTAATCTATGGGTGTCGCAAGCAAAGCCCTTGTCACAAGTTCGAGGATGATCGAGGACGCTGCACCGGCGACAGCGAAAGATATGAATTGAGGACGTCGAGGAGCCACTGATTCGAAGACACCTTCCACGGCTTCTTATGCAATCACCGTAATTGAGTGACGCGTGCAGTACGCGGTGACACTCCTTACACCTTTCTCTGTGGACGTTCCGTAGCAGGTGTCACGACACAACTGGCCTGCTGGAACTGGACACGGAACGCACGGTCGGTGGTCTCACCGAGGTACGCCTGCCGGTCACAGAGGTCGTCGTTTTTCCTTCACTATAAAGTGCACTGACACACACACACGCACACTGCCAATCAGGTCCTGTCAACTTGTCAAAGTCGGCCGTTACCAAGTGAAACTCGTCGCAGACGTTCGCTGGCTCTAAGACGCGTAAGCAACGATTCCGCCTCTGCCAATCCTGGATTCAAGTAGTCTCGTGGTCTCCTGAAGAGTCGTTTGTGGTCGAGCACGGTTACGCGCGAGAGATTATCCTGTAGACGATTTCAATTGGTGCAGATGGCATCTAAAACCGCGCGGCTTGCTCCCACGTTGACTTGCTGGCGACAATCCACTCAAGGAGGAAGGAGCAGAAAATTGGTTCGCTTCACAAGTGTCCAGAGGTCACTCACGGTGGCCCACGCTCAGTTACGTCATCGTTCACTGAATAACAAACGGCTCTTGCCGCTGGCCTGCCACGAGGGCCGAACGTCGCGCACCGCCCAGAACTTCAACAGGATGCTTTTTAACGGTTCTTTCCTCGGATGAAGCGCGGGGCCTTGGGAGTCGAGGGCTTCTTGGGGATGTCGGTCACCGCTGTGGCGGCAACGGGTCTCTCGCCGGCCGCCCTGACTGCGTGTCTGCTGCCGGCACACGACAGCAGCCACGCGACTTCTCTCCTCCTAAAGAGTTGTCCAAAAAAAGAAAAAGAGAAAAGGAGAGCACAGTACTCCCCTCCTCACCTCCCTTTCTTTCCTTCTCGCAGCATCTCTCTTAGTAGAGTGTACACATTCATCCGGTTCACCGGCTTCTGAGCGCGTGGCGGTGGCGGCAGAAGCGAGACACTTCGCTCGTTCGGTGCAGCTTTCGTCCACTTTTTGCTCCCCCTTCCCCACTCCCTCTCTACGCCTCGAATCGGGGTCGGTACACGCTCTTTGCTCAAAAGAGGGTGAAAACTGAGAACGCCACCCGGAGGGGGTGAAACAAGCTCCAGTGGCAGAAGGAGTACGGAGTGGCCGAGAGGAGGGGGTATATTTGGAATCCCGTTTCGTAAGGGAGTAAAACGGCGGAGGAAATAAAAGAGCGGAGTAAACAGACGGCGGGCTCCTACTTACCCGAACGACGACGCGTTGGGCACCCGAGGGTGTGACAGCGCGCACGCGAGCTGCCGAAGAACACGCTCATTAGACGCCTTGATGAGGGGCGTTGGCGACGCGCGAACTGTCCGCGCGTCGCAAAGGCTGGATTGGGATTCAAGGACGCGTGGCTGTTGCGTGCGTGGTGGGTGCTCCCGTAGGTTTCTCCGAGACGTTCGTGAAAGCGTTATTGCTGGCTGGTGGCGCGGTGCCCTCAATCGCTCTTTTGCGAGTGACCGAGAACGAACTCTCGCGTGACGAGCAATATTAATTGCAGGTGTATACTGTAAGACCACCTTTCTTAAGCGTTATAATATGTATCGTAATTAGCGCTAGAGAAGACTTGGTACACAATGAAAGACACAGTAATGAGAGATGGGTGGTGACGCCTCGAATTTATTGCTGCTGATTGATGGTACGTCATTGATTTCGATGGCTCTTTCTGTTTCGACGTAGTTGTCTTCTCATCGACAGGACGCTGGCTAAATTGAATTTTAGAAGAGTTAAATACCGGACGTAGAAAATTTAGTGAACGCTTAGAGCATCAAGTCAAACAGGAAAGGGGAGGACGGGGACAAGTACGAGAACGTTCTGTGAAATGTGTGACATGGAACATCAGATGGAAATAGCACCACGGCAGCTTTGGCACGAAATTAAGAAAGCGGTGGTTCAATAGTCATTTTTCATTAAGTAGTGACAGCTTTCCCCTGATTTTGAGGAAAGTGGGATTAAATGTCCTACCCGGTAGAAGTAAACACCTTTATGCCGTCCCCTTTTTTTATCGCTTTTGATCCGCCTTTGTCCTTCCACAAGAAAGTGGTAAACGCTACAGCGTTTCCCACTTTCTCATAGATGTGTCGGAATATTTCATATGCTCGCTCTCTGTGTTTGTTATTATTATGTTTATTTTCCAGCCTTTCGGCTTTACTATTTCCAGCAATCTTTGTCGTCGAATTTCATTTGCATGGACATGATAAAACAAAGTAGCGTACCCTTCGTTTCATCCTAGTCCTTTTTCTTGTTATTTTATTTATTTATTTATTTATTTATTTATTTATTTATTTATTTATTTATTTATTTATTTATTTATTTATTGTCTCAGAGCAACGGTGAGGCGATGAGGAAGATGTAGTGAGAAACCCCGGGTTGAGATCGACACCTGTGCGCACGAACTTTTTTGTGTTTCGCTCCTATATAAACACGGTTACCACTGACTAGAATCGAACCCACGTCCTCGTTATCTGCGAATGAACGTGCTGTGCGTGTGCTTCAACTCTTGCGAAGACTTCATGACAGTTTGACGAGGCCGTGCGCGACAAAACAAACAGCAACATTTAGCAAAAAGAAAAGCGTTGACGATGGTTCGCGGTGCATTCGTGAAGAGAATGGACGAACAAGCCGGTACACTGACCCCATCTGCATACGGCCTTCACGGATGGCGCTAAAGATAAGGGGCCGGTCACGTCCCCGTATCCCGAACGAGGCCGCTTCGCACCCCTTGCTGTTTTTTGGCAGTCCGCACTGACCGCCTAACGAACCACCGGTGGCGTTCCAGATTTGCGATTTTACACGCGCGCTGATTGCAAAACAATGAGAACGTGCGATCTCTCTCTCTCTCTCCTTCTCTCTATTCCATACAGCTATACCACGTGTTCCCTTGCGCACGCCCTGAATAAACCAAACAAAAGCAAGCGACGACATCGAAGTTCCGAGTAAAAGAGCACTCGAATTCTAATTTGAAAATCAACAACATAGAAAAGAAAGGAAAGGACGAAATATTCGGGTAGACTATGTTGGGGGACGCACACAGACTGCACTATTACTGATCAAGCTTATCCTGCTACAAACTGCCCGACTATAGTGGGACACGCAGGTAGGCCACACCGCTAGGCCACACTCGTACCTGTAGGACACTGGCATGGCACACCAGTAGGCCATATTTGTAGGGCCTCCCGGCTACTTTTGACCATCAGGGGTTCTTGAACGTCAACCTATACGTGCACGGCTGTTCGTGCACTTCGCTTCTATTTAAGTGCAACCGATGTGGCCAGCTATGAAACCCGCGCATCTTGACGCTTATAGCATCCCAATACCGTAGCGAAATGGCTACCACGGCGAGTGTGCTCTAGCCAGGGTTCAGTAACAAGGTAAGGAGACCATCGCAGATTTTGTCTCCGTCTTTCTATACCAGGTGTTAACACAGCTCCTGACATCATCCCATAGCTATGCGGCTAGCCGTCGCGCGATTGGTACCTTCCCCGTACACGTCTTGCAAGCATCGAAACTGCTCAAAGTCGAGGCCGTGACGACTGTCGCGTGGTGTTGTCAAGCAGGAGAAACAAGCGTACCCACTCTTGCCTTCTGCCCGTGTACGTACAGCCAACAGCAAAAGCTTGCGGGATCCGAAACTTCGGAAAAATATGTATAACCGCTTAGCCTCAGAACACAGCATCGCATTAAATGTTACAGTCTGTACATAGCAAAAACATATACCCACTGAAACTTTTAATTCGTCGCTACGTTGCGAGGCTAAGCGGTAACATAGGTTTTTCCGAAGTTTCGGATACCGCAAGCTTTTGCTGTTCGCTGCAAGTGCATGTTAGGGACAGTGCGACATGATAGTGAATGTGCGAAAGCCAATGTGTCATGAACTGCAGGAAAGGTTTACCTCGAAGTCGTGGGTTCGATGCCCGCTGTCGCGAAGATCTTTTCCGTATAGTGCGTACTGCAAAGAAAGAAAGAAAGAAAGAAAGAAAGAAAGAAAGAAAGAAAGAAAGAAAGAAAGAAAGAAAGAAAGAAAGAAAGAGCGTATATATGACTGCATGGCGAAGTGTCAGGTACGGTGTGTACATAATTATGAGGGGTGCCATCACTAACATAATTGATACGTAACGACATCACTTATTTGACGCCCTTACCAGTTACGTCACGATAAACGATGAGAGAACAATTTCATTGTTTCAAATGTCTTGGCAGCGTTGAACTGTCTCGAATTTTTGCGACGTCATGCAGTGACGTATGGTTAGGACCTTGGTGTTCAGTACACGATTTACTATCCATTACATCGGGCAGGAACAAATGTCTGAATGTCATAATCATAATGCAATTTTTAATGGTGCAAATACAAGAATAGCGCATGTGTTAATGCATAAGGAGATCCTAAAGCCGAATAATGTATCGGGAACTACACACACAATGCTTAAGCAACAGTAGGGCAGCTGAGAGATGGGGACAAATCACTTTAAAGGTACGACAGTATAAAAACAAAATAAAACAACAAAAGAGAACACGTTTACTATATACGTATTATGTGTGCTTCTAGTTCTCTCTCAAATTGCCGCATATATCTAGAATTTTTTTATCATAGCTCGTAAAATATTCCAAATAACAGCGAACAAAATTCCGCAGCCTGTTTGCCACAGTTACTACGCAATTTAGTTGAAGGGAAGCTACTACTGCATGCATATCTAGCGTCGAAAACGCTTTGTGCATCTCGTGCGAGTACACAGTGTTAAAGGGACCCTGCAACACTTTTTGAACATAGTTAGCATACGGCCCTAGTACGTCCGGGGAGACTCTTATGGATGCGCGAGCCAAATATTATACCGCGCTGCAGGCACCGGGAAATTTGAATTTTGCGTTTTAGATACATTTGAAAGTTGTTTGCTCTTCTCTCAACAAGTTACGTCACAAGGACCACGGACTACGTTATTTGAGGCGGAACTACCATTGGCTGAGTTCATGATCGGAGGAATATACTTCCTAATGCTTTTTATTTGTTCGTTTTCAGTTAACGAGATAAGTAAAATAAATGCACCTTTTTTTTTTTAAGAACGTCCACAAAATGAGTCCGGGGACGTTGATGGTGCTCCTTATGACGTAATTTCTCAAAAAAGACTCGGCGATTTCCAGCCGCAGCAGGAATCGAAAATTTCCTGGTGCATGCAGGAATCCTGGCTCAGGTGTGCACAAAGGAGCCCCCCCGACTCATCGGCACTGTTTTCCGACTGTGCTCAAAAAGTATTGCAACGTTTCTTGAACGGAACCGCAATCGGAAAATGGGACGCATGATACCGGACGTCATCGTGAACGATGATGGCACTGATACTGCTCTAGCTCCGAGGAGCTTTAACCAGCAGCTGGTTAGCAGCAGACGCTTACGTATCTCTTCGACAACTCCGAGAGACTCTAAGAGTGTTCCTTCTTTCTTTCTGCTTTTTATTTCTTTCTTCCTTTCTTCCTCTTTCTTCTTTTCTTTTGTAATCCATGTGTTAAGTTAATGCGGGATCATGGCTAGATATGGCCGCGTACGTTCAAGAAAATGGGTAACCCACGGGGTCCGAACGAACGCATAAGAACGAAAATAGCGAGAGGGCCAACGAAAGCAGTGCAATGAGCCAAAACTAGGCAACGCCCGGGGACCAAGAATAAGCAAAGCAGAGACGGCGGCGCGCGCGTCGAAATAGAAACGCACTCCGGACACGTAAAACCGGTCAACCTTTTGTATGACGTCGCAGTAAACCAACAGAACAGTAGTAGAGAAATGAAGAAAAGGAAATTACGGTGTGTAGTGCATAGAGGACGGACAGCTGGGAAACCAGCGTGGTTGGGTCCGGTCATTCTTGTGCCGCATATGTATAAGGTGCGTGTGTGTATATATATACTACATTCGCGTAACTTTTCCTGGACATCTTGATTTTTTTTTTTTCATTAATCTTCAGGTACGTTGAAGCCAGACGTTATGCGCGCCGTCTGGCTCCAATATACCTGAATAGGTTCATCGACTAACCCACTCAAACGCATTTTATAAATAATAGGCTAGTGAACTATATGGGCGTAATAAATTCACTATGCACTGCCTTCAACAAGATAAAAATTTGTAAGCAGTATAGAACACAGGAATTTGAAGGGAACTTCAATAGATGTGGCCCCAGACAAAGTCCTGGCGTGCCTAAAGGTTTGATATTAGGCGCACTTCTCTTTTTGATTTTCATAAATGATCTGCCAAGTAATATTCCTGTTAAAGGGAAACTAAAGAGAAAGAACGAATCAGTTTAGGCCGATAGATTATTATTTCAGAACTATATTGTTGTTGATTTCGCCACCATAGGTTCAGTATTAGACGAAAAACGAAAGTTTCATCCTTGAATTTCGCGCCAAACCTAGGCACCCGAACGTAAATGTGACGTCACGCACTTCAAAGTATTTCTTTCGTGTTTTGGCCACTTCGGCTCAATGGAATTTTATGAAACTCCCCCGTTAAGTCTCCGACCCCCTTATAGCACAACTTGATTCATTTTTAGCGGAAAATAATTTTGTGCGCCACAGAGGGCGCCTTCAAAATCTATGACGTCATTGAGAGTTGTGGGAACGAGAAGGCGGCGTCACCACCTGTGTTTTGTTTTCGTGCGTTTACTCCCTAACCAAGCGTTATCTCGCGGAAGAAGTGGCGCTGTCGATACTGTGAAAGGGTAATTTAATAATACGCGAAAAATCATTTTGCTCTTTAGTGTGCCTTTAAGATCGGCATGTGCGCTGATGACTGTTTTTTTTTTTTTTTCACACTACAAACATCCAGGTCTTCTATTCACTGAGGATTATTTATCTTCGTCGCATCCCATCGAACTCGCGTGCAACCGAAAGCTTACGTTAAGCTACTTGCACTTAATGCACATTTCACTCAGCTTCACTTAGCACACGACTCGCCACTTGCAAAACGCTGGATCGTCCAATATTTGAGCATGGCTCTGGCAACGTTACTAGAATAAACTCAGTTTAAAAGCTCCGCCGGAGAGGCGGTCCGCGTGGCGGTCGCGAGAACTAGTGGCGCTGTAGTCACGTCTTGCGCTTGCCGTTGGCTCTCGCCACCGGCGCTTGTTGTAACGGCGCAGTCGACGTGCACGGTGCACGTGCGTTGCAGCAACTGGTACAATAGCGCACCCAGGATCTCTGCCAGGGGTTCGATTTTTCACAAAGGGCCAAGCACGCGATTACACAGTTGTTGCGTGTGAAAAAAAGTAAATAAAATGCCAAATAATAGTAACATCAATGACGATGATTATTTTTATTTTTTTCGGCGTTTTGCACAGATATTAGCGCCACATTCTTCTAGGACATAGGAGCAGTTATAAGGGGGGAGAGGGTTAGGCCGGCTTTAGGGGGTGTTACAACCCCGAACCCCCCCCCCCCTCCCCCGTCGGTGCGCCACTGAACTGGTACGCTTTGTTCACTCGTAATGTTTGGAACTGTTTTTTTTTTTTTTTTTTTTGCCAATGCGAAGTGCCTTGGATGAAGGCACATGCGTCATGTACGACGCCTAGCGAGGAGCCACGGGATCATTTACGCGCATTATGCCGACTTGCTTTGCGCCGGGGTGCAAGATCGGGGTGCATCGTTGCAGACACCGCAACGATGACCCCGGTTCACGCCCCTTCGGACCACCAAAAGGCCCTACGGAATTCAGGAGGTGGGAGCAAGCTTAACATCGCAAAGTTGAAAGCCCACTCCGAAATGCAAACTCTGTGACCTTCTTTTTGAGCACGGCAATATTATAGAGCGCTACTTTCACGGTTTTGCTGGGCAATAAGTTTTGATCCCTCGGAGAAAATGGGAGCTAGCGCTTGGTACGCTTGCTCGCAGCACTTCCACCCCATATATATATATATATATATAAGCCAAAATGTTCAGGGTCAAGGCGCAAATACCAGAAAAAACGCATGGCGAAAGCCCTGTGCCCAGCTCGTCGACGGAGGAGCCGTCAGAAGTAGAACAGTAAGACGAACGACAAGCGATTACCAACACTTCGGACACTGAATTGCCCTCGCATCACATTCACATTCGATCACTTGTCAAATGTCGCGCTACGTTCAAAGCAATGGCTTTTTGAGTGCTTTTACGACGAGGTAACGAACAGTAGGTGCGGAGTATTTTACACTCGCCGGCTTGTGAACGGGTTGTGCAAAAAGTAGCTGTAGTTGATGAGCAGCTGAACTGCACAGTGAACAGCTACATAAAGCGAACAGCTTTCGTACAGTCTAAGCTGTGCTGCGGGAATGGAACATCTACTCTGCGAAGTTGACGGATAGCGACAGAGTACGCACAAAAATCTGCTTGCTTTTCACGTTGCGCCAGATCTGTCCGAATTGTTTGAGACGCCGTAGAAAGGAGCTACTGCAGACACCAGCGAAGGCAACCGTTAAGAATTTTAAGATGAAGAATCTCAGAAGAACGTTTCTTAGGGCCACAGCAGCTCGCGAGAAGCAGGAGAAACAAATCATGGAACTGAAAGGAGTGATAGAAACGACCTCGGAGGAGAGTGCCTGAACAAGCAGCTGGACTGCCTCGCACCGCTCGAAAAGGTGGCGGTTGTAAATGCATTTCGCAAAATCAAAGCAAAAGCACCGTGTGGAATGCGTAAAATGCAGAATGGTTGCTTAACTGCATGCTTGTACGAATCGCCAGCCCACGGGCCTAAAGGCTGCTGATAGACCTGCATATGCTACCACTGCCAACCACAAACCGGCTGGCACAAATACTGGAGGCCATTTAATATAAATATGGATTTGAAGCCGTCCGTCTAGAATACATAAAATGTCAAATGAGCAAGCAGCTTGGGGACGCTTCTTATCGATGAAATGAAGCTTAGGCATTCTTACGAGTTCAACAAGCCTACCTACAAAATAGACGGCTTTGTTGATTACGGTGGGATCGCGAAGGAGGGCACAGCTGCCAGCTAGCCGACCATGCGTTGGTGGTTATATTCGTGCCATGTTTGAAGGATGAGTACATTCTATAGCAAGTTTTGTCACAAAGGTCGCCGCACCTGGCCGTGTGTTGGCCGAGCTTGTGCTCGAAGCCGTTTTGCAGCTGCACGAGTACGGTGCGGCCGTTATTGCCGCGGTAAGCGACGGTGCCGGGAATAACAAGTTCAGGTGGTAGCAGTTTGGCGTTAATGGTGCCATTTCAGAGACCAGGCATAAAAATTCAACACCCATGCAATCCAATGAGCAATGCATGATTGACGCAGCGCTAAAGACGAAGACGTAAGAAAACACAGAGTGCACAGGACGAGCGCTGTCTCGCAACTGAAAGATTTGTTTCGAAAAACCAAAACGGGAAATAAACAGCAAGGCATAACAGACATGCGCATAAGAAGGACAGTAAAGTACATTAATGAGCAACAACACGTGGACATTCTTAAGAACATATTCAAAACATGTCACTTGACGCTGCATGTGCCAAACAGATAAGCATACTCCTTGTATGTCAAATAAATCGACGGTCCCAGCTTTCTATTCTACTCCAATGAGCAATGCATGCGGGTCGATGCATACAGACGACCTTATGCATACCCACTTAAGTAGTGCACAAATGGGATGTGGGAACGTCGACTGGACGGACGATAAATGTTTAACTTTCGCAATAGCACTACTAGAAAGCCGCCGTGCGAAATGCGCGGTGGACCGCCGCTGGACTCCGTCGTAGCAGACGACGCGCCGAGAGTAGCGGAAGACGCGACTGCAGCGCCGCAAGTTCACGCGACCGCCGTTTGGACCACCCTCCTCCGCTGGCGGAGATACGGAGCTGCGAAACTGAGTTTGTTCTAGTAACGTTGGGCTCTGGCGTATGGAACCCGCGCAAAATGTCTGCCATCCGCAATATTGAATATGTACAAGAGAAAGCTTTACGCTTCACTTATCGTCGCTTTGCCAGATTCTTATTTTGTAATCCTGTTCTCATCTTCAGCTCACCGTTCTCTTTTACCGTCGTCCTGTGTAATCATTGAAGTTTCACTATACTCTAATTAACTGCCCCACTATTCACCCTATTTATTCAACACATCCCGCCAGCTATACCTACAATCACTGGACATCACCATGAGTTGAGTATGTCTACCCTTCACCATTGTGCTGAAGGGTTTAAATATTGATTTTTGCGCATTCTATAGAAATGTGCAACGCTCTACTTGGTTACAAAACGTATTTCCTCCCCCCCTTCCCACGCCACGGTTTTATAGTGGCTATGACACTCTGCTGCTGATCCGAACGTCGCGGCATCGAATCCCGGCTGCGGCGGCTGCATTTCGATGGAGGCGAAATGTTGAGGCCCGTGTGCTGTGCGATGTCAGTTGCACGATAGCGCACCCAGGATCTCTGCCAGGGTTCGATTTTTCACAAAGGGCCAAGCACGCGATTACACAGTTGTTGCGTGTGAAAAAAAGTAAATAAAATGCCAATAATAGTAACATCAATGACGATGATTATTTTTATTTTTTTCGGCGTTTTGCACAGATATTAGCGCCACATTCTTCTAGGACATAGGAGCAGTTATAAGGGGGGAGAGGGTTAGGCCGGCTTTAGGGGGTGTTACAACCCCGAACCCCCCCCCCCTCCCCGTCGGTGCGCCACTGAACTGGTACGCTTTGTTCACTCGTAATGTTTGGAACTGTTTTTTTTTTTTTTTTTTTGCCAATGCGATGCCTTGATGAAGGCACATGCGTCATGTACGACGCCTAGCGAGGAGCCACGGGATCATTTACGCGCATTATGCCGACTTGCTTTGCGCCGGGGTGCAAGATCGGGGTGCATCGTTGCAGACACCGCAACGATGACCCGGTTCACGCCCCTTCGGACCACCAAAAGGCCCTACGGAATTCAGGAGGTGGGAGCAAGCTTAACATCGCAAAGTTGAAAGCCCACTCCGAAATGCAAACTCTGTGGACCTTCTTTTTGAGCACGGCAATATTATAGAGCGCTACTTTCACGGTTTTGCTGGCAATAAGTTTTGATCCCTCGGAGAAAATGGGAGCTAGCGCTTGGTACGCTTGCTCGCAGCACTTCCACCCCATATATATAATATATATAAGCCAAAATGTTCAGGGTCAAGGCGCAAATACCAGAAAAAACGCATGGCGAAAGCCCTGTGCCCAGCTCGTCGAAGGAGGAGCCGTCAGAAGTAGAACAGTAAGACGAACGACAAGCGATTACCAACACTTCGGACACTGAATTGCCCTCGCATCACATTCACATTCGATCACTTGTCAAATGTCGCGCTACGTTCAAAGCAATGGCTTTTTGAGTGCTTTTACGACGAGGTAACGAACAGTAGGTGCGGAGTATTTTACACTCGCCGGCTTGTGAACGGGTTGTGCAAAAAGTAGCTGTAGTTGATGAGCAGCTGAACTGCACAGTGAACAGCTACATAAAGCGAACAGCTTTCGTACAGTCTAAGCTGTGCTGCGGGAATGGAACATCTACTCTGCGAAGTTGACGGATATGCGACAGAGTACGCACAAAAATCTGCTTGCTTTTCACGTTGCGCCAGATCTGTCCGAATTGTTTGAGACGCCGTAGAAAGGAGCTACTGCAGACACCAGCGAAGGCAACCGTTAAGAATTTTAAGATGAAGAATCTCAGAAGAACGTTCTTAGGGCCACAGCAGCTCGCGAGAAGCAGAAACAAATCATGGAACTGAAAGGAGTGATAGAAACGACCTCGGAGGAGAGTGCCTGAACAAGCAGCTGGACTGCCTCGCACCGCTCGAAAAGGTGGCGGTTGTAAATGCATTTCGCAAAATCAAAGCAAAAGCACCGTGTGGAATGCGTAAAATGCAGAATGGTTGCTTAACTGCATGCTTGTACGAATCGCCAGCCCACGGGCCTAAAGCTGCTGATAGACCTGCATATGCTACCACTGCCAACCACAAACCGGCTGGCACAAATACTGGAGCCATTTAATATAAATATGGATTTGAAGCCGTCCGTCTAGAATACATAAATGTCAAATGAGCAAGCAGCTTGGGGACGCTTCTTATCGATGAAATGAAGCTTAGGCATTCTTACGAGTTCAACAAGCCTACCTACAAAATAGACGGCTTTGTTGATTACGGTGGGATCGCGAAGGAGGGCACAGCTGCCAGCTAGCCGACCATGCGTTGGTGGTTATATTCGTGCCATGTTTGAAGGATGAGTACATTCTATAGCAAGTTTTGTCACAAAGGTCGCCGCACCTGGCCGTGTGTTGGCCGAGCTTGTGCTCGAAGCCGTTTTGCAGCTGCACGAGTACGGTGCGGCCGTTATTGCCGCGAATACAAGCAGTTCTAGAAGCTCTACGTAGACAAGGGGTACCTGACATATACGTGAAACCATCAACAACATATACAAAGAATGCACAGCCACACTACTCCTACATGAGAAAAGCAGAGAAATCCCGATCGGGAGAGGCGTGAGACAGGGAGATACGATATCCCCGATGCTATTCACTGCATGTTTAGAGGAAATCTTTAAACGTCTTGACTGGAAGACAAGGGAATTCGAATAGACGGAGAATATCTCAGCAATTTAAGATTCGCAGATGACATTGTGCTATTTAGCAATGATGGAGACGAACTACAAAACATGATTGATGACCTAAACAGGGAAAGCATTAAAATTGGATTAAAAATGAATAGGCAAAAGACAAAAGTTATGCTCAATAGCTTAGCTAAGGAACAGGAATTTAAAATCAACAATGAACCCTTACAATGTGTAAACGAATACGTATACCTGGGACAGTTAATAACAGGAACTCCTAACCATGAAAAAGAAATTCTCCGTAGAATAAGGTTGGGCTGGAGCGCATTCGGAAGGCATTATGAAATCATGACTGGAAACTTACCGCTCTCACTAAAACGAAAAGTATTCAATCACTGCATTCTCCCAGTACTAACGTACGGCGCAGAAACGTGGAGGATAACGAAAAAACTAGAGATAAAACTAAGGAGCACGCAACGTGCAATGGAAAGAAATATGTTGGGGGTAACGCTAAGAGATAAAAAACGAGCGGAATGGATCAGAGAACAGACTGGAATAGCCGATATTATTATATCAATTAAAAGAAAGAAGTGGACCTGGGCAGGACATGTCATGAGGAGGAAAGATAACAGATGGACAGTAAGAGCAACGGAATGGATACCAAGAGAGGGAAAACGTAACAGAGGCAGGCAAAAGATTAGATGGAGCGATGAAATTAAAAAGTTTGCAGGCATAAAGTGGAACCAACTCGCTCAGGATAGGGTGGATTGGAAATCGTTGGGAGAGGCCTTCGTCCTGCAGTGGACCTAAACAGGCTGATGATGATGATGATGATGGAACACAGGCATTTGAAGGGAACTTCAATAGATGTGGCCCCAGACAAAGTCCTGGCGTGCCTCAAGGTTTGATATTAGGCGCACTTCTCTTTTTGATTTTCATAAATGATCTGCCAAGTAATATTCCTGTTAAAGGGAAACTAAAGAGAAAGAACGAATCAGTTTAGGCCGATAGATTATTATTTCAGAACTATATTGTTGTTGATTTCGCCACCATAGGTTCAGTATTAGACGAAAAACGAAAGTTTCATCGTTGAATTTCGCGCCAAACCTAGGCACCCGAACGTAAATGTGACGTCACGCACTTCAAAGTATTTCTTACATGTTTTGGCCACTTCGGCTCAATGGAATCTTATGAAACTCCCCCCGTTAAGTCTCCGACCCCCTTATAGCACAACTTGATTCATTTTTAGCGGAAAATAATTTTGTGCGCCACAGAGGGCGCCCTCAAAATCTATGACGTCATTGAGAGTTGTTGTGGGAACGAGAAGGCGGCGTCACCACCTGTGTTTTGTTTTCGTGCGTTTTCTCCCTAACCAAGTGTTATCTCGCGGAAGAAGTGGCGCTGTCGATACTGTGAAAGGGTAATTTAATAATACGCGAAAACTCATTTTGCTCTTTAGTGTGCCTTTAAGATCGGCATGTGCGCTGATGACTGTTTTTTTTTTGTTTTTTTTTTCACCGCACAAACATCTAGGTCTTCTATTCACTGAGGATTTATCTTCGTCGCATCCCATCGAACTCGCGTGCAACCGTAAGCTTACGTTAAGCTACTTGCACTTAATGCACATTTCACTCAGCTTCACTTAGCACACGACTCGCCACTTGCAAAACGCTGGTTCGTCCAATATTTGAGCATGGCTCTGGCGTATGGAACCCGCGCAAAATGTCTGCCATCCGCAGTATTGAATATGTACAAGAGAAAGCTTTACGCTCCACTTATCGTCGCTTTGCCAGATTTTTATTTTGTAATCCTGTTCTCATCTTCAGCTCACCGTTCTCTTTTACCGTCGTCCTGTGTAATCATTGAAGTTTCACTATACTCTAATTAACTGCCCCACTATTCACCCTATTTATTCAACACATCCCGCCAGCTATACCTACAATCACTGGACATCACCATGAGTTGAGTATGCCTACTCTTCACCATTGTGCTGAAGGGTTTAAATATTGATTTTTGCGCATTCTATAGAAATGTGCAACGCTCTACTTGGTTACGCAACGTATTTCCTCCCCCCTTCCCACGCCACGGTTTTATAGTGGCTAAGACACTCGGCTGCAGATCCGAAGGTCGCGGGATCGAATCCTGGCCGCGGCGGCTGCATTTCGATGGAGGCGAAATGTCGAGGCCCTTGCGCTATGCAATGTCAGTGCACGTTAAAGAACCCCAGGTGGTCGAAATTTCCGGAGCCATCCACCACGACGTCTCCCATAATCATGTCGTGGTTTTGGGGCGTAAAACCCCAGAAATCTATCAAGGTCTTTAGCGGTCGATGATTTTGTATTGCACGTTTCTAATCAGAGATGTTTAGTTCTCTTTTTTTGTGTTTTTCCATGTGTTGAATAACCTTTCACGGCTGCAGTATATGTTGTAATAAACAAACGAATGCACTCACACGGCTCTCCTCGTCCACGATCCTGACTGTGCTGCATCGAACTAGCCTGCGGAATGTCATCAAAATGCGCCGGCTCGGCCCCGTTAGATCTGGCCACGTGCAAGCAGTTACGGGTGCGCCTAATACGTTTTCGAAGGATGCTCGTCTCGGCACACTTCGATGCTACGGATCCTTACGAGGGATACGAAGGTTTGGGCAATATGCAATCACCCGGCAAAAAAAAAAAAAGAAGAAGAAGAAGAAGAGGTGTGTGTGTGTGCGTGTGGGGAAAGGGGGGGGGGGGGGGGGGCGGGTGTAATGAAGGACCATAGAACCATAGCGAAAGCACGCGGCACGCTCATGCACGCCGTTTCAGCGAGGAAAGAATTTGCGTGCGCTATAATGTGGCCACAAGGTACGTATAGGAAATATGTGTAGGAGTATACTTATATGAACGGCGTAGTTTATACCTGTTACCGCATAAACTATTTAAACGAGACCAGCTAGCTCTCCCGAGCCCCTGGAATTCGTGAAATATTACTTGGCGTGTTCCCCCCCCCCCCCCTCCCTTTTTTTTTGTCCGTCGTTCTTTAGGTCCACTGAAACACATTTACATACTTAGCTGTTTTTAACAGAAGCTCCATTATCACAAAAAAAGAAAAAGAGAAAGAAAGGAGACGAAGAAAATGAAAGCGAAAAATCAATCGCTGTACCTGCACAAACCAATTGATGGAAGTGCGCAGGGTTCTCTACATGGGGGAAGAAGGGGGGGGGGGGGGGGGGTCGAAGGTTCACTGCAGCTGCCCCCTCCTCCTCCTAACTCCCTCCCACTGAGGCCATTTTGGTCAAAACGCAGTGCAATGTAAATGTATGGGGAGATTTGGCGCCTCTCTCAGGTGAATAGGGGGACAGCCGCCGCCCTTTTTTAGGGGTCCATTACGTACAGACGTCGGTGGATTAGGTAAGCTGTTCCATGAGTCTGCGAGCTGCCTACGGCACATAGCATCTTCACAGGCGGCTTACTCTGCTTTCGATATGCTGTACGGAATAGTTACACCATTCAGACGGCGAGGAGGAGTTCAGCGTTACAGAAGAAAGAAGGGAGGCCTTTAAGGGTTTCGTCTACGGCTCGGGAAAATTTCTTTAGTTGTGGTGAAAATGAGAAGATCGTTCTTTACATTCACGAAAACGAGCGTGCTTGTACCACACAAAAAAAAGTAATAATATTTTTTTAACTTGGCTATGTATATGCATATGTGTAGATATGCAACAATACAGTCTTAGCACGGTAACCTTTAGTTTACTTTATAGGTGCACGAAAATGTGAAAATATGCTCCTTTATGAAGGTTAAAGGGCTTTAACCTTTAGTAAAGGAGCATATTTTCACACTTTTGTCTACCTATAAAATAAACTAAAGGTTACCGTGCTAAGAGTGTACCTTAAAACGTGCTGACTAATGAAAAAAAAAACGCGGCTGATACCTCTGTCAACGGAATCGGTATAACACGAAAGTGAAATATGTCTTTGCTCGAAAAGTTGAATGTTTATTGTTACATCGAAGTGAACTTGCTCATTGCTATCGGTGTTTCGCTGGTACGGCATAGTTTGATGTGGATGAGCCCACGTTTACGCATCGCCTCCATAACTTCAACGACCAAGCCCTTGTGGTAAGTGAAGTCGATGGTTTGACGAAGCATCGTCTGGTCGGGAAGAAGCATGAAGAAACGTAAAGAATGAGCGCCGACCAAAATGAAAAGGTTTAAGAAAATGACGTTTCGCCTACCGTACGGTAGCCTTGTTCACAGTAAATTTGCCCAGCGAAGCGGGCTTATGTCCGTTTTAGAACGCTGCCGAGACACCTGTCTAAGTGGGTAGTTTGGCGAGGGTACTGGAGTTTACGACCTGCAAAAATACGCTGTAATCTGTGCTTGAGTATGTGCATCCAAGCCATTTACTAAAGCAGGGGATACTTCTCACACAAAGCAAGTTCACGAAAGAATTACCATGGGTTGGAGAGCACACGGCGGGAATTCGGAAATCACGACCGTCAACATAAGATTGTCGCCAAACCGAAAAGTGTGCAATAGCTCTATGATGCCATTACCAATACGTGAGACAGGAAGCTTGTGTAATGAAAGAGATGATGATTTGTGGGGTTTAACGTCCCAAAACCAGTTCTGAAACCAGTTCTGAAACCAGTTCTGAAACCAGTTCTGAAAACCAGTTCTGAAAGAGACTCGAGATAAAGTTAGGGATTGAGCAGCATGGAACGGAATCAAATGAAAAATGACATGCGTGACATGAAGAGTTTGAAAGACAGCTAGGTGGCTCAGAGAAACATGGACCCACCGTGGCAGCTTTGCGGCTATGGTGTTGGGTTGCGGAGCTCGAGGTCGAGAGATCACGTTCCGGTCACTGGCACCGCGTTTCGACGGGGCCGAAATGTAGAGAACAGGTGCATACTTAGTTTCGGGTGCTCGTTAAAGGAACACTAAAGTTAATTACGTTTTTTCTCTTATAAGTAAATTACCTTTTCACATTGCGGAAAGCACGACTATCGCGAGGAGAAGACGTTCGGTATAAGCGAGAAAATTCACAAAAAGGAAGTACAGGTGGTGACGCCTTCATGGAGGTTCCCGCACTAATACGCATGACGTCATACAGCTGTGTCCGCATCTACTTAGCCCTATATAGTTATTTATGGGTAAAAGGGGAATACATTGCGCTCTAAACAAACCAGAGACTTAACATAGCGTATTTCAGACAATTTTACTGAGCCAAAATGCGAGAAAGCGCCGCAAGGTAATGCTGTACGTGACGTAATCTCCTCAATGTTTTGGCGCGGGGTGGAAACGAAGATAAACCATCAACCTTGATTTCCTCTGCTAATATTTAACACAAGCTAACAAAATTACCGGCGGTGGAGTTCCCCAGTAATATTCTACCAGTATAAGCTACCATGGCGTTTCACTTTAAGGAATTCCAGTTGGTCAAGATTACTCCGGAGTCCACTATGCGGCATACCTCATAATATTACCGTGCTTTTGGCATGCCAAACCCAATCAATTATTGTTATTATTATTAGATAACAAACATGGGTAGACGACACTGTAGCCAGCAGAGGTAAACGACGGACGCAGGCAGGTTGTGAAAAGCATTGGTCAGGTGAGCATTGGTCAGGTCAGGTCCCTAGGGGATGCGATAAAATGTTCAGGCTTTCATGCATGAAAATGGAGTCAGCTCGCGCGGGAGAGAGTAAATGCGAGGTCGTTCGGAGATGCTTCCGTTGTGCAGTGGACGCAAAGATAAGCGAAACATGGCAATGACGATGTCCTGATAAACGAAGCTTGCTCCAGCAACCAGCGTCACCGGGCTTTAAGTCGTCGTCAATACAGCAACGACCAATAGGGAACTGCTATAGCGCGTTTCTTCATTTCGACGCCGAACAAATGCGGGGCCAGTCGCTGGGGATCGAACCGGCACCCTTGTGCCCGGAAGGGCAACATCTTAGCCGCTACAAGCAACTACAACGCTTATTCTGGAAGCTATTGCGCAACAACACTACTGCGAAGCTGGAGCAAATCTTGCACTGCCGAAACACTGGCATACGTATGTGTTTATTCAGTTTACAGCCGCTGCAGCTTGAAGAAACGAAGAGTTGAAACTGTCGACGTGCCATAGGAGCACCATTCTAGAGCTCTGTCGCCGACACACACACAAACACACACACAGCGCTTTAAAACCCGGATCCTTCCATCAAGCTGCCGCATTTTAATTAGGCAGTATTCTCGGGAACCACGTCGAGTTTCTGCGGTCAAGAAGTAACCGTGTCAACGAAAGCTCTTGCGTACGTGGGGAGAGGGCTCGACCCAAAGAAAGCATCATCCCAAATAACAAGTAATAACGCCTACAGGGGCTGCAGAGTGAGTGGGCAGTGAGATTCACGTGTCAGCTGCTGGACCGCGCCGCTTTTACTGGAAGCTCCGGGAGCCCCAAGCAGCGCTCACCGAAGGCAGCCAGCGGGGAGCGAGTGAAAAAATAAATAAAAATGAAAAAAAGGACCGGGGAATGCGGTCAGGAGACCGGTGGCCCCTCCACCGCAGCATCATCATATTTTTAAGTCGCCGGCCCTCCCCGTAGATACGGTGTGCGACCCGTGTGTCCACTTCCAGTTTCAGCCGTAACGGTGGCGCGCGCGATACCTTCAGCCCGGCACGTTATTTACCTGCTTTCTCTCTCTCTGCCTCCCTCTCAGTTCTCGCCTCTGCGGTTGGCGCAATCCCACCACGCGCTTGCTTGCTGAAATGCCGCGATATAAAACCTGTGTAGGCTGCGCGCACCTAGGTGGCAGTTTTTTTTTTTAATGTTATATATTTACAGCAACCCTTCGGGGTTTTTCCAGCCTGTGTACTAAGCCCAGATGACGACGACGACGACGACGACGACGACAACAACAACAACAACAACAATATTATTATTATTATTATTAATAATAATAATAATAATAATAATAATAATAATAATAATAATAATAATAATAATAATAATAATAAATTCTGGGTTTTTACATTCGGAACAATGGTATGTGCCACGGCCGCACACAAACTATGACTTTCAGCATTAAGTCCAAGATTTCTTATGAAAATGTTCGCACACTGTCTAAAAGTTCTCTTTTAAGCATGCTGTGTTAAATTAGTTAAATTTCATTTTTTGTAAATATGTTTTTTCTGTGGATATCATGTGTTTTTCTCATTTGGCACCGATGTTCAAATGTACTTTTCTTTTGCTGCCATGCTGCCACAGTGAAACGGGGACGTGGGGCTAGTCAAGCTGTTTTTAATGCAGCTTTTTTTCCTTCGTCCCAACCACTAATTTGACATTCCATGTATGTGGTAAATAAATGAACTAAAAAGAAACTAAAACTAAAACCACGATATGATCATGAGAGAGCTGTAGTGGAGGGCTCGGGAAATTTCGACCACCTGGGGTTTTTGAACGTGCACCGTCATCGTGCAGTACGCGAGCCTCAACATTTCGCCCTCATCGAAATGCAGCCGCCGCGGCCGGGATTCGATCCCGCGACCCTCGGATCTGCAGCCGAGTGCCATCGCCAATAGACGACCGTGGCGGGGCCGGTCGTGCCCTAGGTAACGTTGGAAATTCAGGAAGCTGAGTTACGAATTTGCAATTATTTATTGAGCAAAAAAATCACAATTCTTATACGCCATGCGCAGCGCCTATAGGGGCGCCACTGAAAGCCGCGTAGCGGCGGCCGTTGGAACCGGTGGTGGGTCGCGTAGCAGACGCCTCATTTCACTCCAAGCATCGCGGAAGCGCGCGCGTGCGATTTGCCGCTTGTGCGCGTCCCAGATAATTACCTTTGCGGCGATAGTGTGTGCAAAGGAGCTGCACATTATAACAGTGGACATGTGTCCGATGTCACAGCTGTGTGGGACGACAATGTGACCAAACGGGCCAAGTGTTTGCCACACACAAGCGTCAATAAGCTTCCCTACGAAGTGGAGCTCCTCGCACCGCTTTCTTTATATCGTCCCGATCACTAATGCCTGCATGCGTTGACGCGTGAACCAACGTTTTTTTCTCGACACAGTAGCTTCGTTTACGTGTCATGTGTTTATATAGTAGATTTTGAGGGATCGCTGTCGCACCGGCGCATGGATTTCACGAGTGCGGCCACGCGAAGGGTCAGCGTTGGTAAAACTGAAACCACACGATAAACTTAATTGTAAATATATATCTCGGCAGCTTGCGCTAGTGGCGCGAGACTGAGTCACTGCGGAGCTGGTGGTCACCTAGCTTGTCGTAGCAGCTTGGCTACTTATTTGCTAGGTTTTTTTGCAAGCTATTACCAAGTGTTGCAAAATGGCGTTACATTCTACGCGATCGTCAAAGTCTTAAATGTGCACAGGTGCCATGTTTTACAGCCAATATGCAAGTTGAGGTGAGCGCACAGCGAACATTCTGCACCGGTGATCGCATTCCAGTGCCATCAATAGGTAGAATGCAGCCGATTTCGTGCAGCACACGTGATTCCACGGCGCTTTTGTAAAGGAGCCGTCACCTGCCCCACATTATCTGGCATTGCGCTTCGCGCCATTCGTTTTTCAAGAGAGCCTAGGCATCGCGTCTTATCAGTACTAACAACCTCATGTGGATTGTAGCGTCTACAATGCAGGCGAGGCGACCACGTGTAAACGTAGTAGCGTTCGCTGAAGACGTAGCGACATAAATGGAGAAATAAAACACGATAATCGTTCTATAGCACTGCTGTTAAGAAGAAAAGAGAAATAGCGGGCGCGAAAGAAGACGAAGTAGGATCGCCAGCGCGTGGCCCGTGATGTCCTGGGCTTTTCTCTTCAGAAAAAAAAAAAAAAAAAACACGGCATCGTAGGGTCTCGCTGCTCGGCGCTCTTCAGGCGTATTGTTTTCCGCCGCACTTCGAAGCCTGGTTTATTCTTCATCGAAGTCGTCGGACTTTACACTCCTGTAAACAAAGCGCGATTGCTTGCCTTCTGCGTCGTACAGCCGCAATCCACCGCCGCCGTCGCTCTCGCTCATGAAATAGCACCGGAAATCTGTATAAGTGCGTTCGTGGCGATTTCTTGTGTGTGTTTGAGCAGCCGACAACGCAGCAGTTGTTTTTCGGCATTTCTGAAGCCCGAGAGAGTCGTTAAATCACGATGAAAACACAGCCATCCGAGCACTCGCGTACACGCTCGCGGGAACACTGCTCGCTCGGACCCACCAACGCTTCCGAGCCGTGGCGGCAGATGGCGTCGTCGGCGCTTTGCGCATCGCCTATAGGCACCTTTTGCCGACTTCGCTACTGAGCTTGGTGCCGCAAAGGTCACCGCTTCCTTGTAAGAGGTACGTTCACTTTGTACTGTGTGGTGGCTGAGAGGCCCACACACCCCTCAAAAAGGTACAGTGGTTTTGCTTCGTTGTAGAATATAAATGTGGATTTACGCCTACACGCATGGAGTATTTTATCGTGCGCGTCCGGGCACGCGTGTGATGTACGATTCTGTCTCGCTCCCTCCCTCCCTCCATCTCTCTCCCTCTCTCTCTCTCTACCTGTGTGTGTGTGTGTGTGTGTGCGTGTGTGTGTGTGCGTGCGTGCGTGCTGTTACGACAAAGCCTTTCTACGCCACAAAGGTCAAGTTTAGGAAAACCGGTGTGTTTCCTATTGACAATGTCAATGCTGGATCAGCCACCATACTTGCATGTATCCGCAGTACGCACTAACACCAGGTTTCCTTCTCGATGTATTTGCATAACAGTCAACGGGGAAAACAAAAGCCGACCGAGGCCACGAAAGAACAATACTAATCGCAAAGTTACGCCGCACGCCACGCATAACCTCTCCACGCCTAACGCTACGACCTTCGCGACAATCAACCTGTCGCGGATGTCTCCTCGCTCGCGACAAGTCGTGAAGCGCGTGAGCGCACCTCCAGAACGAATATGTGCCCAACTCAGCGCGGCTCCTAATCACCGAGTTAGGGGAGTCCGTCGTCGACACCCTGCAATGGACTAATAGACAAAGACGAGTCCGAGAAAGGCGACTGTTCAAAACGCTCGTCACGCCCGACGTCGCCGAGTCGTCGGTTCGCTTCCTATACTTTAGGACACGGTCCATTGAGCGTACGCGAACATTTACGACGCCGCTGACGTGCTGGACGTCTGCACGCAGCAACGATCCTATATTGTGCCCGCCTGCTCATATTCATGCTCATTGCGTCGTTGCGTCGCACGGCGGCGCACACGCTTCCGCCAACGCCGTCGCGTCGTTATGCGCTGCGCTAAACTCGTCACCGCGAGTCGGGGACAGGCGACGCGACGAGCGGCAGTCATCTCCAGGAAGGTACACAAGAAGAAAAAAAAAGTTGGAGGAATAAGAGCGAGATACACCGCATATTGGCGCTTGTAAGGGCCACAAGATGTACATCACGCACTTGACAAGCTGTCGTCTTAAACATGGGCACCACCAAAAAAGAACGGGGGTGGGGTGGGGGAGACCACCACCTCGCACCCCCCCCCCCCCTACAGGCACTCATTCGCTGGGAGTGGAGCACAGTTAGAAAATAAAAAAAGAAAGAAGGAACCTTGGCCAGCTTCGCACCAGTGGTGCCAAGTGTGAACAAACAGCGGAGGAGGCTTGGCTTTTCTTGGCGATACTAGGCTTCAAAGCAAGGCTAGTCTTCAAGGTACCTCTAGACCAGGAACCTGTACAGACCCTGCAGGCTCTTCGCTCTTCAGGACCTCTCGAAGTTCAGGACTTTCAATTCATCGTCGTCGCTTGGCAGCAACCTCATTGGACGAGTAATCTGGATTGGCAAGTCGTCGCCGATTCCGTTCTCGATCAAACGTGTGACGTCCTGCACGTCGCGCGTCTCCTTCTGCTTCACGGGCAAGAGAGAGAGAGAGAGAGCGGAAGGCAGGGAGGTTAACCGGGAGGGAAACATCCAGTTTGCTACCCTGCACTAGGGAAGGGGTGAAGGGAGACAGAAAGGGATGGAAGAAAAGAATAAAGGGAGAGAGAGAGAGAGAGAGAGAGAGAGAGAGAGAGAGAGAGTCGCGCACACACACGAACTCGGCGGTGTCAGAGACGGTTAACGAGGCACGTTGCGCGCAAGAACTTGACCACAGCCTTCGTGGCTTTCTGCTGCGAGACTCTATCATTCCGGCATTCCAATACGGTTTGCTCAGGCAGCGGTCAACCGTCAAGGCGTCACAATTCTGTGCGTGGGACTGCCGCTGGGAACAGTATCTAGGGCAATCGCAGAGGACGTGAACAATCGTTTCCTCGCTGCCGCAGTGAACACAGGCAGCACTGTCTTCCAGTCCAACGCGGGAAGTTATGTTTAGGCCTAACAGCAGTGAGGCAGAGACTGCGTGGCTCGGCGCGCGCTTCGCAGGTTTTGCGTGGTGACGTCATGGCCTCTGTAGCTGAACTCGGTTTTTGCACGCGCCTCGCAGGCACGTGCTCCCCCTCCCCAGCTGTGACAGGCGTTTTCGGTGGTCGTCCACGGAGTTTTGCCCAGCTTAAACAGCTACGCTGTTAAAAAGATCTCGGTGCTGCCCCAGGTCTGAAGCCGCCCTACTGAAAACGTTCCCTTCCGTATTACAATTATTCCGTATGTTCCACGCGAAGTCCACACACATTTCATACGTTTGCCATATATTTGCCGAATATCTCCACATGAATCAGAGATGTATGAAATTATGGCAATGGCAATGCAGAAATTTGGAATACGGAAGAGCGGAAGAGGGCCATTTGGTCTAACAGCCAAACTCCTTTGTTTATGAAGTGCTAGCTTGGGATCTAAAGGGTATATCGTTACACGGGCACACACATACGGCAAGATTAGGGCCTGAATGTGACGAGATAACAAGGAACGTTGCTGGAGGTAACCCTAAGAGGAGGAAGCTTATCGTCCGCGGAAACTTAGCGACTGTAAGCTGTTGGGTTGCTATGCTCGAGAACGCGGGTTCGAAACGCGGCCACGGCAGCCCCATTTCAAACGGGTGAAATTGAAGAAAACGTCAATTTATTGGACTTAGTCCAGCTAATTAAAGAACGCCACGTAGCCAAAACAAATCTGGAGGCCTCGACTATACGGCGGGCCTCGTTTCAATTTCGCGGTTTTGGCACGTAACAGCCCAACAATTATTAAATATATTCAGCCCCTTGCCTGCCGAAAGAAATGGGGGAGAAAGCGATCGCTTGGCGTGTGCTTGCTTGACTTAATGCATTCTGTCCCGTTAGATGGTCGAAAATTCAAGGCATTCGTATCGTCCCGATATGTTCACATCTCGCAAGAGTGAGTTTGTAGTCTAATGGTAAGGACACACTCCTTCAGAGTGTGGCGCGTAGGTTCAAACTCAGGCATAAGTAAAAATTGTTTTCTACTCCAGCGCCCTATGTGATGTGGCGGAAGAAACTATTGCGTCAGTTTCTGCGGCAACCTCATAGAAGGTGTCATGGGTGCCACATTTCTGGGAGCAACTGCTTTTGGCGTGACGCCCACATTTACGCCGAAACGATCGCTAGACAGTACAAGCTTCGTTTGGTAATTATCGCCGAACAGGGGCGCGTACCTTTGTCATGCCAACAAGATATTCTGTCGTCTAGCGCCCTGTCACCGCGCCGCACAGGCCGTTTAGTTGTGAAGGTTGCAGGCCGGAACGCTCGCAACACAGGTGACGCGTAACGCTTCATTATAAGGGTCATTTCGTTGCAGCAGTGTTCGTTACAACAGTACGCGTCTGCGCCGGCGACCACAGAAGAGAATGCTTATCCTAAAAGGAAGAAATCGTGTCCGGCTTGCATTCGCATTGTATACTTCGAGGAAGCCGCGGGGTCGCACCATCTGCGAGGTGTGAATATCAAAATGAGGCACATAAGTCAAGGACTATAGGTCGCCAACCAATTCTAATTAAATCGTTTGCGCACGTCCCGAAATTACATACCAGTAGTCGCTGTCGCAGCTACTACTGCTCGGTTCGCCAGCCGATTTTGTGGATTGAGTCATCTCGAACGCCGTAGATTTCTTCATGTATTGCTAACTAGAAGAGAACCTCAGGGGAATACGGAGGTTTGAATCGATGACCAAATCGCTAAAAATGATGTAGCAGAGGGAATGTCGCAGGAGCCAACGTTTCGACAAGTGGACTTGTCTTCGTCAGGACGGCAACGAAGACAAACCCACGCGTCTTCGTCGTCAGGACGTTCAGACGTCAGTCGCCGTCTTGACGAAGACAAGTCCACTTGCAGAAACGTTGGCTCTTGCGACATTCCCTGTTCCCCATCGTTTTTAGCGATCTGGTCATCGATTCAGGTATTGTTGTTGTTCAAGCGAATCCTGCATAGTTTAGTTCGCATCGGCCTAGTCAGAGAGAGAGAGAGAGAGATGATGGGCGGAAGGCAGGGAGGTTAACCGGAAGAGAAAATATCCAGTTTGCTACCCTGCACTGGGGAAGGGGTGAAGGGAGACAGAAAGAGATGGAAAAAGAATAAAGAAAGAGAGAGGTCAAATCGCGCACACACACAAGCACGGCATGTGTCACAGACGGTTCACGAGGCCCGTTGCGCGCAAAAACTTGAGCACAGCCTTCGTGGCTTTCTGCTGCGAGACACTGTCTGTCCGGCATTCCAATATGGTTTGCTCAGACAGCGGTCGACCATCAAGGCGTGACAATTCTGTGGCGAGAGTCTGTCGCTGGGAGCAGTACCCAGGGCAATCGCAGAGGACGTGCACAATTGTTTCCTCGCTGCCGCAGTGAATACAGGCAGCACTGTCTTCCAGTCCAATGCGACAGCTGAAACTTCTTGTGAATGACGTGCCTAGCCACAGGCGGCAAAGTACGGTAGTTTCACAGCGGGTAAGCCCACGCGGAACTCGAAGTTGTAGTGATGGGTCGAGGCGGTGCAGACGGGTATGCAGAAGACCAGGAGTGTTCCACTGCGCTATAGTCATATCACGCGCAAGCGAGCGAAGTTTTCTTACTGCATCCGTTCTTGACAGTGGGATGGCTTGCAGCACTCCAATTTCGTGGGCACGTTTCGCGGCATTATTTGCGTGCTCGTTGCCGATTATTCCAGAGTGGCCTGGTAGCCACTGAAACGTGATGTCATGGCCTTTGTCGGTTAATTCGTGATAGAGCTGTCGTGTTTGAAGCACTAATTGGTCTTGCGGCCCGCTACGTAAGGCCGATAAAAGGCACTGAAGGGCTGACTTGGAATCTGTAAAGATGGCCCATTTCTGTGGTGGCTCTCCATTGATCACGCAAAGTGCGGTGCGTAGTGCCTCAAGCTCCACGGCTGTCGATGTTGTGCCATGAGACGTCCTGAACAGCACATCTACTGCTTTGGCAGGGAAGGTCACAGCTCCTGCAGATCTGCCTGCTGCTGTTGAGCCATCAGTGTAAAGCTGAAGATGATTCCAGTGTAAAGCTGAAGATGGCCTAGTCAGCGTTAATGTGGTCGTTACGCCAAAACTCCAGGAAAGTGGAACCCCTGGCGCCCTCTGCGGAGTAGCGGGACAAACTATTCCGCCACGTCATAGAGGTAAGCATTGGAGTGGAAAACCTTTGTTGCCGGTGCTGAGGTATTGAACTTTGTGCCCAACACTTCGAAGGCTTTGGATTTTCTACCACCTCACAAGAAAGAAAGAAAGAAAGAAAGAAAGAAAGAAAGAAAGAAAGAAAGAAAGAAAGAAAGAAAGAAAGAAAGAAAGAAAGAGAAATTAACACCATCTTCCCAAAGGGAACCCTAATGGGATGCGAAGCAGCAGCGTTGCGCGCGGGTGGCGTCACGGGTTGAACGGCGCTAACGCGGGTGCTTCGCATCCCATCAGGGTTCCCTTTGAGAAGATGGTGTTAATTTTTTGTCGGTCGCGGTAGCGGAGCGAGCGGCGGTAGCGGCAGGCGAGGGAGAGAGTGACGTCAGCGCGCACTGCGAGGGGAACGTGACGTCAACGCGCAGCTGCGGCGTGACCTACTTGGCACCGCTCCAACACCCGCGGCGAGGGCAGCGCGGTGCCCTCGCCCTCGCCGTACGGACGCACAAAGGGCGTTACACAGGCTAGTCAAAGAGCTGCTTCGCATCTAAAAGAAAGAAAAGTAGTAAGTCATGCACACACACGCCAAGCTTCGATTTCGCCCTTTTCTCGAAGGTAGAAGCGCCCCCTCCCACACTGCAACTTTTTCTTACGCTAATAAGAATTACTTCAAACTCTTATGCTGGATTCAGTTCATTTTCGCCGACCTCTGCTCTTCATTTATCTTTTTCTTTTCCAGAACACCCTTGTCTCGCTAAGATGGCGGCATGGCCCTTACACGAGAAAACACGGTACCCCATAACAGAGTATCCAACTGCGCAGGAAGAGAAAGCGGACTGAGGACAACTTCTCAAAGTCAAGGCAAAAGACAAGAATGTACGCGCGAGGCGCCTCAAGAAAAGTACTAAACAAAACAAAAAAAAAAAGAAATCAGCCTGGTATTCCTCCTAACGACAGTGGGACACATGGCCAGCTGCTGTATGCGAGTCTCTTCGAAGCGCCTGGAGACGCGTACGAGACGATCTCACGAACAAAAAGAAAAGGAAAGAAAAGAAAAGAAGGGGGGGAGGTGCGGGCAGTGGTGCGTAATGGGTACTGGAATTGAGGTAGACAAAAGCAGGGCTGGAGCGTGAGAACAAGGAAATAAAGATATATAAAAAATGTAGAAGCCACCGGAGCACTCGTGCGGGTAAAGTAATGCAAATCTGTGCCGCTAAGTAAGGAGCTAAGGCAGATAGTATGAAAAAAAGCAAAGAAAAAGAAGGAACGAGTAACTAAAATAAAATGGAAATCAGATGGGGACGCAAAGGTGGCGGTTCGCTCAGGTGTGCAACCCATTCGTCACGGTCCGGCGAGCTGCCGCACGTGCTCATTCGATCGATTCGGAAACCTCGCGCACGACGGGGGCTACGCAACTTCAATGCGCAATCGTTATCTTATCTCTTCTCTCTCTCTGTCACACACACAGACGCCGCAGTTACTTAGTAACTCGCAGCGTAATTTAGTAACTTCAACGTTTCGTGTTCGGGCTTCATTGCCGTTTTCTCTGCTCTTAGGAAGAAAATGAATGCGTTTGCGAAAAATACTAATAATAATAATTAATAATATGACCGACGATTGCGATATTTTTCAATGCGATATGTGAGCGCGGCTGTACGCATGTGTTTATGCGGTGATGTACCGAGCAAAATCATTTGTTGAGGACGATATGTACCTGACCCGTCGCTCATTGTTGAGAAGGCACCGACGAGCTTCTGTTTCGGCAACGCGAACTGCTGGGTTCTTTTTCTGACTCATTGCAAGTTGTTATACGATAACTGGCTTTAGTAGCTTCTTAGGACCACAGTAAAGTTTGTCGTCTGTGTCTGTCAGCATGGCTTAAACCTCCATTGTAATCCGGCAGTGCCTCGTCCTCTAACATTGAAAGCAAAAAACCATAGTCTTATACTACGACCACTATTTTTGTTTTCTAGAATCGCTATTCCTTGTTACATCGTGAGGTTTCCTACGACAGTCCTGCACTCTGGGACCTCTATGTGCACAAGAGATGTGTAGACCTTTTGTACCAGCGATAAAGCCTTGAATCTTCAACTTCACGATGGCGAACATTCGGCAATGAATGCTGAAGTTGTCGTGAATCGACATCTGCCGCTGCAACGTGCTAATGGATGTTACCTTCGCCATTCAAACCCGACCGCGCCTGGGGTAACGTCATTATAAGCGGCAGTAAAATCCACCGCATTTAACAAAGATTCGTTCGTTCTTCGCCAACTGCGTGTCGTAGCTAAAATACTACAGCTGAGTAATCTCTTTCACGCATACTCTATAGCTCTAGAAAACCAGTTACTATTGAACGGCGTCATCCTCGGCGTCATCACTTCGACTACCGGCAACTCATTCATGAGTTTGATGATTGATTGATTTGTCGGGTTTAAAGTCCCAAAACCAGCTCTGATTATGAGAGACGCCGTAGTGGAGGTCTCCGGAAATTTCGACCACCTGGGGTTCTTTAACGTGCACTCACATCGCACAGCACACGGGCCTCAACATTTCGCCTCCATCGAAATGCAGCCGCCGCGGCCGGGATTCGATCCCGCGACCCTCGGATCAGCAGCCGAGTACCATAGCCACTAGACCACCGTGGCGGGGCTTATTCATGAGTTTGGAGAACAATTTATATCTACCGAGAAAAAAAAAACTAGTCTTAAAAAAAGGAACTAGTCTAGCACCAATTCAAAGTTCCCCTGGCATTGTAAACGTCTTCAATATGCAATGCTGATGTTGATACCCCATCTAAATAACTGCCATATCATCTGACACAAAGGTATCATCTCACATATAAAAGCTGTGAGTACAAGTGAGAGCCCTGCCACGACAACCGCCTTTCGAATCGGGCGAGGTGCGACAAATCCGTGAACCTAGATTTAATATTTGCAAGAGTTTGACGTGCAAAATCGGGATTTGATAATAAGGCGTAACGTATAGCGCAGGGCGCCGGAAATATCGGTTAGCTTGGGTTCTCTAACGCGCATCGCCATCGTACAGTAACACGCGTGCCTCTGCCATCTGGCATCCATCGAAATGCTACCGCTACGGCAGGGATCGAACCCACGTTTTCTGGGTAAGCAGCAAAGCAGCGTGAACACTGTGCCAGGCGAAATACTCGTTCCTGCTTGCCTGTTCATCTGCCATTGTAACAGATGCCTGATTGATTTGTGGGGTTTAACGTCCCAAAACCAGCTCTGATTATGAGAGACGCCGTAGTGGAGCGCTCCGGAAACTTCGACCACCTGGGGTTCTTTAACGTGCGCTGACATCGCACAGCACACGGGCCTCAACATTTCGCCGCCATCTAAATACGGAGACGAACTACAAAACATGATTGATGACCTAAACAGGGAAAGTATTAAAATTGGATTAAGAATGAATAGGCAAAAGACTAAAGTTATGCTCAATAGCCTAGCTAAGGAACACGAATTTAAAATCAACAATGAACCCTTACAATGTGTCAGCGAATACGTGTACCTGGGACAGTTAATATCAGGAACTCCTAAGCATGAAAAAGAAATTCTCCGTAGAATAAGGACGGGCTGGAGCGCATTCGGAAGACATTACGAAATCATGACTGGAAACTTACCGCTCTCACTAAAGCGAAAAGTGCTCAATCACTGCATTCGCCCAGTACTAACGTACGGTGCAGAAACGTGGAGGATAACGAAAAAGCTAGAGATGAAACTAAGGAGCGCGCAACGTGCAATGGAAAGAAAAATGATAGAGATAAAAAACGAGCAGAATGGACCAGAGAACAGACAGGAGTGGCCGATATTATTATATCAATTAAAAGAGAGAAGTGGATCTGGGCAGGACATGTCGTGAGGAGGAAAGATAACAGATGGACTGTAAGAGCGACGGAATGGATACCACGAGAGGGAAAACGCAACAGAGGTAGGCAAAAGGTTAGATGGAGCGATGAAATTAAAAAGTTTGCGGGCATAAAGTGGGACCAACTCGCACAGGATAGGGTGGAGTGGAAAACGTTGGGAGAGGCTTTCGTCCTGCAGTGGACCTAAACAGGCTGATGATGATGATGACGATGATGATGATGTTGAAATGCAGCCGCCACAGCCGGGATTCGATCTCGCGACCCTCGGATCAGCAGCCGAGTACTACAGCCACTAGACCGCCGTGCCGGGGCCATTTGACATTGAGAGTATCCTTAATAAATAAATAAATAAATAAATAAATAAATAAATAAATAAATAAATAAATAAATAAATAAATAAATAATGTACTAGGCGAAATATCCGTTCCTGCTTGCTTGTTTATCTGCCATTATAACAGAGGCTTCTAACGGACTAACGTCCAATAACAAAAATTTAAAGGACGAACGCAAACTAGCAATACATTTTCTTATGCTCAAGCAAAACCCACGATTATCAATTAAAACAACATCCCAGAAGGTGTCCGCCTCGGTGGTGTAGTGGTTACGGTACTCGGCTGCCACCCAAAATACGCGGTTTCGGCCGCGGCGGTCGCATTTTCGATGGAGGCGAAAATGCCAGAGGCCCGTGTACTATGCGTTGTCAGTGCACGTTAAAGAACCCCAGGTGGTCTGAATTTCCGAACCCCTCCACTACGGCCTTTCTCTCCTCTCTATCTCTTTCACTCTCTTTCTCCCACGGACGCTTAGCCGTGCTCCCTACATGGGCTGCAGAAATTAGCGTCCTTTCCTAACCGAACCACCATCATCAGAAGGCCGTACTGGTCACAAACGCCTGTTCGGCAATATACACGACGCACAGGCAGTGCCCACGCGCTATACTTCGCCAAAAGGCAACTGAGTTTTTGTTTTGTCTTTTTTTTTGTTTTATTTCTTTTTATTCTATTTTTTTCGCAGCTTCGTGGTATTCCCGGCGGCCAGCACACAGCGACCGTTTTCCGTGGGCTGCTCGCGCAAAGCGTGGACGTCGTAAACAAGTCCTCGGATTTCGATTGCTCCCTTCCGCGAGCCCACGGCCCGAAACCCGATCATCCGCCCCGTGTCTCCGCGTCATCCATCGTTGTTCAACGGATCAGGTAAACGGACAGCGCTCGCACGCGTGCTGCGCTCGGAATAACCCCGCTGTCGCGATCTCGTGACGCTGACGTGCGCTGAAAGAGGGAATTACGCGTTGGCGTCCGTCCCTTACTGGCGCGAGCGGATCAATTAGTTCGCCTGAAAACCAATGATTAATAATAACCAATGGGCATTTACGTGCCAAAGTCTGCTATGGTTATGAGAAACACCCTGTAGTGGACGTCCCTGGAGTGATTTTGACAACCTGCGGCTCTTTAGGGGCCGTGACAAGAACGCGGAGATGCCCGGTGGTAATTTTCGCTGCTTCCATATGCAATTGCCAAGTTGATTCCGAAATAGTTTGTCGAGGTATTCAGTGCTCATTTAATAATGCCTGTTTGAAGCCCCAGCGTTCTTGCGCTCCCGAAACGACTATGCGACACTATACGGTAGATAAACTATGGAAGCGCACACACAAAAAAATTCACAGCATATCCACGGGGTGAATGATGATGAGTGGGCGAAGCTCCGGAGTGAACCACCGATAAACCGTTAATCTTCCGTGTAATTCGCCCAGTCGATCATCATGTAAAGACGTGAGAAACACTCTATTCGAACGCTGGGATCTCGCGTTTAAGGGGACGCTAGCACAAACGCGTTAGAAACATGCAGTACACTCTAGTAAGGGGGGAGAGGCCACAGCGTCTTACGCAGCCCCTTACACAGGCCGGAAAGCGCACCGCGTTTGCCGACGCCATCACATGACTGCTGAAAGAGTATAAGGCGGAGAGGCCACAGCGTCTTACACCAGCTTCTTACACGCGCCGTAACGCGCTAGCACAAACCCATCATCATCGTTAGAAACGGACAGTCTTTCGCTCTCTCTCTCTCTCTTTCTGTCTCACACAAGACAGCAGATGGAAGAGTGAGAGAGCTCGCGCGCCACCTGACGTTCCTGAAGGCAACTCGGAGGTAAACAATGGCTGCTAATGGGAATGAGAGACAGAAGAAGTCGGCTTTTAGCTAACACTTACACTTCTACTTCTACTAACGTTTCCTACTGGAACATGCCAATGGCTGCTAATGGGGAATGAGAGACAGAAGAATTCGGCTTTTAGTTAACGCGCACGCTGCGAATTTTTTATTGTTCAACAACGCACAGGAGAAATCTCCCACCGGCACCACCTTGGAGGTCAAAGCGTAAGACTGGTTACGCACTACGACTACGACTACGACGAGGGACGAACGGGTGCCGCTTTAAGGAGCTTCGCCCCTAAAAACACGGACTCAGGAGACACGGACGTGTCTCCTGAGTCCGTGTTTTTTGTGTGTGCGCTTCCATAGTTTATCTACCAAGTAACCCCCTCCCCACTACCCTCTCTCCCCACCAGTGACCTTCGGTCCTCCCTTCCTTAATAAATGAATTTCATCATCATCATCTACCAAGTATGAACCAACTCGCCCAGCAGCAAGTTTTATTGGACACTATACGGGCCGGTATGGTGCTCTTCGGTGACGTTTCGGCAAGATATTTTTAAGTGTAAAGGTATACTGAACTCGTGTTTGCTCTAAAAGGTTCGATTTACTTTAAATCTAGAAAGAAAGAAAATGTTTTTTAAAAAACCGTGCGGTGCCGCCGTTCGGAAAAAACGCTGCGGCACGGTTTGTTTTCCCGTGGTGGCGTCTAAGGTGACGTAAAGTGCCGAGTTGAGGGGAACGCGCGCTGATGGAACCGAAACCGCGCTTTTTATCGCTTCAAATCAGCCCACACGATGCAACGGAACAATGCACATATTGTTGGTTGGAGGGTCAGGATCCCGAATGAGCACGTAGTACAAACCCTTCGGAAAACGTTTCACGACTCCTTCAAAAACGTCCGCCTAAACATAAGATCCACATTCACTAACCTGCCTTATCCTTATCGCTTGCCTTCATTATCGCCCTTTTGTCACGAAGGCGCGTTAAAGAGACTAAAATGGTAATCAGTGCGAAAGACAATCGTAATAACGCTTGTTTGTAGATTCCGGAAGAATTTGCTCACGAAGCACGACAAGGCCACAAAGAAGATAAGGAGAACAGTCAATAAGGCTGAGGTTCTTGCATTTCGCCCACGTCCAAATGCAGCCGCCGAGGGATTCGATACCGCGACTTATAGCTTCGCGTGCAAACGCCTGTAGCCGCTAAGGTATCAGGGCAGGTGTCGTTTGGAAACCATAACAGCAGCTAATAAGTGTAACGCTATAAACAACAGCAACAACAACAAAAACAACAACAATAACTACTACTACTACTACTACTACTACTACTACTATTAATGCTGCTACTACTATTACTACAACAACAACGCGACAACTACAACAACCCGATGACAACGAGGACGACGACAAAAATAACAACAAAAGGGCGAGACGTGCAATAGCTTTTGCAAGCCTGTGCGAAACGTTCTCTTATTTCATTAATGTCAACCCCTATCATCGGAAGTCAACTGCGGTTTCAGAAGCACTCTCTTCATCACTTCCTGCGTCAGCATAAAAAAGATACATTTTGTCTAGGTGGAGTGCGACAACCAAATTTAGTGAAGCGCATCCTGTTAGCCGGCTCTCGTGCCTGTTTCGCCTTTGTCCCGTTTTAACTGCGCAGTTTTCGAAAAGCCAAGTGCGACTATTTTACGTACCAAGCACTGTGACAGTTTCGTATAATGACTACATTGAAAGCTCGTTTCACAAACTTTCTTAGTACGCTTTTCGGATAATACATTTCTCCCCGGTTTATATCTAATAGGCATCAATGTATCTACACACGGATGATACGATTTTCGGATTATGCGTTGCACCTTCCTGTTCCCGCGAAGGATCGTCTTGGCATAAGCCAACAATTACATGGTTCTTCCATACGTGCATGCCTGTAATCAAGGCACGAAATACCACTACTACACATTTTCATTAAGGCAACATACAACTAAACAATGACACACCAATATCTGCTACCTAATACTCTTCTTTATCCCCTCCTCGTTTATTTTAGTAATTTGCTTTAAGCCCGTTATACCCTCGAGTTGTGCAGGCACTTCCACATTTCTTGTAATTGTTTTTCTTCACTTGGGGCACACACTTAGCACTTAGCACTGCGTAGTTCCGTATAAACGCTGTACTCTGCATTATTTGTTACGGTATACTTGCAATACTGTCAGCTACTACTGTTTAACATGACCCGACACTTTTTCTTTTCTCCGTATTCTCACGCTACCAAACCAATAAACACCCATGCAGTTAAAAAAGAAAAAAAAAAGGAAATGCTCCTTCCAGACATCGCGAACTTCACTCGACCGTTGTTCCTTTTCAATCCCCTCGGCACGCTTCCTCATTCCAAGTCGTTTCACGCCCGCTTGAATTCTGCATCGCCCCGAATAGCGCGCCGCCGTGCCAACCACTGGGTGAAAGCAGCCAGACTGCGTAATCGCCGAGTGCAGTGGCACGATTCGAGAAAAAAAGCCACCGCCACGTGCGAGCACTATTCAATGCACTACAATGAGCTAACCGTTTATGCTTTCGCCTTCAGCCCTCATTTGAAAATTTCGTTTGCTTAGCTATTTGTAATTTCTTTTGTTCGGCCCTGTCGGAACCCTTGTACCTTTGCTAGCGGTCACCGCTGCTTTGCCTAAGAACGTTGTGGTTTGTCTCGCATTATTCTAAGTCGGTACCGAATGAAAGCTAGACTCTCTCTCGGGAGAGAGAGAGATAAAACTTTGTTGTTCGTCAGTTACGGAGGTAGGTGATCCGCCAGGTCGAGCCTGGTGGCCACCTCCTCAGCTCTCCGTATGGCCCTAGAGCTGGACACTAAGGCCGGTGGAGGTCAGAACTTCCTCCCACCCGTCAGGTGAGGGTGTGGCCAGCAGATCGGGAGAGGGTGGATCTACTCTGCAGTCCCAGAGGATATGGTTAAGTGTGGCTGTAGAGCCGCATTGCGGGCAATGTGGGTCGAATATGTCAGGGTATATGCGTGCTAGACTTCGGCTAGACATTCGGCTAGACTCTCCAGAAATCGAAACCACACGAAGGTGTAGGAGAGAGAGAGAGAAAGTGATAATGATGTGGGAGTCAACACCTTTCTTTACATATAACAACGACACCTAAACGCCAGGGATACCTGCTTTGTTGATGATGAGTTCTTGTGGTATAACGTCCAAAAACCACAATAGTGATCATGAGAGACGCCGTGGTGGAGGGCTTCGGAGATTTCGACCGCCTGGTGTTCTTAACGTGCACTGACAGTCGCACAGTACACGGGCCTCAACATAGACCACATTGGCAGGGCAATAAGGGAATGTTCATGTTAGAGTAAGGCGTGAGGAAATGATGATCTAAATAGACCGATATTGAATAAATAGAAAACCAACAGCTTCAACAGCAACAACAACAAAGAAAGAGAGAAAGACTGTGCAACGAGTGCATCAACTAAGGAAGTAACGAAAGGGTAAAGGATCAAGGGCTCGTTTCTACGTTATACACGAACTCATGGATCTAACAGACGAGTAGGCTAAGAAAGGCATAGGGGAAGTTATTTGTAGTTTTTAGTTGTAGTGTAGTATTTATGACATAGATAGGAAAGGAATTAAAGTGGACGAAAAAAGCAAAAACAGGCGTAGGTGAGTACCGAACCCACAGTATACATCTTATAAAAAAGGAAGGATTAAATGGTAGAAGAAAAATAGTAGATGAATGGCCAGGTCAATTAGAAAAATAAAGCAGGCAATGAAGAATGAAAGTGCAAAAGAGAAATAACAATGAATTAAATCACAAGGGTAATGAGGAACGTGCGAATTGAAAAAAAAAAAAAACAACGCCGTGAACGAGCGAGCGAAGAAAGAAAACAAATGACAATCAGGGCAAGAAACTGAGTGACCGAATCAAAGACAAGACGGCAGAGCTGGTACGGACAGACTTCACTTTCGCTTGACTCTTTACTACTACCGCTTCTTTTTTACGCGTCATAAACAAAAAAAACAAAACAAAAGTAGAGTCAGGCGAAACTGAAACAGCCCATCTGGAAATTGGGGAGGGCAGTAGACTAAATAAAACGCGAAATAAAAGCAACAGGCCTCGGCAGCTTGCAGTTGTATGGAAGCGTAGACTAACAGACACCACAACACAATGGTCTCTTATGAGGTTAACAACTGGCGGCACTCGGCCGCCATGAGAAATCAAAGAAGCAGCGAGAAAGTTCGCACGTACACCATAGCAGGAATGCGCGGAAGGCAGACAGACAGACGCCACTTAAAAAATAAATAAATGAATAAAGCAGGTAAGAAAGTCCCGAATTGGGGTGTGGAAGTCGTGAAAAAGAGTTTTAAAGAAAGCAATAAGAAAAGCAGCAAAGATAAAGGAAGTACACCCGAACGGCGAACAGGAAGTGGAGCGGACGATTCACACTGCGGCGTAATGGGACGAAAAAAAAAAAGAAAAAGAAAAGGAAATGGGAGAGCGAATTCGCGCAGTGTGAACGCGGTGTTTTGTACGTGGCGAGCGAAATCGAGCAAAAAGTCGGCGACGAAAGCGTGCGAAGAAACAACGAGAACAAAACGAAGTTTCGAGAATTGTTCGCGGCGAAAGTGGAGTGGAGAGAGTGCGTTTAATAAGAGGGCGAGGGAGAGAGTGAAATAAAAGCGGCGCACGCGTCTCGACTGAAAACTTTAAACGAATTTTCGCGCTCTTTGACGTGCAACAAAATTCGTTTAAATCTTTCAACTCCTCTTTAAATTTGTTGCGTCATTTAGTTCGCCGACAACTTGGACTGTATCCGGAGTGGCGTGAAAGCGTCAGCGTCTCCCTTAAAATTATGTCAAGAAGTCAAAGAAGTCAGGTCCGAAGTGTTATTTTTTAGGAGAATGGTGAAGTTCTATAGTTGGTATTGGTTCCTTATCATTGTCAAACCAGCCCAGAAAAAAAACAATAAAGACAGACGAAGACGAACATTATATATAGTTTGAAGTTTACTCAATGTTGATGAGTGCATATACTGATTGTAGACAATATGGATGCAGAAAAATGTCTCATAGTATGAACACTTAGGGGGACATTATTATAATGGTTAAAAAAACCATTACTTAACAGCGAACAGGAAATATTTAGAGTATAAAGTAATACATGAAAGTAAGAAGAGAAAGAAGGCCACTAAGCGACAGGACCGACATTGCTACGGGATGTATGCTCTACTTTGAAAAATTCATAACTGATTCAGGCCGGTTCTGTTCATAAATTTGTGGTCTTCACCGTTAATTCCACCCTGTTTATTCGATTCTGACTGGCATTTCACACTACTTATGACTTAACTATATCAACTTCTCGTATCTTGACCAATCCCCTAGGGTGGATATGTGCCAGAATTGAGGACAACAACAACAACTACAGGACCGAGGCGTTATTGTTTCGAAAGTTAAGAAAAAGCGGATACCAGAAGTCGCTTGCCTATACATAAGTTACGATGTAGCCTCTCACGTAGGGAGCATATACAGTAACTCCGCACAAAACCTCCTGGGATTAAGGAAGGTAAAGAGGTAAGGTGGATTATGGGAAGCGTTCCGTCTCACAATAAGTTTTTGGCTCAGTCTCAACTAAGGCGGGCTTCAGTGCGTAAACTTTCAAGGAAAAAAAAAGTGTAGGATTGGGAACCGAGGGGAGCTAGACAGCACAGCTCAGTGCTGCTGAAACAAAAGAACAAAACAGTAGCTACAACAGGGCAGGATCAAGCGAAAGAAAAAAATGACAAAGGTCTAAACCGTCCTTTGAGAGGATGGATCACGCCACAGTGAGCCCGAGAAAGAGTCGTGGCAGGTGTGAGAGTTGTTTCTGTTCTTTTTTTCTCCATCCGCTCGTAGACGTTTTCCAGAAGTCTTCCAGAAGAGATCAAACCGAAAGCGCACGCCGGGCCGTCGTTTAGCCCTCCTTATAATAGCAGCAGCAGTAGCCGCACGGCTTCTTGACAATGGTGATGGAGCACGGTACCTCTTCATCCCCCCCCCCCCCCCTTTCCTTCGACAGCGCAGACAGTCGCCTCCCAAAGCATCTCCCTTCCTCTTCAATTCCCCGTCTCCTCGCCGCAAACTCCTGAGTCGCCTATAAGCGACGCGCGGTTCCTTTCTGGGCGGCAATGTCTTTCTTTCTTCCTATACTAAGAAAGCGGCTATATGAGGCAACATGCGGTCACGGCGCTTAGGTATTGTGATACCGCGGCTCCCGCCATTTCCTCCTGTTTCTTTCATACTTTTCTTCCGTCGCCTCTCGCCTCTCGCTTTCGCCGCGAGTAACTTGTGCTCAAACCGAAGCAAGTGCTGCGTGGGCGCGAGATCGCCTTACTCTTCTTTTCTTTTCTTCTTTTTTTTTCGGCGAGGTGGAGTTTTGCGAGAACGGATCACTCGCTCGGTTTCCACCTTGAGCGGTGCAGAACGGGACTGTGGAATAAGAGGGAGGGAATGCGAGGGGAGTTTCTTGAGTTGGCTACACGCTGAAACGGAACAGGGTGAACAGTATACGGACTGGCGAGTTCCGGTTCGGTACTCTCCGTCTTTCTGAAGGCGCTAGCGTGCGTTTTCCAGCAACACCCTCTGTAGGGTGTTGGTTCCAAAGTGGTAAAGTTTGTCACCGCAGTTTTTCAGGCGAAATCCTTATGTTCCTCATGTGAAAGTCACCTTGTAAAAAACGGCGGCAGGAAAAATAGGGTACGAAAATGTTAGGTAAAAGAACGTGGCATAAATAGAACCGAAAACTCGGGCCTTGTTCATCGGATACTGGAAAAAAAAAAAAACTCTGTCATTTCCGATTCTAGATGTCACATGTTTTCTGATTAGATTTTATATCCGTTTACCTACCTCAAACCACAAGATGTTCGTGCGAAATGTTCCACATCAGGGGTCCCAAACACGCGGCCCTATGAACTATAGCGCTAGAGCGCCCCGGCTGCATGGGATGAAGCATACCGCGCTCTGTGGCATGAAGCATACCGCGCGGAACAAAAGCTTTAGTTCAGAGTCGGCGTATATAGTCATTCTGGAGGTCAACATCTGGAGTTCTGTCGTCAAATATGCACTTAATAAATTCTGAAATGACCCGTAATGAGGTACAGAAAATTCGTCCTTCGAAGTCGTGACGTTAATAGACGTTTTTTTTTTTTTTTTCAAGCTCACCTTTTCCATGAAATTTTGTGACTCAAAATCTCTCTGATCGGAGTTTGAGAGGCACGTTCGAGATGTCTGCTTTCCCATGCTGCAGTATCGAAACGCACTTCGGAACTGTAAGTGGTGTGATTGTAAAGAAAAAGTGCTTATGTCCAGGAACAAAGGATTTCCTCTTTAAAGCTAGTGCTCTCTTCCTGTGAAGACATAACAAAGGACATAAGTCATCTTTGTTCCCTTGGAAATCGAATTGCAAATTGTACAATAAGCCGGAAACAATCAATCAGAGCTTCTGTGACTGTTGAGACGTAGCGTTATTTTGGGATGTTCTTGAAGCATTGGAAAGAACAAAGAATGACTTCAAAATCATCGCTGCAACTGTCTGGTACCGTGACGTGACAGATGACAAAACCTTACCGTATATATTCGTCTTTCTCGTTGCTGAATGGCCTCTGGAGAGCTCAAATTGGAGATACCTATTCTCAATCACCGCGCACAACAACAGCAGCAACAACAACAAAGCATCTTTCTAGGAGAAGTAAAAATCAAATGCGTGGGATATATGAACACCATCGTGAAACTCCTCACCGGTTTTGTGTTGCTGCTTTGTATTTAGACATGCCTGATTTGTTAATTTTTCAAACGTTGGCGTAAACGTCATGTTCCTGTTTCCGTGTATTAAAGAAAACGCAGCCGCGGTGGCGTGGAAGCTGGCTTGGTCGAGGCCCTTGGTAACTGGAGTAGACTTACAGCCCGACCGGCTACTTTCCTCTTCAAAATAACTGACATTTCTCCGCGGGACGTAGCGCAATCACATGATCCCTCTTGTTACGTGCCAGTTGTGACGTATTAATTGCGGCATTCGAGTTAACACGGACGCCGGATGATTAAAATCGAGAGACATATGAATTAGCTTTTGCCTGAAAACAAGGAGAAACAGGATCAACGTTCGCTAACAACGGAATGTTTACACTGCGGAAGCCGCATGTTGTTATTGATTATAATTACCCAGCTAGACTATCTGTACCACAATGTTTTCTTTATTCAAGGCGTACTTGAAGAACTTCTAACTCTCTCTCTCTCTCTCTCTCTCTCTCTCTATATATATATATATATATATATATATATATCCTCCATTTTCCGTGAAACCTGGCGCAGGGACGATCCTTTGAACTATACTGGTACTGACCGCGCACAGAACAACCTGTCTTTCCCCCGTGTACTCCCCACGCAACAACGACATTTGGCTTCAGCGGTTCCGCGCTGCACTGCGGGAGTCGCAGCACCATGGACTCAGGCGATGGCGGCGCGAGTGTCGTCAAACGAGGGCGCACAATCCGTTAGGACACACAGTCCCATTCAGTGCGCGGGATCGTCTTCTGACCTTCCATGACATAACAAATCACTACCGCCTTCAACGCACCGTATACGACCCCTTACACCGTGGAGCTGACCGTCAATGCGAGATTTTGTGGCGCCAGTTGCAAACTCGCACGTTTCCTACGCCTGCTTTCCGTCATCTAGTACACCCTGCTGTATATCCCTCCCCCTCATGCATTTTCTGCACTCAAAAAGCCAATCTCGACCACGTCATGTGGGGGTGCGCTCGACACCCCCCACCTAAATCACTTAATAATAAGGAGCATGGGAGGCTGCTATGCGCAGCTCGGCGCCCGAGGTCCAGGACCAGATCCTGGATTGGGCCAAGAGGATAGCGGATACCTACGCAGGGTAGGTTTCTCCGCTGCCTCCGCCACTGTCCCTTTCCCTCCTGGGATAAATAAAGTTTTTCTCCTCCTCCGCTACCAGATGAGCTCGGCCCACCCGTTCTTTATTATGGAGGCGCCGTGCGGACGCAGACGTCATCTTGGACTGGCCTTTGCTTCCTGGACAGACATCTGTATCCCAACCCCCCCCTTCTTTTATTTATTTATTTCTTTGTGAGCTCTCTCCTTTCCACCCCCCATTATGCATGTTCGTGAAGTGTACTTAAAGACCATGCGCCCATGAGAAACTTTCATCTTTGAAAAAGGCTGGCCTCCAGCCGAAAAGTCAGAATAAATCCTATGTTTGTCACTGTGTCTTTCTGATAGTATATTTATCCCGATAGCCAGGAAGAACTTTTCTGATATATATATATATATATATATATATATATATATATATATATATATATATATATGTGTGTGTGTGTGTGTGTGTGTGTGTGTGTGTGTGTGTGTGTGTGTGTGTGTGTGTGAGAGAGAAGAGAATTTTAGAAAGGGGATGCAGGCTTCACGGTGACCTCAACTGTGATGCAAGTTAAAGCAAAATAAAAAAACATTCTAGCTCTTCAGCTGTGTATCACTGTCTTATCAGTTCACCCACTGATTCAGTGATGACATCGGCAACAGCGTTGCTTGTTATCAGAAACTGTATTGCACTGATAGCCGATATATCCATTCTGCGTTTCTTGTTTTTACATAATTAATCAACAGCCCAACGTTTCATCCACCTTGCGCGCGCTTTGTTTTATGCATGACTTCACGCATGTTTTACTTTCTTTCAAGCTGTTAACGAACAAACGCTTGGTGAGCAATGGTATCACATTTAATATACATCGTTGCTCTCAATAACATACGCCAGACCTATCTGTTATCATAATTGACTTAGCGATCCTAAACTTATGCACTTATCAGGTAGCGCATATTTTTCGCAATCACAGCCGGCGCGAGAAAGCTCTTTATCCACTACAATAAGGCCAACTTTACAGTTCTCTGAATGCCGTACTGCAAAAATCCTCTAACTCGGCGGTCTGGAAGCATATGCGCAAGTTATAGCTACAGAAGTTAGAGCTTCTCACAGTATTTCTTGGTAGTAAAATTTCACAAGCTTATAAACGACATTCCAGCAATTTCGTCGTTTGCTTTCCTTATTTTCCTTTCTTTTTTTATTATTGTTTGAGCTACGTCTACGTTACTGGACGTGGCCAAGGTGCGCCATACTAAGTTTTGTTTCGTTTAAAGCGATTTTGGTGCAGCGAGAAACTTTGCGAGATTCGAACCGAATTCAGGGTTTATCGCTGGCTTCGCTGCTGTGGGGAAACGATACATATGCTTACTGCCGCTCGGAGAACCTCGACATCCAAATATTTTTTTTTTTTTTGCGAGACGTCTCCGTGGTCATTAACCTTCTTTTACGTGGTCATACACAAGTTCCTGCACGGCGTTTGACAAAACTGTCAGAAGATCGTTGCCGGTTTCTCTAGGACTAACTCACTATATGAGAAAAGTACTGCGAGAATCGAAATGAAGCGATAAAAAGACGACCGTTATCGTGCGGAAGACCGTAGTCACATTTACAGGACTCAAGTCGTGCTGGGTTTATGGCCTCAAACTGTCGCTTCGTTAAGCTATAGGCTTGAAGCTCACGTGACAGGTTTAACGGGGCGCTGCGCAGGCTCACACGTCGTAAACGTGCATTTTCTGAGGTTTTGATTGATTTGTGGGGTTCAACGTCCCGAACTCAGCTCTTATTATGAGAGACGCCGAAGTGGAGGTCTCCGGAAATTTCCACCACCCGGGGTTCTTCAACGTGCACTGACATCGCACAGCGCACGGGCCTCAACATTTCGCCTCCATCGAAATGCAGCAGCCGCGGCCGGGATTCGATCCCGCGACCTTCGGATCAGCAGCCGAGTACCATAGCCACTGGACCACCCGTAAACGTGTAATGCGCAAGCTCCAATCACACGTGACCCGCAGCCGAGATAGATTATCTGCCAAGAATGGCGCTACTGAACTATTACTTTTTATCTTGAAATGAATAACAAACGAAAAGACGCAGCGCACAGGCAGCCTAAAATAGACTTAGCTGCGCCCTCTCTCATTCTTCTTTATCAGTCTCGTTCTGTTCCTGATTATCTTCCCCTCTTCGTCTACCTTTCCCGCCGTCTGTCGCCTCCTTTTAAAGACGATAGTCTTTCTCGGGATACTTGACCGCAGAAATTTTGGTCGGTCTGTCTGTCTGTCTGTCTGTCTGTCTGTCTGTCTGTCTGTCTGCCTGCCTGTCTGTCTGTCACACGATTCAGCTACCCGTCCAAAGCTTAAGCACTTGCCTAACGCCCGGCCATCTTGAGCTGGTAGCTGCGTTCATACTTGTGATTAAAAAAAAAACAAATATTGCGCATATCTGAGACGCAACATCAATACGGAAGTATTAGGTGGTGTGTTCCTTTACTAGAAAATACATAATAGGTAATTCTAAATACCCTGGTGTTTCTTGGGCTGCGCTAAAAATGCGACGCTATGCACGAAAAAGGCCTCTGTGACGATTTGGTGCTGCCACCACCGGGCAGTTGGCCAGGGATTCTGCACAAGCTCATGCTTCCCGACGGCGCTGTCAGATGGCGTCCATATCTCACGCAGCTTAATACGGCCGGCAGAAGACTATCGTCTTTCGACGACATTTGCAGCGAAGCATGCAGATACGCGGCCATATTTTTTTTTTTTGTTCTAAATACTATGAAAGAAAATTCAGGCTGAGAACTCAAAGTGCCAAACGGTGTTTTGGGATTCAGGGATGTGTAGTACTACCCCTATTGCGAAAGGTTCATGTCCGCACAAACGTGAAGTTTTTTTTTCAACATTGTGAGCGATATTGATCACGGACAACGACGGCAGCGGCGGACACCACTGTCTCTAATTTCGGCCATTGTGACGAGAACATAACCGCTTACGTTGTAAAAATCCAGTTGTGCCTTGGAAGAATGGAACCATGTTAATAGTGGTTACTGTCGTCTTGACCATCTCAGACTACGTTGAAAATGAGCTCAAGTAATTATTCATAATTAATTAACAACTTGCAAACTATTCTAAACGTAAGATGCTCAATCGAGAAGTTGTAGAGTGTATTAGTTTCGTACAATGTATTTGCATAATAATAAGTGCTGTAATATCAATTTCTTCCTCACCTCTAAGAAAAGTTCGCCAGATTTGAGAAAGTAACCACGTGACTAGGCACTTGCACGCGGCGGTATTACCTAGCGCCCTCGAACATGCTACGAACGAACGACCTATGATGCGCGCACGCAGACAGATGATACTGGTCACTTCGCAAGATGGATTGAGTGATTGATTTGTGAGGTTTAACGTCCCAAAACCAGCTCTGATTATGAGAGACGCCGGAGTGAAGGTCTCCGGAAATTTCCACCATCTAGTGTTCTTCAACGTGCACTGACATCGCACAGCACACGGGCCTCAACATTTCGCCTCCATCGAAATGCAGCCGCCGCGGCCGGGATTCGATCCCGCGACCTTCGGATCAGCAGCCGAGTGCCATAACCACTAGACCACCGTGGCGGGGCGTACACTTCGCAAAAGAAATTTGCAAAAGATGTGGCCACATTTTTCTTTCTCTCGGCCTCTTTATGCCGGCGGTCTGCTAGCACCCTCGTTGATTCTATCGCAAATGCTTAGGAGCGCTGACGCCACGACACGCAGGTTCCTACCCACGTGGTACTCTTTTATATTTTAGGCACTTTCTTCAAAACCCAGAAAAACCGAAACCACCGCACATATCCACCACACACAAGCAACATCCACCAGAAACAGCCATGCACTCAACGTATCTGTGTTTCATCATAGTACAGACTTCTTCAAACACACTTTTTTCCCCCGATGTACTGAAATGTAGAATACCATACCAGGTCACATTGGTTCGTTACCGAAAGATGAATTTTTGAAGGCACTAAAAGACGCTATACCCCAATCCTTGCTTCTTGCTTTACAATGTTAAAACAATTTTGTTTATGGTATTTTCGTATTTCTCTGACCTGTCATTGTTAGTGTTTATCTCACCTGCTTTCTGTTTTGTCTGTCTTTTTTATTATTACTTAACTGCTCTGTGCCCACTCCTGCGATAGCTCTCTAACTGGGCTGCAGTATGCGAAAATAAATAAATGAATAAATATTATGATGAAAATGCATTATCCAGACACCAACTAACATGCTCCATACAACTCCTCCATTTAACACTTTCCGTTTAAAGCAACAGTTTAGAAATGTGTTTATCCTTTAATAATTTCTTTTGTGACCCTACTCTCTGGTGTGCCTTCTGTCATCTTAACGCTAGCAGGCAACACTGATCGGGGCTTTACGTGCCAGAACTACGATAAGATTATGAAGCGCTCCGTGAATTTCGAGCACCTGGCGCACTGATAACACAGCCCTTACGAAAATGCCATATACACACACGAGGAACACCCTGTAAGACTACGATGCGTATTGGGCAAATACGGTCACGTGCCATATATAGCCACATATGCATATATGGCCATATATGTATATCTGGCTATATATGGCACGTGTCCGTACGTGTCCGTATTCACCCAATATGCATCAGAGTCTTACATGACATTCCTCGTGTGTGTCTTTCATTGTCACATATGTTCCTAAACCAATTTGGGCAAATACGGCCACAGACGGCACGTGCCATATATAGCCACATTTGCCCAATTCCTGATATGGCCACATATAGCATTTTTGTAAGGGAGTACACGGGCCACTAGCATTTTCGCGCCCCGCCACGGTTGTCTAGTTGCTATGGCACCCGGGCGCTGATCCGAATCATCGCGGGTCGGAATCCTGTCCGCGGCGTGGCTGCATTTCGATGGAGGCCAGATGTTGAGGCCCGTGTGCTGTGCGATGTCAGGGCACGTTAAAGGACTTCAGGTTACGGAGCCACAGCCCTCCACACCCTTCAGAAACTCGGTTCTATCCACACTTCCTAGGAACGAACATGACCTGGCAGATGGGAGAAGAAGACCATTCCTCCACGAAAACTGCGTTTGCGGAAGTGTTTACGAGTGTGACAGATAATCGTGTGCGTATTGGGTATGTGCACAACGCTGTAGTGGGACACGCCTGACAGTGGGCTAGAGAAAGAAGAGCTTCGCCCAGCTATTCATCATCATCATCATCACCATTCAATGAAACCTCGCTGGGCGCTTACAACCGCTAAGCCTACCTTGACGTCGCGTACCCCGCACTTCCGCTAGCCTGCTACGTTAACAAGAGGGAAGCTTATTAGGACACGACGTCGCGTCCTGATGAACCTTCTTGTTAACGTAACAATATCGTTGCTTCGGGATGTAAATACCCAGAAATCATTATTATCTTCACTGGCGCCTGCCTTGCGCTTCTTCCTTCCCTAAGGTCTCGGTGTTCACTTGCCTGCGTCGTTGCTTCACTTGTGAGGATCGAGTATCGCTGCTTACGGCTTCCCTGCGCACGCACCTGGCTATAGTGCTTGTCTGTTGCCGTAGCACAAGACTGGTCACGCGAAACTGCCGTTTTGCTGCAGGATTCCCAGACGAGGAACGTACAGTCTGTTTCACTAGTTCCATGCAGCATAGCCAAGGCCACGAGGCCACCGAGCGCAGAATTATTGCGAGGCGAGACGAAATGTCATTCTTAGGACACGCATCTGCGAGCCACTCCTGCCAATAGTGGCCTCATTGTCTTCCTCCTGCCCTTTCGAAGGATGTCTCTGCCACTGCTGCGCCAACCATTGGCAGATGCCATGGCGCGGAAGGATACGTTGAACATGTGTTTTCTCTCCTGATTGGCCAAAGGGGCCTGTAGCTACTACAGTGCTGCACGGAACTTCTGAAGGAGACTATAGAACTGGCGCGCGATGCCAACGCCGCAGCTCTCGGTCGAGCCACGGGCGGACGGATGGTGCAGTCTCGACGCCACATGGCTCCGCTGTTAAAAGAGCCTAGCAAAACGTTTTCTTGGGCTAGTTGGTTCATGACTTCTATAAAAATGTAGCGCAAAGGAACACACGGACAGACAAAGAGCACAGGACGGGCGCTCGTCCTGTGCTCTTTGTCTGTCCGTGTGTTCCTTTGCGCTACATTTTTATAAAAGAGCCTGTTTCGGTGTTTGAAGCAGGTACAAAGGTGAGTGACGGAGTACGGAAAGGAGGGGCCGCCTTCTCGGAGATGTAAGTAAGATGTACCTGCACCACCAATTAAGCTCCCGCTCCTGGTGCCTCACTACCGATTAGGGAGGGAGTGAGGTAAACTTTATTGACGATAAAACAGCTGATTTCGAATGCGGAGACCTAGTCGAGAGCGCCACTGGCCTTGGCCGCCCGTCCGAGCTGGTCGATCAGCGACTGCTGGCCGGCCAAGTCAGAGATGGAGATACCGATTAGAAAAACCAGTGGGTGCCGGGCGGCACCGGGAACTGAACCCAGTACCTCCAGAGTTGGGGACGGACAATATAAGCGTCTGGCCACTGTTGCGGCCCGCGAGACCGCAGCCACACAACGTCACCGTAACATTTTGCTCCATTCTAGACGACTTCTGCGAGTGCGCCGAGGGAGTGCATTTAGAAAACGCAACCTTCCTTCCTTCCTTTTTTAGGGGCGAAGCTCCTCTTAGTCTAACCTTGTCACGCGTCAGTCGTCAGGCGTACCCGCGTGCTGGGAGGCACGCGCTCGCCCTCGGCATTCGTCTCGGCGCGTGCCTCTGCTGTCTTGTGTGAGAGAGAGAGAGACAGAGAGAGAGCGAAAGGCGCGCGTTGGCTATGGAAACGCTCTTTCTAAGAGGAACGCTGTACCAGCTCGTAAAGAAGGAGAACGCGCTCTCACCCGCGAAAGACAACGTTGGCGCAGGCAGCGTCTCCTGGCGAGTTTCTGGATTGAGAAATACCGACTGCTCGCGTTGGAGAAGCGTTCACCGGCAACCCATATATATATATATATATATATATATATATATATATATATATATATATATATATATATATATATATATATATGTAGGCACTGGATCTTGACTTGCAATGAAGTGCCGGTGGGAGATTTCACTTGTGCATAGTTGAACCATGAGTATTCGTAGCGTGCGCGTTAACTAAATTAATCCGGAACTCGGCACGATCTACGATGAACTCCCGAGCTTCGCCCACTCATCATCATTCACTCCGTGGATATGTAATTTTTTTACGAACCTTAAGTAACGTTTTGGATTAAAGGCGTATTCCTCGAGTGTTTTATTGCCATTGTGCTTCGCAGTACTTATTGTAAGAATTCAGGCGTATGTAAAATTGTGCCAGAGTTTGTACGTTGTCCCAAGGCGTCAAGGCAGGTTGGACTACATGGCAAGGATGTAGCCGATTTGCTGCAGTGGCTGCAATAGCGTACTCCGGACGGTTTACGTCGTCGTGTATGTCTGGCTTTGGCGTGGCCGTATATGGAAACGCTATTTTACAGTGGTTGCATTCATTTCCGGGACGGCTGCTACAGCTCTCTCTCATAGATCCAAACTTGAATATGCCGCATCAGTATGGAAAATCTGTCGCACGCAGGAAAACCCGCTCAGGAAAATCTGTCGAACGCACTCGAAATGATTCAGAACAATTCCATTCGTTTCATTTGTTCTCAATACAACCGCACCGCCAGCATAACAGCAATGAGAAACAATCTTAATTTACCTTCTCTCGCATCTCGACGTAAAATGCACCGCCTAGTTCTATTTCATAAACTTTATTACCATCCACACCTGCATAGTGAATTAATTATTCCTCCGCAATATGTCTCCAATAGACTAGACCACATACATAAAGTCGGAATTCCAACATGTAGAACTCGCGCATTCCTCAATTCATTCATACCGCGTACATCGAAAGAGTGGAATTGCCTTCCCGCGCTAACGGCTGAAATAAAAGACTGTGAATTGTTCATGCGAGCTTTACCGGTGACTTCATAACTCCTTTTTCTTTCTGTATTTAGTGTACACAACGTAACTGGTATGTTTAAATTTGTGTACACAACGTAACTGGTATGTTTAATTTTGTGTACACAACATAACTGTTACGTTTCATTTTGCATGATGTACGGCGTTATTTTTTTTTGGCTTTTCTTGCTTTCTTTTTCACTGCTTTATTGTATTACTTTTTTTCTTACTCTTCAGTTATTATTGCAGAACATTACTGGTTTCCTTATTGTGTTATTTGTAGCATTTGTATGTTGTGCAACCCTATATTAACTATTATTGTATAAATAGGAAAAATCACTAGTTTTGTACATTTAACCACTCCCCTCTGTAATGTCTTTCGACCCTGAGGGTAAATAAATAAATAAATAAATAGTGAGGCGCGATCGCCTTAAATCGTAAATACACTTGTTCTAAACGCACACCAACTTTTAACGCCAAGGAACTTTTGAAATATAGGGTAGACAGTCTCTAAGTAATTTAAGCTGTATGCTTTCTTCCGTACCCTCAAGTGCAGTGTGTTGTTGATTTAAAGGGTCCCTGAAACGTTTTTTTGACATTGCGTCACTGATTAGGCAACACAATTGCGAAATCATTCACACCATAAATAAAGCGAAATACAATGCGCTAAGGCAGCTATGGGCTTATTTCTGTCGCCTTCCTCCTTACCACTGCTGTTCCTCCTCAACTCGATCTGCTGCGGAGTGCGCGCTAGCGACGACAGCGCCTCCCGCGTCAGCCGCTCTGCCGAGCCTCCCGTAGTGACATAGCGCCCCGATATCCTCACTGAGGTCGCCCGCCTCGGCAGTGCTAGCCCTCTGTAATAGAGCGCCGGCGACTCGTGTGACGCCGCCAGATGCCGCGATGATACCGTTGGCTGAAACGAAGGAGTACGTTGTAGAAGCACGTTGTTCGCAGCTAGGTTTTGAAAATTACGCGCACGTCACTTGGGTCGGGGCCAATCAGCGACCTCCCATTCGATCGCTCGATGGCGGGGGCGTTTGAAAACGCTTTTTGGCGAGCCGCTGCGACCTTTTGCGATACGCGTGTTCAAAACCTTATTGTAAATTACACACTTTACGCACAGCGCTAAAATCTGTCCTGTAATGGTCCTAGTGACCCGCTCTACCGGATCACCATGTTTGCACAAAATCGTCAAAACCGTTTCAGGGTCCCTTTAAAGGCTGCCATGTAACCTTTGCAATGCACCTTGTACCGCCGTCGCGGCAGACCCGGGCGTGTAGACGAATGACGTCTGCGCTCGGTGCGAGTCACGACTCATGGCGCCCTCCGGTGTCGCCTCAGCTTTAGCGAAAAAAAAGGGTGGGGTCATCTCTCCTCTCCTCAGTACAGCCCGAGGCCATCCGTGCCGGGAAATTTGAATAGCGGTTGGTGCGGTTGCGGCCGTGTTGCTCTTTGTTTCATGGATTTAAACAAGTTTTGCACTCTACGAACTGATAACTTGCGTTTATTTATTTATTTTTTATTTATTTATTTATTTATTTATTTATTTATTTATTTATTTATTTATTTATTTATTTATTTATTTATTTTGGCGCGAGCTGTGTATGACGGGCGTGAAAGCAAGCGAGTACATTTCTGAACTTGAGCCAGCCGCTGCGAGTGAACGACAAGGCAATGCAAGAGGAATGTGTTTGTTGGGCCGCCGCCCTTTGCAACGAGCCGCTTTGCAGATTCTTCGCATTTGAGTGGTTGAACGTCCGCTGTGTTGCATCTCGTGTTACGAACGCCGAAGGCTGCAGTAAATGAGACTTACAACACGTAAGCAATATTCTGTTCAATAATTTATGTGCTTGTGCATGGTTGTGTCGTGCTCGACGTGGGTTCATACGACTTGGCTGCAGCGACCGTTCAAATCTGGGACACCCGAAAAAAAAAATTGGTTGCCTGTCTCTCTTCTGTTCATCCATTTGGCTGTTAAATGGGCCCTGGAGGCTGAAACCATATTTTACTGGCTGAGTTTTGCATCGAAACGGATTCTTTGGATTGTTCTGAGGTAAATGCAAGAAGAATTTTCGAGATCGATGCAGGCAAACGCAAGTTATTCAACTTACATATTCAAAATAACAGCAGACGACAGATAGCGGCATCCCGAGGCGTGCACGCTGCTTCCAATCAAAACGCCGCTTACCTCTTGCAGAACGGGAACGGTGCTGCCCTCTGCGGCCTTCCTACAACAACTACCACATGGGCCGCACAGTGTCAGTTGCAAGCAAATTGAAATTGTAATGCACGAATTTCTACCTTTTAGTACCTTTAGCAAGCATAAAACACGTTCCCAATTTGATATTTCTTATATTCGATGCATTGCAGGCATGTGTAATGCATATTTTTATTCCTTACTTATCCCGGCCAATCAGAACCTGCAGCAAAGCCAGCATAATGATGTCATATCCGCCCGGAGAAACTGTTGATGTATGTCTCTGCAGTCGGCGCGGAAACCTATTTCAGGTACAAATTAAAATATAATACAGTTCGATTTCGCCGCTTTCACTGGTGTTTCGGTTATCATCAAACCCCACAGAAAGCAAATGTGCAATAAGATCAATGAGCGCAAAATGCGTTTCAGGGCCCCTTTAAGAAATGTGAAAGGAAATGTGGTGGCAGAGCTATTCCCATTTATACATGTTTGTCGGATGGGTGCTTCGGCTTGATATTTTACATCGCCAAAATGAAATTTCATTATACTCGTGTTTGTGCGAAACGATGGAGGAACAGATGTTGAGCTTTCACGCTGTCGAAATTTCGACACCTTCAATGCACTCGACGAAAGCCGAGTTTACAGTGTAACATGCGGTAGTCGACAGTGTTCAAATGCCGCAGACGAGCCGAATATGTGCTGCCACATGTTGCATTACAAGGCACTCTCAGCCCTCTTTCATGCGTTTCTCGCAAGTATATATATATATATATATATATATATATATATATATATATATATATATATATATATATATATATATATATATATATATATATATATATATATATATATATATATATATATATATATATATATATATATATATATATATATATCCCGCGGGATGATGCACAATATGTGTCAGGATATTCAGCATTTCATCGTACATCAATCATAGTGTCATCGGCTTAAACAGCACGCAGATCGTCCCATACACTGCGCTCGACCCTCTCCGATTCTGTACTGAAGGACTTCGGACAATCGATTTGCCAGAGAAAGAAAGAAAATTGTGGACTGCAGTGATTTAAATGTTGCCGTAGTGGGAGAAGTATAGTTTGCGAAAAAAAAAAAAGAACTCTCCGTCCGAAAGATGTAGATCTCTCTTTTAGATGCGAAGAAGCTTATAGTCGGGGCTTTGTCACTCCCTCCCCCTATCCATCCATCCCCCTGGTGGCGTCCACACCCATATTGCGCATGCGCATCCTCCCCCCTCCTCTCCTTGTCTCGTCTTCTCTCCGAACGGCGCGCCGTGACTATGGAAACGCTCTTTGATTGATTGATTGTGTTTCGGTTAGGAAAGGACGCTAATTTCTGCAGCCCATGTAGGGAGCACGGCTAAGCGTCCATGGGGGTGGGGGAAAGGGAGTGAAAGAGATAGAGAGAAAGGCCGCAGTGGAGGGCTCCGGAAATTTAGACCACCTGGGGCACGGAGGAAGAAACATTTAGGAGGCGCAACTGCGCTCCTTGAGGCGACCGAAGCTTCTAAATGAAGGCCGTTGATCCGTGACGTCACCAGGTCATGTGACCCAAAACCTAGGGACAGAGTTGCATAGGGATTTTCTCGCGACGAGAGCCACGGGGAATCTTCCGTAAGAGTGTTCCGTGCCTCTGCGGCTCTAGAGTTCTCCGATGTCGATCGTCGCCGGCACCGATGGCCACCGTTCGCACGCCGACCGATGTGATCAGCGTTTTTGCGCGTGATGTTGAACGCGGTGAGTCGCCGGCGCATCTTTCTGTCTACGTCTTTACGGCGATTCCAGTCGCGCGACGTTCGGCGATATAGTACGTGAATCTCTCACCCGTAGCGACTTCGCAGGCTTCGAGAGTGAAGTTCTTGGAGGTGTGCCACCTTCCAAAACATGCAAGTATGGTCTCTCTTACTTTTAGCTTTGACCTGTACAATTTATGTCGCATGTAACAGTCAGAGATGCTAGGTTTCCACGCATATCGGATAGCGTGTGGATATCCATGCTGCCGTTTTACTACGAAGATTGATTCTGATCGTGAACTATGGCGGCAACAGTCGCTCATCACGGATTTCCACTTGCCGGGATCTCAGTAGATGAATACTACCGCATAGCAAGGTATTGCAGAGAAATTGAAAAGCAGATAAAGAAGGCATGTCTTCCACTTCTGGGGAAAACTACGTAAGGATGGAGTACATGTGAGCTGCTCGAGGCAAGAAAACACACGCGTGTGTTAGCGATTCGTCGATCGTACTTGCTGCTTGTCAGATGCCATCTCTAAGAATAAGATTGTGACAGCAGTGTTATTTTGATTTGAATGGCCAATGACTATAACATACCACTTCCATTTTCATTGTGTGTATGTTATTTTCACTCTGCATTTGTGGAAGTTGGTGTAAATCATGAATATATACATGTGTCACTTTCACTTGTTTCCACGGCAAATTAAATGCAGATAGCAGCCAACAGCTCCGCATTTAGAGTTAAAATATCTGTTACAAGCATGACTGCTGACCAAAATTTAATAATAATTTGTTGTTTACAATTGATCGTTTTTGAGAACTGTTACTAAACAAGTGCAATTAATGGGAGAGTTAGGGTATCAACTAAATTTTTCTTGTGATATCGATTTGTACTTCATAGGGCTGCTGATACTACAACAGGAATCGACTGCCAAAGACGTGTGTGCAAACGCTTTGTGCCATCTGCACCTACAAGAGCAGCTGACCACAAGTGCTGTGGTTTCATCACTTGCTCAGGAGGCTACATAAGGATCACCTCAGCCGACCTGTCATCCAATTGGAAGTGTCACGCTGTACAGGCACCTAACCATTGCCCATGCTGTTGATTTGTGCTTCACAGGTGAAAGCATCCGTGTCTAGGTGTTTGTATCTATGTGTGTTAGACTGGGTGTTTGCATGTATTATCATTTTTGTTACACCATGCTTAATTCTACCAACATTTTACAAGCCATTGAGGATTCCACGTGCAAAACACACACCTAAATACGGACAGTTCATCAGAGCATACTCCTGTAACATTGACAATAACTTTAAAAATGCTCTAGCATAACTGCAAACTTTGACTGCTCAGGTCTAGAGGACAAAGGAGGACTGCACTGCTTTAAGGCAGGGAAATAAGGGCCTAACTGAAGTGCAAGCTCAAGCTGAAAGCCAGATGAATGAGCGAATAGGAGGGCCCGTCAATCACTTTCAAGGACACAGCTGGTGAGATGGACTTGCAAATTGCTCAGGTCTCCTGTGTTCGTTTGACCTACGAGATGCTGACATCACCCAATGCTGCACAAAAAGAAAATTATTTATGGTGCTTTCCATTAAATACGTAAGCTTCTTGATCCAATATTCTATGTTTGCTTGTGTTAAAGAACAGGCTGAGGAGGTTTTTGCACAACCTTCAACCATATGACTGCGTTCATTTTATGATTACCTAGTGAAATGCTGTTGAGTCCTTCTTAGAGCTTTCTTCTCCACAAGGTATGCAGTGGCTGGAAATGCTTAGCTAGCTCTTCATAAGAGCTCCATATTGTTACGCGCTATTCCGCGCTGTTAGCGGCGCATCCTGCCGAGCCTGCAGGAATGCACCAAGAAGATGAAGACGACGATCAGAGCAGCGCTCGTGCTGATGCTCTGCCATCTTGTCTGCTGCTCTTTCCTTGTGTAAATATAATTTCTACACTCCTCTGGTTATTCTTATATTATTAATTATGTAGGTGTTGGGATGCAAAATGCATCTTTTTCTTCTCCAAAACACTGTAGAATGTCAATTTAGCTGTTACAAGGTGCTTCCAAATTCCAAATAACCTGCTCTAAAGTGCTCCAAAATGAAATTTCTGCTGCTTCAAAAATTGCTCCAAATCAGATTGCTTGGTAGCATCACCAAGATCCTCTTAATCGGAAATAGTTGGGGTGGTGAGATGCAGTGTAATGCTTTCACATAGGCATACTGTGAAAACTGTAGCAAAAGCGAAGCTGTGCTGCTGTCGTTGATCGTGGAATAACTGGTAACGGTATCAAGTTAACTCTCACTGTCACTTACACGTGGCAGCGGGCTAAGGGCAAGAGCGTGTCTGCTTTTCATTTCTCTGCATCTCGAGATGAGACAGACGGAGGCTCTAAGGGCAAGAGCGTGTCTGCTTTTCATTTCTCTGCATCTTGAGACAAGAGACAGACGGAGGCTCTTTCTTTGGTTCTTTGTTCCTTACTTTCTTTCTCTCTGTGTTGCCCATTGAATCATCACTATCATGCAAGTAATGGGCTTTTATTTGTGTCTATATTGTCTTTATCGTAGTCACAGTAATGTAGCATTAGGCTGACCCAGCTGAGTCTAACAAGCAATTTCCTCACTTAGTGCTTTCGCACAACACAGATTCCCACAATGCGTGGGATCTGCAGGATTTTTTTGTTCTAAGTTAATCAGGGTATAGTTCAATGAGGTATGTGTAGTAGTGAGTGTAAATTATAAAAGCATGTTACATTTCAGATTAACTGTACCTAGCCAGTATAAGCTCATATAACCCACCTTAAAACAAAAAGGTCTGTTAAATCAGGGTATAGGTAATATACATACATCGCCATTAAGTGTGGCTTCACAATAGTGTGCATATCCCCTGCAAGAGGTGTTTCACGTTATAGCGTAGCCAATGTAAGCTCATATAACCCACGCTAAGACTCAAGAAATGTTCACTTGGGGTACAGGTAATTTGCATACTTTTACATTGAGTGTACCTTCACGGCAGTGTGCATTCCCCACGTAAGGGCTGTTTCATGGCGTAGTGACCCTATGCTGCTACAAAACCACTTTTACAGGTTACTTACATATGGAAAAGAGTCTGTACTTTTCAATTACGTGAAAATTTCCGAAATTCTGGTAGACTATGTGATGCATTCACGGCTCAATTACACTTCGTTGCCCTACACAATGATTACAGGCATCTCACCTACATGAAAGCTGCACCTGCAGGTTTGACAAAGCATACTGCAGTTCAGTACTTTACTATTCCTCCCTTCGTATTTTAAATGAGTATTGGAAAATCCTCGCATATCTTGTAGGCAGTCTCATCCCATTTGCCACAAAAGGGTAATTTTAGAAATTAATGTGATGGACTTGTAGCTGAGATAGCAGGTAACTTATCTTTTTGGCCTTGTAAAAGAACATGCCTGTATTGTACACCTCATGAATCCAACAGACATTGAGGCGAAGGAAGGCATAGGGGAAACTATTTGTAGGTTTTGCCTGTACTGTAGAAATTAAGACATAAATATAAAGGAATTAAAATGGACGAAATTCATCAGCAGCCAACCCATGTTGAGGTGGTCATGTGCTACGTGATACCGTTTGGCAGAAAAGTGTTCCACACTTGCCACCATGGCTATAAGTGTGGAACCCATGAATAAATGTACAGAAATACCCAATATAGGGGACGAGGGAATTCCCGCCATTGTAGCTCATTTGGTAGAGCATTGCACACATTATGTACAGGTCAGAGGTTCGGTCCCTGCATGTATGTTTTTTCGTCCACCTCAGGCAATTTCTTTCATCATCATCATCAGCCTATCTTATGTCCACTGCAGGATGAAGGCCTCTCCCAACACTCGCCATCCTTGCTTGTCCTGCGCGAGCTGATTCCATTCGATGCCTGCGAATTTCTTAATTTCGTCCCCCCATCTTAGCTCTCTGCCGCCCACGGCTCCGCTTACCCTCCCTTGGTATCCGTTCCGTCGTTCTAAATGTCCATCGATTATCTAGCCTTCTCATCACGTGCCCTGCACATCTCCATTTCTTCTTCTTAGTATCGTTCATGATGTCAGCGATCCCCCGTCCGTTCTCTGACCCACTCGGCTGTCTTCCTATCTCTTAGAGTAACACCTATCATTTTTCGTTCCATCGCCCGCTGTGTGGTTCTTAAATTCCTCTCTAGCTTCTTTGTAATTCTCCAAGATTCCGCCCCTTAAGTCAGTACTGGCAAGATGCAGTAGTTATATAGTTTCCGCTTGAGTGATGGTGGTAGGTTTCCGTTCATGAGTTGGGAATGTCTCCCGTACGCGTGCCATCCCATGTTTATTCTACGGTGGATTTCTTTTATATGGGCGGGTGTTCCTGTCAGTAGCTGTTCTAGATATAGGTATTCTGTGACTTCTGATGTCTGGTTTTCGATCCTGAAGACACATCTTTCCGCCGTGCCACTTAGCATTATCTTCGTTTTCTGCATGTGCTTCCTTAATCCTACCTTAGCGCTTTCTCGGTTTAAGTCTTCAATCATCTTTTGCAGTTTGTCGCCATCATTGCTAAAGAGTACTATGTCGTCTGCAAATCGTAAGTCACTCATATATTCACCGTTAATCCTTAGCTCTTTCTCGTCCCAGTCTAGGCTTTTGAAGATTTCTTCCAAACATGCAGTAAATAGCACTGGAGAAATTTTATCTCCTTGTCTGACACCTTTCTGTATTGTGATTTTGCTGCTTTTCCTAAGGAGGAATAGGGAGGCTGTGGAATCTTTGCTGATGTTGGCTATTGTGTTTACGTAGCTATCACATATTCCTTGATGGTATAATGCTGCCAGAAATGCTGGTATCTCTACCGAGTCGAAAGCTGTATAGAAGGGTTTGTTGTATTCAGCGGATTTCTCGATTACTTAGTTGATCGCACGTAGGTGGTCTATGGTGGAGTGTTCTTTTCTGAACCCTGCTTGCTCTCTTGGTTGATTAAATTCGTGTGGCCCTTATTCTGTTTGAGATAACCTTTCAATATTTTGTAAAATGCTGAGAGTAGACTGATCGGCCTGTAGTTTCTCAAGTCTAAAATCTCCAGTCTTATGTAATAGGAGCATGTTTGCATTTGTCCAGCTGACTGACACACTTGGAGTTTTGAGGCATAGTGTGTATAGTGTCGCAAGCTTTCTAGTTAGGTCTCCTCCATCTTTGATCAAGTCGGCAGTTATGCCATCTTCTCCAGCCGCTTTTCCGCGGGACATGCCCTGAATTGCTTTCCTAACCTCGTCAAGCAGTGACGCATGGAATTTTGGAGTCCTGCTCGACATTTAATACTCTCATGGTGGGGAGACTCGTATTTGAGCTGTATAGTTCGGAACAGAAATCCTCGGCCACCTTGGCTATATCACTGAAGTTAGCAAATGTTCTTTCCCGCGCAAAGCTTCCTTTTAGTTGTTTTGATGCCGACTCCTTTTCTGACGGCTGCTTCTATTTCTTTCACATTGTGGTTACATATGTCCCTGACTTTACTTTTATTGATGAGGTTAGACAGCTCAGCGAATTCTATCTTCTCTTAAGTTAGTTATTCTCATTTGTTGGCATTGTTTGATTAAATTTTTGTAGATTCAGAGAGCTTACTCACATCTTGTATCAATGCTTTGCCCCCTACTTCAATTGCTGCTTTGGTGATCAGCTTAGTAATATCTTCGTTCATCTTCTCTATATCCCCATTTTCTTCCTCTCCTAGAGCCCCATACTTGTTCTTAAGGGCAATTCTAAATTCTTCTGTTTTCGCCCTTACGCCATCGAGGGTGGCCTGTTTCCACGTGATTAACTTTGTCCTTGCTGGCTTTAGATTGAGGGTTATCTTCGCCCTTACTATTCTGTGGTCACAAATTTCTACATTATTAACTACTTCCGTGTCTTGTACTATACCTGGATCACTGCACATTGTGAAAGCTATTTTGTTTTTCGTTTCTCTGTTGGGGCTTTTTCATGTCCACTTCCTTTTCTTGCATTTCTTAAAGAAAGTATTCATTACACGGAGGTGATTTCTTTCTGTGAATTCCACTAGAATCTCTCCTCTGCTATTCCTATCTCCTCCGTAGTTCCCGACTGCCTGTTCTCCTCTTAGTTTCTTTCCTATTTTCGCATTGAAGTCCCCCATAACAATCGTATATTGGGTGTGTACCTTGTTAATTGCTGTTTCTACAGCCTCGTCATTGTGGCTGGTCGTTGGTGCGTAACCTTGTATTGGTTTTAGTTTGTATCGCCTATTTAATTTTATCACGACACCTGCTACCCTTTCAATGATCCTATAGAATTCTTCAATGTTACCCGCCATGTCTTTGTGTCTAAGGAATCCCACGCCATACTTGTGCTTCTCTGGCAGTCCTCTGTAGCAGAAAACATGCCTTTCATTAAGCTATAAGTATCCTTCTCCTGGTTTCCTAACCTCGCTCAGGCCAATGATATCCCAATTAATACCCCTTAATTCTTCTAGTAGTTCAGCTAGTCTGGCTTCACTTGAAAGAGTTCGCGTGTTAAGAGTCGCTACGTTTAATTTCCAGTGACGGCCTGTCTGAGTCCAGAGGCTTTTGAGTCTTTTGTTCCATACCCGTGTGGTCGCATCCGCGACTAGAAGCTCCGTTGATGCCGTCGTAGGTCCAAGGTTTGGTTGGTTCGGTCACTTGGGAGGTGTTGGTCATGGTGTTGCACTAGGAAGGCCAGTTCCTGTTCTGGTGGTCAGGTGAGTTACGCAGATGAGCCATGATGGTGGTGGGAGCCCGTATGCATCATTTGTCCAAATGCTCCGTCGGGGGAGGTGGTGCAGTGTGTGGTTAAGTCAGGCGAGGGTATAATTGTTAAAGGGAAGCAGGGGAAATGAAAAGATACCTCAGGAGCGTAGAGAAAAGACAAAAGACACAGAAAAAGAAATTGCACTCAAGGATTCGAACTCGGGACTCCTTGGTCTAACTACAAAAGCATGGCCAAGTCATCTGGGTTGCCCGGTTGCCGATGTGTTTAAGAACAGATTCCTGCTGCGCCCTCTCGCGAATGGTGACGCGATGAATTTCAAAGTGTCCACGATGCAGCACTTTTGCGATTTTAAATACCAGGAAGGCATGGCTAATCGTCTCGACTGTGTCGCGTCTGTTTCTGCCATATTCTTCCCTCGATCATGCTTAGTTTTGACAGTGCGCATCTTGTCTTTATTTTTCCCTTTTTTTTTCTCTCTCTCTCTACTGCGGCAAGGTGGTTGTCTCAGGGAGATAGAAAAAAGGAGGGTGGGGGAGGAGGGTGTAAACCAAGAAGTGGGAAAAGGATGCGTAGCAACCTAGCTCAAGCTCACGGAAGCACCGCGATAATTCTGTGTCCGTTGATCGGCGTTAGAGCCTGCGTTGCAATATGTTGAAAGCGGTTGCTGAATTCTTGGGAGTGCTACGGCCTTGTAGTTAGAGAGAAGCAAAACTTCTCCTTTCATTTATGTGCGATTACTACACTACAGCTAAAAACTACATATAATTTGCCCTATGCCTTCCTTGGCCTCACTGCGAATGGGATTCATTACATTGTATCAAACAAACAAGCCCTTGATCAATTTCCCTCTCGTTATACATGTACACAAGTACCCCCGCATACACACCTTTTCACACAAGAGGGTTGTCCCCTGTCAAGAGTTTCCTTGAGCGTGCGAACATGTTACTTCTTTTACACTCTGAAACCAAGTTACAGTGACCATTGTGATGTCATTTATATTTTGTCCCTTCAAGAAATGGAACCTTGATGGGCACACCAATCAGTGGTAGCTGCTGAGAATCATGTTCATGTAGTGGCCTGTACAGTGAACGTAATCATTGCCCTGATATTCTCGCATGCCTCAGGCATTGTTTCACCATTCAGAGACCAGTAGGTGGCTTCTGCAGTGAGAAGGTCTAAATAATGGTAGAATTTTACATTTATTGAGCTTTACATCTACTGCACAGCAGCACTGGTGCTTTTTGTGATTAAATACACAATGTTTTTCAAGCAATTATGGTTGCCCAGCTACATTTTACACCTTCTTTTTCCTGCAGAAGTGCCATAATTACAAGGAGCTTTCCCACTTGGCAGAGAGATCAACATTATTCAAGAGAGAAAACTCCAGAAAAGGATTGAAGAAAAAGACCCATCTCATCTGCAGCAGGAGAGAGCACTGCTGCAGTGATCACAAAGTATCGGACAGAAATAAAGTTCCCGCATTTTCACAATGATCCATTGGCCTGCTGGCTTTTCTGAAACTGTGAAATAAAGTATTTATGGCAGACAGTGATTCAAGGGTTAATTTAGAATTTTGATTTAGCGGAAGAATTTTCGGGGGGGGGGGTGTGAGGATTCAAATGGAGGGGGGCGTATAAATCCCTGCATTCGTGACATTCCACTAGATCACATGCACACATTATGGGACAACTTAAAATAGTGCTGCGAGGACTAAAGGCTGTCATATGTCACATGGGCGGTAATGTGTAGCTTTCCAAGGAAATTAAATTTAAGCAGGGTGAACAAATGTTTTACATCTAATGTGGAGCAGTTGTAGGTATAGCGCTTAGCAAATGAAATACGGTACTCGGACCACGTGGTGGCCAGTGCACTTTGTGCTACTGGGGCGCACTGGATGATCACAGAAAGACCTAGCTGAATCAACACTTCAAACAGTGTGCCACTTTCACCGAGCACTGCAACAAATTAGTTCAGTGTCCCCAGCGCAAAGCTATGACGTAGAAAGCATTGGCAGCCATGTGCTCCGAGTATCGAATTTCATTCACTGAGCACGATACAGTGCTCCCCTTCAGTTCATAGTTGGCGTTCATGTTGTCCGCTTCTGTTCTCTTGTGTCAACGTATTTGTACCTTACTTTAGCATTGGGATAAAAACTTTTCTTGCTTTTATTACAGATATAGAAAAAAAATATATGCTGACTAGAGTGAGTTATTTCTGGTTCGGCATAAGAGGCTGTTGTACAACAACGACAGGAGTAAACCATAATGCTTCCTGACAATTGGCAAACAATGACATCAAAACCACTCCCCTAGAAAAGACATGAAATGCACTGATTTGAAAAACATCCATTTTGACTAGACCCAAAAATGTGGCTTCGAGTTGATAGCAGAGAAATTGCTATTTCAAAAGGACAGAAAGTTGAGCGAGTTGGTAACAGTCCATAGTCAAAAGAAGAGGCTGTGCAAGACACGGACACAAGGTGAGCAGTGAACAACACGAACGCCGAAACGAACGTCGTGTTGTTCACTGCTCACCTTGTGTCCGTGTCTTGCACGCCTCTTCTTTTGACTATGCTATTTCAAGTTGGTTAAAAATGCGAACCACTTTGATTGCAGAAAAAAAAGTTATACTTTAACCTAATGAAACACTTAAGTTCATAAAATGCTGTGCTTTCAGATGCAGTATAAGGCAACATATTTATCCATGACATCAATAAACTGGCTGCCACGAAGCAAGATTGAGGCATCAACTTGAAACTGCGGGCACCAGCGGTGGACTACTGTACATGTGATTCTTTTTGTAAATCCATCTTGCAAATTGCACTGTGACAGAGAGTGGAAGCCAGCACTGCTGGTGGACAGTCTCATTAGTACAAAATGTAGTCTTTCTCAGTCTTATCTTGCAAGTGATGGTGAGTGAAAAAGCATGTCGTCTCGTCAACAAGGTTAATACCTTGCAAGTGATCTCGATAGGCCACAAGCAAAGCGCCGCTGCTTGTTTTCAGATACAGGTAGAGTAGGAACAAGCTATCTTCGATTTGCATAAGGAAATGGCTAACAAGCAGAAGCGCGCTACAAGAAGTTTTGAATTTGTATAGCTGAACGATTTTTGATAGCTCTTCACAGTTACCCGTGTGACCACCACTTAAAGATCTCACCAGGCCACATGGCAAATTTTTGTTATAAACTGGAGGTTATTAAGTGCCCCGTAAGGAGTGTTCTACCACAAGAATATTTGAAATTGGTCTATTATTAGCAGACACACAAATGTTTCAACCGTGCAAAACCGGGATTTCAGGAGGCGAGGGTCACCACCAGTACGACGCCCTCACCACATACCGATTATGTGGGGTGAAGGAAGAAAAAGACAAAAAAATAAGGCGAAAAGCGCGAAGCTGTTTGTCCTCTCCAAGGACTGCTGCTTCCTGATAGGAAAATTCATGGTTCAGGCTGCCAGCATGGTTTCTAGTGGTGCAGAGGTGTTCTGTGGTCACGTGGCGACACGTGGCAGTGCGGAGCATCATCCTCTCCTCTTGGCGCATGATGCATATGAGAAGAGAGGAAGCGACGCTCAGTTTGAAATTCAAGCACCTTCCATGGTGCATAGCAATGCAGTTCTTGGCAGGCATGATCGTGAGCACACAATGTACACAGTGCATTTGTCAGCTCAAAATGGCCAGACCTGGTGAGGGGCCCTTGAAGTCCTGCATGTTGTATGGTAAAACCGAATTGCAAGGTTCCTGTTCGACCAATACATAATGGCAAGTGCAGTACAAGGTGTTGGTTGATTCTTTGAACCTTTACTAAACACGTCACAAAGTAGAAAATGTGGTGGCCATGACAATGGGTGCCGCAAATCTCTGCTCCCACAAAGGGCATGCCACCTACGTGAATGCAGAGATGGAACTTTTGGAAGCCATATGTAATAGCTGTGGATACAGAGCCGAGAGAAAAATATGAAAGTGCCCAAACACACAGTTGTACACAGCAGCATCTACAGAACTTCAACCTGCATAATGTGCAGGCGTGCACTCAATCTGATCAGCTTGATGACCATTTACTTTTTAGAAAGGCAGGACACAAAACGGCTGTTTCCACATCTACACCATGTTTGGGGTGCACTTGTGGCTTTGGTCCAGGCTAGCTGGTGATCTTGATGGGGCACTAGGGGTGGAAAGTCCTTGGCCGTGGGCACTGCTGGCCTTGGTTTCAGCGATGTTTGTTGTGGAGGTTGGTGTGGCCTAGTTTTACACGAGCCTGTGCCAGTAAGATGATCCCCACGACAAAGAGTGCACGTTGGCATGCAAAGGGCCCATTGCATGCTATGCTTCTCACCACATTGCCAATAACAATCCAGTTTTTGGGAGAGGGCACACACCGTACATGTGAGCTGGCTTCTGGAAATTAGTACAGGCATGACGGCTGCCCTTGCACTTGGTGCATCACTGTACCACAGGCATGTATTTTATGGTTGGGGAGCATAGGACCAGAGGTGAACGTTATCAGGATAGAAGCTGCTTTCACCATGGATTGGGATGCTATGATTTTGGCTTCTGGGTTGCAACACCTTAGGTCGCTTATGAATCCCTCTGGCGCCTCATTCCAGAATGGCCTGGAAATCCTGACTGCGCCGCTGGTAGGGCCGAGATGTACGCAAGTACAGGGTGCTGCTGATGTGCGGTTCGGCCATTATTGTGCAGCTCCGGTGCGGCATGCAGTGCTTGTAGAATACTTGGAGCTGGGTGCTTAACGGGGACAAGCCGCCTCATGGCGGAACACAACGCGGGACGCATGATGCAGCACGCATGATGCATTACGCATTTGCTGCATCTCATCGAACGCGTCTCGAACGGTCGCAGAAGTAGCGTCGGGCGATCGACGTACGTACTACGTACTGGCGTTGCTAGCATTTGGATGCACCGGAACAGAGGTCGCTGAGAGGGCGTGATTTCTGCAGAGGTGAAGCACAAGGTCGATAGTCCTGCCGGTCAGTCCACTGGCTCATTGTACTGGCGAGTGGGGAGCGCAGCACGTCGGCAAGGCCCGCTGCGAAGAGGTGAGGCTTGGCGCAGCGTCGTGGCCGCCAAAGGCGGTGTCACGTACTGGACAGATCACCTGGTTCATTATTGTGAAACAGCGCCACGAAAGTAAGACGAAACGCGGAAAGAAAAGACACAAACACAAGCGCCGAACTCAACTCCCAGTTAAGAGTTAGGCGCAGGTGTTTGGCCTTTCGGCGTTTCGTCTTACTTTTGTGGCGCCGTTTCACAATAATGAACCCGCGCCGACTAGCCCAGTTACCAGCGCAGATAATCGGAAACATCCAAAAGATGGTAGCGGTTACGTTGGTAGGTTTCTAGTCACATCCTACTAGATCCGTTGAGCGGTTTGGTGAGTCCTTGGAAGGATTTAGCGGGGCACAGGAACCAGGAAATGATGGAAGCGATATGATGAACGTCCATTCACTCTGGCACAACCAGCGAGAGATCCTTCGATCGTCGAAGGACACCGTCGAGCCATCCAACAACCGAACCACGCTGAACACGCGACTGGCACCATCCGAACCTCCGAACCACGACGATTCGAACTCGCTGTACCTAGGGCACGGAGCAAGAATTCTTCTTTCTCCGTGACCTAGGGAGCCTACATGACAGGCAGTCACGCTGGCTCCCTAGCCGTGCAAGCGTCAAAAATCCCCAGAACATTCTGTCCCTAGGTTTTAGGTCACGTGAGTTGATGACGTCACGGATCAACGGCCTTCATTTAGAAGCACGCTGAGGCGACCAGATAACGTCACATTGCCGGAGAGCCACTTCATGCTGGCGGCGTCTGGCGGCAAAAATGCGAAATGCCCCCGTTTTTGTTTCCGAAGGAACCGGTCGCGCGCGCGCGCTCCTGTTCCGCCGCAGACACGGAGCTTGGACACGGAGCGCGTTCGGCCGCACTAGTTTCTCGCTCCGTCATCGCGGGCTATGGCTGTTCCTACTGATAGCAGTTACGCCAACTTTTTTAGACGCGGAGGAAGAAGCTCCGTGGCCCGCGAGAATTTAGTACGACGCTTTTAATATTTCAGCACCGTTGAAGAAGAAAAAAAAAGTAATCCGCCGCTTTCAGTGATCGCTACAGTAACATAATCTGTTGCTTTTGTTTGTACGTGGTGCTGTTTGGTTTCACAGCCACGTGATGATATTTAATGACTAGTTATGCGCTGCTGGCTTGCACCGAGCGCATACATGCCTCACAAACGCTGCAACGCTCCTCACAAACGCTGCTAGAGGGAACGCGTGTGGGCGTGCTCGCCCGGCCGGTAGCGCTTCCTTTTCTATTTTTTTTTAGCAGCTGCGGGTTCGCGCCGCCAGACGCCGCCAATCGAAGTGCCTCCGTCGGCGCATGTTTTCTTTGTATTTTTTGTGACGTTATCTGGACGCCCGCCAACGCCCGTTCTAGCCAGAGTTTCACCTCCTAAACATTTCTTCCTCCGTGACCTAGGGTTCTTTAACGTGCACTGACAACGCACAGTACACGGGTCTCTGGCATTTTCGCCTCCATTTCGATGAACGCTTTACCAGCTCGCAAGGAACGAGAACGCGCCCTCGCCCGCGAGAGACAACGCTGACGCAAGCAGCGTCTGCTAGCGACAAACCGATGCAAACGCGGTGTGCACCCCCCCTGCTGCTTCGCAGCATCGCCTCATGGTCCCCTTTAGCGGGAGATGGTGTAATTTTTCTTTTTTTTTTTGGCATTGGGAAATTCATCTGAGTACGCTGGAGACTTAATTTTTACATGTAGCCACGGCAGCTGTGTACTGTCTTTGAGACAGTAAGATATCGTGAGTATTTCGCTCGAAGACGGCCATTTAAATTTCTTTGCGCAGATGGTATGCAATGGATTGGTGTGATTTTGCTTCTGTGCTAACTCAGTGATAAGTTTGGGAAGCATCTTGCGCAATGAAACTCTCTTCTATCACGTCAGCCGCTTTCGGAGAAGCGACCATTACATGATCATGTTTACTTTCCAAGCTCGAACCTAATTCAACTGCAAGCAGTGAAAGAGTAAAGCCCCACGTCCTCTCTCTATCTCCCTCCCTCCCTCTCGCCATCCACCTTGCTGGAATGTCTTCCGGTGAGTAGCTTAAAGCCGGCATCGTCCGTTTACATGTTTATCGATTTTACTTTTTGTAGTAAAGGCTCTCCGAGTAAACGTGAAACGAGTAGTACTCAATGAGCCAACAGACAATGAAGCTTAGGCAAGCATAGGGAGAGTTCATTGTAGTTTTGAAGTAAGTAGACGGGAATTGAAGTGAACGAAAAGACAAACCTGCCTTCGGTGGGAACCGAGCCCTGGACCTTTGCCTCATTGAGTTGTTTCTAACAAATGAAAAAACGAGCCCTTGACCCCTTCCCTTTCGTACTTTGTCTACGCTACACAGATGCAGTGAAAGTGTCTTCAAAGTATCAGCCTGTTGCGCTGGAAGATGAAGTTCGGTGTCATCGATGAAGGCGCAGTTATTTATTCGCCGTTTGTAAGATGTACTCGGCAGACTACAGCGTCTATGGTTGGTAAAATCGCGGAGATCTTGTTAAGGATGCGTAGATATGCCACGAAAGTGACGTGAACAACAAGCACCCGTATCATCTCATTCGCACTACGAGACGTCTGCAGGATGTTTGACGCACACTTTAATGGCAATTCACTGCAGGTTGTTATCCCATAAAAGGATCCCAGGCACTTGCCCATCGAACATATGACAAAATCTTGCGATCGTGCACCCCCCCTTCCTCCCCATTGCCATACATCCTGTGATACTTTTCGAAGGGTAAGAATTACTGATTACAGTTTGTAATATTTCCTGCGCCCGAATTCGGTATGAATTTCTGCCTGGGGGCTGCACTCTTTCTGCATTTCCTTTACGAACAAAAACTTCACTTTACGTTTTAATATGCCTTGTGTGGGCTGACATGCGTTCTGAATTTCCTTTTTCTTTATTTCTATGCAGGGCAAGTTCACGATCTATATGCGCTTGATATGATATCTGTTGTGTACTCTTTCATTTAAAAAAGTACTGACGCCATATTGCGGCGGCTCAAAATGTACATTTTTTTCGTTTTCTCGCCACGTATTGTTTACGCCCCCCGTAGACGGAAGCCAGGAAACACGTACAGAATATTTTAGTTTGGTATCAAAGTTTTCGTCGCCCAGCACCGCAAGTCAGCCGCAGCGCAATGGGCACTACGATGAAGTATGAGCACAGTCCATTAAAAATCGCCGAAATCGCTGTCAGAGTCACTGGACGGCCGTGAAATTGTCGTTGTTTGGGTGCCCCACGTGTAATTGACCACAGACGACACAGTTGCAGCGACGATATCACGAATTTCTGTCACTACGTGACTCAGACGTACGTCCGACTATGTTGGCACGTCACTAGGAAACCGCCCCCTCGAAATCTAAACCGAAAGCTGACTTTTAAGGGAGCCGTATTAAAAAAATAATATTCATTGCATTGAGAGGCACGACGAAGCTTTTTTGGGGGTTCTCCACGCCAGTGCTTTCATTTACAGCAATAATACGAGAATGTCAAAAACTCGTGTCAGTACTCCTTAAATTTACATCATCTCACCATCCTACTTATTCTTTCGCCGTGCTTTTCTTGTTTTGTTTTTCTGCGCGTCCGTTATATGAGTCTAGCACACTATTTCTGCTACGTTAAAGCAAGCATCCGGCGTCTCCTAATGGAAACGTAGTGTCATTAGCCCGCTCTCATGATCGCTTTGAATTTTTTGCGACTCGCAAACGGCGACAAGAGCGCCTACATATCGCGCGGAATTTCTTTACATTCCAAGCTGTGACGCATTCGAAATAGCGGCGCTGCCCATTTCAACTAAGGCAAACAGGAGCTTTCCTAGAATGACTGAGTCGGTCTTTTGCTCTCTCTTCTTCTTCTTTATATACAGATTCTCTTAAAACAAGCAACCGGCCTTCCGCCGAAGAAAGGTCAGCCACTGCAAGAGCACGTTTTCCAAGCACAGCCAAAATCGGGAGCTTAGGAGAGAGAGTGACGGGGGGAGGACTAAATGTCTTCTCCAACGCACCTTCTGCCGTTCTCCTTTAACGCTACGTAGATAAGTATAACGAAGCCACGAACTGCGAACGTCGGCAGCGGTGAATTCGCTCGAGGCTGAATCTGCCAGAGCAGACAGCCTCCTTTAGAGGTTTTAGAGGTAGTCCTCTTTTTAAAGGCTAAACGGAGTGCAAGAGACACAGAGAGAGAGCACCGGTGGCGCTGCTGTCGCCGACGTCCTCTCGCTTTTGACTCCCTGACGATTGCACTTTCTTGGAAAGCCCCCAACTGCATTGGGAAAGGCGGCGGTGAGAAGTGGCTGAGAGGGAGGAGGGTTTGCTGCTCCTTCCTACGAAGTGCGAGCTCCGTATACTGGCACACAGAAGAAAAAAATCGGCAATTAATGGAAATCGAAGAAAGAAGGTCGAGCTTTTGAGGCACGACTACTGATGTTGTCATATACATACGCACGCTTGCGAGAGCGTCGTGGGATTTAAAGAGGCCGGTGTTTTGAATTTTAACGACGTATAGCGCCTACACTAAAGCAATGCGCCAATTTTTTCACAATTTTTAGCGCACAAACACACGACCACGAAAAGTAGAACACACACATCAGTTGATAGAAGCGCAAGTGTGAAAAAAAGAAATAGATCTGTGTCAACTAGGTCGACTAAGAGTTCTATTTCAATGCGCTTAGTTATCATTTTACTGCAAATTATATCGATCAGTTAGCACTAGAAAGTGATTAGCGATAGTAATCAAGTACTATAAAGCACGGCTGTGGATGAGAGAGAGAGAGAGAGAGAGTGAAATTTCAAAAAGAAAATTGCAAGCATAAAATAGAAGCAGCTTGCGCGGGGCAAGAGAGGGTGGAGATCATAGGGAGATTCCTTAGCTAGGACACTATCCTAGCGAACTTTCCTAGCGGCGTTTACTTTGTGAAGCGTGCTTTGTGAAGCATTAGCCTCCTGTAGGCTTAAGACGATGATGACTTGCCGATATCAGCAATCACTTGTCCATAATCAGTTGACATTAGCCAGCAATATCTAAGACTAAGCGATCTGAGAGAAAAGAGACAAAAGGGACAGAGTGTTGCGGAAGTATGGACGGATGGTATGACGACAAAGGTAACTTAAATGAAAAAAAAAAATTGGCCGTGTATCTGCGTGCTTCGCAGCAAGTGTCCTCGAAAGACGATACTCTTCTGCCGTCTGTACTCTACGCTGTGTGAGATATGAACGCCATCTGGCAGCGCCGTCGGGAAACATGAGCTTGTGCAGAATCCCTGGGCAACTTCCAGGTTGGCAGCACCAAATCGTCGGCAGAGGCCTTTATCGTACATAGCGTCGCATTTTTAGCGCAGCCTAAGAAACAGCAAGGTCTTTTGAATTACGTGTCTATGTATTTTCTAGTAAAGGAACACACCACCTAATACTTACGTATTGATGTTGCGCCTCACATGCGCGTAATATTTGCCTTTTTATCGACAATGATCACAAATATAAACGCAGCTACTAGTTCAAGATGGCTGGGCGTTAGGCAAGGGACTTAAACTTTGGCCGGGTGGCTGAATCGCGTGACAGACAGATAAACAGAAAGACAGACCAAAATTTCTGCGTTCAAGTATCCCGAGAAAGAGTATCGTCCTTAAAAAAAAAACATGACATGACGAGGACCAGGCGGCGCCGAGGTCTTCAACGTTAGTAGCTTATAAATAGTACATCGCCTCATCTATTTGAATAGGATTAAGAGGAGGAGTGAGCCTACAAATGCATTCGCGAGTGAGCGGTGCAGGCTAAAGCGTACGAGCGACCCGTGTACTGTGCGTTGTCAGTGCACGTTAAGGTGGTCTAAATTTCCGGAGCCTTCCACTACGGCCTTTCTCTCCTCTCTGTCTCTTTCACTCCCGTTCCCACCACCCCCACGGGCGCTTAGCCGTGCTCCCTACATGGGCTGCAGAAATTAGCGTCCCTTCCTAACCGAACCACAATCATCATCATCATCGAGCGAGTTCTGAAGGCACTGCAGCTGGATGTGGGGATTTCGCAGCACAGTGTGAAAAGAAGTTTCGCAAGTTCTCGCACGCGCCGGGGTATGCACATGCACGGCCGGTCTGGACGCGTCCAGACCGGCCGTGGCACATGTTTGCGCGTCCTCCTGCTCTCCCCCTCCGTAGAGAAGGAGCCGTTGGCAAACGGCTCCACGTGGGGAATTTCGGCACCTCGTCAAATCCGCAGAGTCGCACGGGCCGCGTGTGTGTGTTTTAACTACTCAGGTCGAAAGCATTCATTATAGAACTGGGCGAGCGAGACTGAATGTCCCGGAACAGTGAGAGTTTGATGAAAAGCCACTTCGTTTCTGTTTGCTCACCGGTTGGAACGGCGGCGGCGTTGCTTCACCGCTCTAGTTTCACTAGTTCTGTGCAGCACAGCCAAGGTTACGAGGCCGTCGAGCGCAGGGTTATTGCAAAGCGACACGAACTGGCATTGTTCGGACGCGCATCTGCGTGACACTCCTGCCAACAGAGGGCTCACCACCTCCTCCTCCTTCCAAGGCTGCCGCTGCCGCTGCAGCGCCCACCATTGGAAGATGCCGTGGCGCGTCTAACAAGTGTTCGCCCTCCTGACTGGCTCCGAAGAGTCCTGTAGCTTCCACAGTGCTGCACGGAACTACTGAAACGGAGCATACACACACGCTCCTTCTCTTCACTCTGTGCCTGCGTTACACTATTGCGCGCAAAAGCTTTCTAGCTTCTCCAGCTTATCTGCGAGTTTCATTTAGTCTGTTCCCGGTATTTCGGAGGCACTCCCGTTGCTAATGTTGATCATCGCCGTTTTTTTTTTTTTTTTTTGGCTCGCAGAGATTCGACGGTGAGTGCGGTTCTGTGCACGTTCCATTGAATGGGCCCGCGGTGAAAGCAACGCGATAGAATAAGGCGCAGCTCCCGCAGTTTTGCGAATTTTAATGCCTGCGCCTACGGCACGTGTGGCGAGAGAGCTTCTTGTCACTCCCGAAACTGCATAGAATTTGTATTCGCGCGTAATTCGCAAGAGGCTTTTGGGGATTATGTGGCCGCAGGAAGCAAGGACCGGGTTAATCGCATAAATAGAGCCTTTTCGTGGCCTGCATATGCATGATGAATGATAATATGATGATGATGATGATGATGATGATGATGATGATGATGATGATGATGATGAGGAGGAGGAGGAATATGATGATGATTATGTGACCCACGCCGACGCACGTGTCAGGAAGTTTACTACCCCGCCACGGTGGTCCGGTGGCTATGGTACTCGGCTGCAGATCCGAGGGTCGCGGGATCGAATCCCGGCCGCGGCGGCTGCATTTCGATGGAGGCGAAATGTTGAGGCCTGTGTGCTGTGCGATGTCAGTGCACGTTAAAGAACCTCAGGTGGTCGAAATTTCCGGAGGCCTCCACTACGGCGTCTCTCATAATCAGAGCTGGTTTTGGGAGGTTAAACCCCACAAAATCAATCAAATCAGTCAGCCAGTTTGCTGGATGACCGAATCAAAAATTCAAGCGTGCTCCACGCCGTAAAAATCGTCGGAACAGCGAAGTGTCATGACCTATATTATGACCTACCAGTTGTCATGACGTATCAGAAACTAATTGATGTCCCAAAATTTTCGTTTGGGGTAGCACTGATAGCAGTGTCGCAGTGTTGATAACATAGTGGAGTGCTAATAATATAAAGATTAAGCGTATTAATAACGTTGCATTTAAGAAGAATCACTTTTTGGACTTTACTGCGATTTTTGCTGAAAACAAATAATGAAAATAGACCATAATCAAAAGAAGAGGCGTGCAGGACACGGACACAAGGAGAGCAGTGAACAACACGAACGCCGACTAACAACTGATGCACAGCACAGAGGCATGGGGTTAATGTTGTGTTTACGGCTCCCAATAAGTTAGGAAGGGTTTGTGCTGCAGTGCATAGAAGAAATGAGCAGATGGAAGGTAAGAAGCGAACGGATATCTGTCCGGTTAAGCACCTAGCCAAGAACAATTTCACCGACTGTCGCATGGGTGTGGTTTATAAGATTCCTTTTAGCTGCGGACGTTTTTATGTAGGGCAAACTGCGCGTTGTATTAATCAAAGATTAATTGAACACAGAAGGTCGCTATCAGGTGGGACGCCGTCCAATCTATCCTTGCACTGCCAGGTCTGTAGCTGCGTGCCCGAGTTAGACAAAACCGAGATCCTGTACAGGCATAAGAACGAAGATACGCGTTTATTGGTTGAGGCCTGGCATATCAGTATTAGTGGAAGTGCATGCGTGAGTCAGCCGTCGATTAGCTTAAACAGAGAGGAGATAGAAAGCCTTAGGAGTTGTCTATCGCGAAGACCGGCACGTGTAACCGATTGACAGGTGGCGCTGCCATTCCGAGCCTGCGCAGATAAGCTGTGTGTCTTCTTTCTTTTTCGCCTCTGTGCTGTGCATCAGTTGTTAGTCGGAGTTCGTGTTGTTCACTGCTCTCCTTGTGTCCGTGTCCTGCACGCCTCTTCTTTTGATTATGGACTGTTACCAACTCGCTCAACTTTCTGTCCTATGAAAATAGATGTGTTTTTTTTTTTTTTCAATATAGCCAAGGCCTTCAGCAAGTGAACCCCTCCCGAAAGAAATTCCTGCCTACGGGCCTGGACTGACTTGCTGTTGTGACTGTGATATATGCGTAGTTCGCTGCATTGTACTTCTATATATTGAGTGAATCGTATTTGTCCCCACAATGGAGCCGGCGTGTACGAGATATATAATGACGAGCATAATGCATTCCTTCGTAAAGTCGGTTGGTATATAAAGAAGAAGTGTTACGGATATAGAGAAATAGCACCTTACTATATGGTAGAGCTATTGCAGTCTTGTCGATGCTGGGAAGGGGTCTGAACACCCCGTGTTTAGATCATAAAAGGAACGATTCACAGTACATCGAAATCCACGAGAGGAGAGCTCGTTAGAACCGTCCGAAGAAGCACAACCTAAAATGCAAAATGGGAATGCCGGTTGTGACTCGCAGCATTGACACGTAATTTGTTTATAGAGCCGACGTCGTAAGAGTTCCAGAAGAGTGCTGCCTCCTTTCAGCTGCAATTGTAACGCAAGTTTCCGCAGCAACATGTTTCGAAAGTACGCGTTCACATGCTCAGTAATAGCGACGGCGACACGTCAAAAAGACAGCCTTTCATGCTGCGCACCCTACCTTTTTTGCAAAGTCTCGATCACTTTCTCTATTTGTACTCAACGACGTGACCACGACTATGTATGGGTAGGGGGGGCCTTTGTCAGGCAGTTGCATCTGCCTTTAGCCCCCTCATCCCAGACAATTGATTGTCTGAACGAAGTTCAAATTCAAATTCAATTCAATTCAATAAACATCATCTCTTGCATCCGCGGCACGTGGGCGCAGCTCGCTTACTAAGGCAGTACGTCAACAGAAATGGCAGGTGCTTCTTTATTATTTCGTGCAATACGGAAAACCATTCGAAGGGAACGAGTTATGTGAAACTTCCCCAAGTATCGCCTGGGAGATTCTAAGGTCCACGCCCTCTTAGCTGAAAGGACCACCTCTTATACAATGGAGCACGTTTTGACGAAGGTGCGGGAAGCCGAGGTTATGAATGTTGAATTTCTTGACGAAGGCCTCGGCTACCCCTAACAATCTGACATAAAACATAACAAAAAGATGCAAAATCAGGTGAACTTGTAGGTGTCACGTGGAATGAGAGTGCAGGCATTCAAGAGTTGTTGTTATGTGGGGTTTTACGTGCCAAGACCACGCTAAGATTATGAGAGACGCCGCAGTGGAGAGCCCCAGAAATTTTGACCAGCTGGGGTTCTTTAACGTGCACTTTATTGCACTGTAGGTGGCGCGCCCTTTTGCACAGGACAGACACAAAGCACTTGTGGCTTCTCCTCGTTCTGTCTACCCTTCGTAAAGTTCCGTGCTACCTAGAACAATTAATCATTAGCAGCTCGCACTGTCAACCTGTCTGCTCTTAACTCATTAACAAATTAGTCATGACATAATTACGCAAAGACCGGGAGAGTTAATTCTCATCTTCGCCACACCACTATCTCTCGTGTCCGCACTGTTCAACCAAATCTCGTCCGCCTTACCAAACGCCAACCAGCTACCAGGGCTCTCTTCGGCGTCTGCCACGACGGAGACACTGTCTAGAACCATGCATTGGGCGCTTTTACTCTGTTCCTCTAGTTCCGTAGAGCGGAGCCAAGGCTAGGAGTTCAATCGCAGAAGTTTTGCAATATGGGACGAGATGTCCTTGTTCGAACACGCATCTGCAAGCCGCTCCAGCCAATAGGGGCCCCCACTTCCTTATCGTCTTTCCAAGGCTGCCGCTGTCACCGCAGCGTCCACCATTGGCAGATGCTATGGCGCGGAAGGATACGCTTAACATGTGATCGCCCTCCTGATTGGCCGAAGGGGCCTGTAGCTTCCACAGTACTGCACGGAACCTCTGAAACGGAATATAGCTAACCCACAAGGTGGCACGGGGGCGACACGCCCACAGCATTAGTGGCCCGCGTGCTCCAAGCATTCACAATAGGGAGGCTAAACAAAAGAAAATGAAACAGGGTGGGCAGGGGACATACTGCGTAGACCACTGCACTGTTAGTCGCCGTAGCAGCACCACGTAGTGCAAATCCAAAAAAGAAACAATAAACGGTCTAGACAAGAAGGCCACTGGAAGACTGGCAGCGGTTCGGCAGGAGTCGGCAGCGCGCGCGGCGTGCGAAGAAGGCGTAGTAAGTTCGCGGGCCATGTGTGGCGTCACCTCGATATAGCGCAATGCTCGCTATACAGTGCAGCACACGCCCGTGTGTCCATCCTGGACCACCGCCTCCCGTGACGGTTGACGCCAAGCGCGCGCGTGCGCGCAATGCCAAGGCGGCAGCGACGGCGACTTTGACACCGTTTGAGCAAGCGGCCACGGGACGACAGGCGAGAAAGAAAGAAAGAAAGAAAGAAAGAAGAAAGAAAGAAAGAAAGAAAGAAGAAAGAAAGAAAGAAAGAAAGAAGAAAGAAAGAAAGAAAGAAAGAAAGAAAGAAAGGGGTGTTGCTGCAGATCGCATACACTGTTCGCGGTCTCACTACGGTCTCACTCCCTACGTTCCAAACAACTCTCCTCCTCTCCAGGACAATGATGAACCCTCCAAGAGAGTGTCGTCCCCACGGTTTAGGTATAGCGTCTACGTGTGAGGGACTGTTACCGAGCCTTTTTATTTTACATTCTTTCTTTCTCCCGCTCTCCTTCATATATAGAACGTCCCGCTGCCATAGATGCGCTGAAGACCGCACTCACGTCCACGCACGCGACGGCAGCAGCATTGCTCTCGCAAGGTGGGCTGTGAAAAAGGAAACGCGGCCGGCACTTGAGATGCAGCTCAACCGCCAGCCATGGCAGCCGCCACCGCTGGCCGCCCGCCGGTGTTGTGTCCTTCTCGGCGTTTGATGACCCTCCCACGGCGGCTTTCTTTTGCTGGGGACGCGCGTCATCGCGTTGCGGGACGCAATTAGAGAGGTGGAAAGGAGGGAGGGACGACTTCTCGTGGGTCATAAACTCGGCCACTGTCAAAACGCCCTTTTGAAACGACGGCCCACGCGGCGCATCGAGTGGCGAAGATGACGGCTGACGCGAGCTGAAGAGGCACGTGGCCCCATTTTGAAGGACGAGCGGCTGGCAGAGTTTGGAGAAGCGCCGGCGTCAGTCTGAGCGTTCTTTTATGGAAATTACGTAACTCTTCCAACAGTTACTGTAACTGTCCCTCGCTTTTATCGCCACACTTCAAGCGACGCTTACGTATTGCGGTCCCCCACAGAGAGACAGGGACGTGACCGTTATTTTATTGTAACTCTTCCAAAGACTGTAAATATACCTTTATTTTTTTTTAGCGCCACACTTCAAGCTCCGCTTACGTATTGCCGTCACCCATAAAGACAGGCCGTGGTCCTTACTTTATTGTAACTCTTCCAGCAGTTACTGTAACTCTCCCTCTCCTTAACTGTCACACTTCGAGCGTCGCTTACGTATTGTAGGTCACCCAGAGTGACAAGGATGCGTCTGTGATATTATTGGGAGGTGGCTCTGACTGGCACCTTTCAAAAGTAAAACCTTTTCATAATGATACAGCGTGATTTTCCCGAATTTTTTTTTCGGTACAACGACTACTTGATATTGCCGCATCCGCTTTTAACGAATTCCAGCACCTATAGTTCACCGTATGGAATATTGTGTGCCGGTGTGGCTAGAGAAGACGTGTGAAGGGCGCATCCTGTGTACCAAGCCGTGCGTTCCACATGGCTCCTCGTCCATTAATTCTCTTTGGATGACATTTACTCGTGTAGCTGAGAAAGACATTGTTTATGGCGTGTTCTAAACGCTTCGGCCCGCGCGTCAGTTTGCTCACGAGGCCGCCGGTGCAGGCTTCCTGGCGCGACGAAATGCCGCGCTCCTTACATAATCTGAACGCGTACTGCGAATTCTGCGGAAGTTTCGTATACGGCTGGAACTCAAGATTCAACAGCCTCACTCATAAGTCGATACGATTGCATAAATAAAAAAATGATAGTTATGCAGCGCGTAAACCCTGGATGGGAGCGCATACCAAGTGTTTCATACTAAACACAATCCATTGTTAGGGGAACGTCACTATCTGCGAGGGAGTGATGAAAACCTGAGAAGGACCCAAAGCAGAGACGAACAAAACTGACAAGAACGCACGGGTTGTTCCAGGTAACTTGCGCCAAGCTATAAGAACATTCTACGCGGCCTTAGCGAAATTTAAACAATCTATGCATCGCTTACTGTCATCTTCCCCATCTCAGACTACCTTTATTATGATCCCAAGGAATGGATTACCATTGATCAGTTAACCAAACTTTTACACCGTTGCATATAAACGCACGATGTTCAGCGCAGAAGTTGTAGAACGTCTGTAACTATTGGCCCCGAAATCGACATGTAGGTGGCAGCACCGTCCCCGCGTGAGTGTGGGTAGGCGTTCGCCGGCGCGCATAGAAATGCACACAGCGGCGCTCTGCTGTGAGCGGTACTCGGCTGCCACCCAAAATACGCGGGTTCGATCCCGGCCGCGGCGGTCGCATTTTCGATGGAGGCGAAAATGCCAGAGGCCCGTGTACTGTGCGTTGTCAGTGCACGTTAAAGAACCCCAGGTGGTCTGAATTACCGGAGCCCTCCACTACGGCCTTTCTCTCCTCTCTATCTGTTTCACTCCCTTTCCCCCACCCCCACGGACGCTTAGCCGTGCTCCCTACATGGGCTGCAGAAATTAGCGTCCTTTCCTAACCGAACCACAATCATCATCATCATCATCATCATCATCATCATCGGTTTGAGGCAGTTGTTAGCTAAATAAAAAGTCACAGTTTCGCCGCAAGGGCGAAGCAATGAATGCGATAGCAAGAAACTATAATGCTATATGAAGTGAGGCTCGCAGCTTCAGGAGCAATATTAATTGTAGAAAACATGCACTTGCTAAGTGAGCGCTTCCCGTGGGCAGCGCGTCTGGTACAAAGGGCTTTATACGTTGTGTGTCACAAAGCTACACATACAAAGGCAGGGGAGGCCGCTAAATGAACAAACAGAAGAATGAGCGCGAACTATCAAGCGAAGCACGCACGAAACGAACGCACAGATATACACCGAACGAGCGCGAATAAGCTGTCACAATGGATACTCTCAGTTTGAACAGCGCTCCTGTGTCAAATGCGGCCGAAGCAGCGAAGGAAACTAGCGTGTTTCAAGTGTCGAGCAGTGACACTGGATAGTTCGCGCTCATCTTCTGTTTGTTCGTTTAGCAGCGTCCCTTGAGCTCGAGTGACTTTCGTATGCTCCCGTAACATCAGCGCGGACATCACGGTGAAAGCTCGAAACATCCCTCTTCTTCTCACCACGGGATAACCACGCGAGCAGACAGCGGAAGGGCAAAGTTCTCCCTGCGCAAACATTAGAAGAAGCGAGCGAGCTGGCCGACGACCTTTAAATGCGCCCGTTGCGCTCCTCGCGCCGTCTCGCTGGTAATGAAGAAACGCTTATAAGCGCCTGCCGAGTCCTGCCAGCGGTAAAGGGTGTGTATATAAGGCTCGCCGTTAGCGCCCTAAAGGATCTGCTCTTTGTGGCGTTGTGGTTAGCGCCACGCGCTGCGGAGCGAGAGGTCGATTGCGCTCTTCGGAAGCATTTATCTGAATTACTTTTCTTTGGGACCTTTATATATATATATATATATATATATATATATATATATATATATATATATATATATATATATATATATATATATATATATAAGGCCTTATTTCTTCTCTCTTCCTTCCTTTCTCACTTTCTCTTTTTTTTTCCGGTTCTTCAAGCCGAGGGGGGTCATGCTAGTGTTGAACCAGGTGCCGGAGTCCGCTAAAATAGACACTTGGCATTGCATTGTCTATTTTAGCGGACTCCGGCGCCTGGTTCAACACTAGCATGACCCCCCTCGGCTTGAAGAACCGGAAAAAAAAAGAGAAAGTGAGAAAGGAAGGAAGAGAGAAGAAATAAGGCCTATAAGCACTGCTGCTGTCTGGTGCCCTCCAGTCACCCCTGGAGAAGGGTCCGAGTGGGACCCGAAACGTCGGGATTTTCCATCTTTAGAAGTAAATTTTACTTTTAAATGATTATAATTTGGTTGGTGTCCCCCTGTTTTCACCTTTAATTTCGTCCCAACCAGACAGATCTCTGTCAAATGTTCACCTTTAAATACATACATACATACATACATACATACATACATACATACATACATACATACATACATACATACATACATACATACATCACAATGCAGTTTCAAAAACGTTAAACCCCGCAACTCATTCTACGCTCTCAAACTGCTGCATGTATGAGTTTCACGCGATTGTTCTGTGTACAAGTTACGCACACTTTATAATATCGCTGTGTCCATTATGTTTTTGATATTCTTCGTCAGCATTGTTGCTTGGAGTGTTCGTCCGTGACAAGCTTTCTAGCGCTGCTGCTATATGGTAGTGTTGTTCTTGGTACTGTTACTATATTAGCGCTTAATGGCGTGGTGCTGTTCTTAGTGCTACGAGATACTACCGTTGGGTATTCCTTCGCTGTGCTGCCTTTTCTCCTACGAAAGTAGGAGAGTGTATAAACAATTGTTTTTCGACCCCCCCCCCCCCCCCCCCCGAATTCGGGTAACACCGCGTTTAACGACGTCCACGCTTTGTCCCGGCACTTTCCACGTGATGACAGCATGTTGCGTTCTACAACACTTCATCTTCTCACATTTGCTTTCTTTTTCTATTTATATTTTTGTGTGCTTCTCGGTCACGCCGGCTTGTATCACCAAATTAAGGCCACCCGTTACAAAGGGAGCGACCACCAAAATCATTATCATCATATTAGCAGCCTTACGTCTGTCGGATAGACAGGTCTCGGCTCGTTAACCAACAGGATGCGAACTTAATTACGCTCTATACGTGGTCTAATGCACGAGGCTTCACATCAGAGCAGATTATTTTATCTCTTCGCGCCCGGTTTAATAATTCTGGCGGTTTTCCTTGGATTGATATAGTTATCTGGTTATTTAATTGACAAGATTTGGTACGGCAGGACAGTTCTGCGAGACGATAGCCGTTGGACACGGAGGCCTTGTAGAATGCGTAACCGTACACCCTATTAAAGAGTAAAATACAGCCAAGATCATCTATCACGTCTAAAGCGAAAAGTTAAGAAAAACAAACAAAAATGAAACACCACCAGAATACGCGGCGAGCCCGCGGGGCAGGACGGGTAAGGAGAGGATGTGGTTCTCGGTTTGAAAGTGATCTCAACAGCCGATAGTGTCAAGAGACCGCGCACGACTGGTAACGCTGATCGCTGATCACAGATAGGGAAATGAGGTCTCACCGCTCGAAAACGAGAAGCACGACGCGCCAGAAGCTCAGCGCACGCGCCTTTCGTGCGTATAGACCATCCAGGCGCCAAACTTAGTGCATATAGACACGCGTATTCTGCACTAGTAGTAAGGGCGCACTGACCAACACGTTGGCCGCGCTAGGCTGGTTCTGCGTGAGCAGACGGCACGCGTCTGCAAATGTAGGCTTAGGTGTCGGTTTCTTCTGCTTTGCCTTTCCTTCTGCCTTCTGCGTTTTTGCTGCCTTCTTTCTCATTGGCTCTTATGCCGCTTCACTGACTTCTGCTTGCTCTTCGTCTGCTGCTTCTCCATCTGCTTATTCGTGAACTGCTTCTTCATCTCCGTCTAGCGCATCACTGAGGGCTCGTTCTTCCTCTTCTTCTGCTTCTTCTTCATCTGCTTATTCGTGAACTGCTACTTCATCTTCGTCTAGCGCATCACTGAGGCCTCGTTCTTCCTCTTCTTCGCCGACTTGTATATTTCTTAGAATCAAACAAGCTCCTTGACCCTTATCAATGTGGGTTTAGAGAGGGTCGTTCGACTATTGACCATCTAATACGTATTGAGGCTCAAATTCGTGAGGCATTTGCCCACAAACAGTTTTTCCTCTCTGTATTCCTTGATATGGAAAAAGCGTATGACACCACGTGGCGATTTGGAATACTTAGAGACCTCTCCAATCTTGGTATCCGTGGTAACATGTTAAATACCATAGAAAGTTATTTATCCAATCGAACATTCCGTGTTCGTGTGGGCGATGCACTATCAAGACCATTTGTACAAGAGACTGGGGTGCCTCAAGGCGGTGTGCTCAGTTGCACCCTTTTTATTGTAAAAATGAATTCGTTGCGTCTGTGCATTCCACGAAACATGTTTTACTCAGTATATGTCGATGATGTACAGATAGCGTTCTCCTCGTGCAATCAGGCAATATGCGAGCGTCAGGTTCAGCTCGGCCTTAACAAGGTGACTAAATGGGCCGATGAAAATGGCTTCAATTTAAACCCGCAGAAGAGCAGCTGTGTACTTTTCAGCAGGAAAAGAGGTCTGCATCCTGAACCCGGCATTGACTTAAAGGGTCAGTGTGTACCCGTTAAATCCGAACAGAAATTCTTGGGTGTCATTCTTGACCAGAAACTTTCATTTGTACCTCACTTAAGACAGCTGAAAATAAAGTGCATGAAAAGCATGAATATTTTAAAGGTATTGTCACGCACTACATGGGGTAGTGACACAAAATGTCTCTTAAATCTATATAAAAGCCTGATACGATCACGTCTAGACTATGGGTCTGTAATATACCAGTCTGCTTGCCCAAGTGCTCTTAAAATGTTGGACCCTGTCCATCACTTGGGCATTCGGCTTGCCACAGGAGCTTTCAGAACAAGCCCTGTGGAAAGCCTGTATGTGGTATCGGACGAATGGTCGCTATACCTGCAGAGAGCGTACTTAGCTTTAATGTATTATTTTCGAGTGAATGCAAACAATGACCACCCCGTCTATGCTGTTATTAACGATCTATCCAGTGCGCAACTCTTCCGCAGCTACACTGAGAGTGCCTTTCTCACTGCGTGTGAGGGATGTGGCCGAGGAAATGGGCGTTGAAATCGTCGAACATAACATAATGGCACCACCTGCACACTTCCCACCGTGGAGGTGGCAGGTTATCCACACCGATTTATCTTTTCTAAACGTCACAAAACATGCTCCGCCCTCACAAATTAAAATGCATTTCTTAGAACTACGACACAAATATGCTTGCCCCGAGTTTTATACGGATGCGTCCAAGTCCTCTTCTGGTGTTTCATATGCTGCGGTTGGGCCGTCTTTTTCGGAAGCCGATGTTCTGCATCCGCAAACAAGCATATTTACCGGGGAGGCATATGCGTTGCTTTCAGCAGCAAAACATATTAAGCGCACAAAAATGCCAAGATCAGTCATCTATACAGATTCTCTCAGCGTTGTGAATGCTCTGACATCTTTCAGGAGACAGCGGAACCCCGTAATGGTGACGCTGTACCACCTCTTGTGTAACATGTATGCTTCTGGGCAGGATGTAGTGGTTTGCTGGGTCCCTGGTCACCGTGAGATAGCAGGTAATGTTCTGGCTGACCGACTTGCCACGTCAGTTGAGCAGAATCCTCGTGGTATGTCCATGTCCGTCGTGGCCTCGGATATGAAACCGTATATCCGCAGGTGCCTCCGTACATACTGGCAGCATATGTGGGATTCCGAATTATCCAATAAGCTGCATGTAATTAGGCCACGTTTAGGAAATATGCTGCAAAATTCAAAAAACCGATGTAACCAAGTGACCTTTTGTCGGCTTAGGATAGGACACACGTACGAAACACACTCGTATCTTTTGAGCGGCGGGGAACCTCCCGCGTGCAGCAAATGTAGTATGACGCTCACTGTCCTTCACGTCCTGCTGGAGTGTCGAGAGCTGGAGACGGAAAGGAAAAAACACTTTGCTTTAGCATATAAATACCACATACCATTACACCCAGCATTGTTCCTAGACACCGACCCGCTATTTGGAAACCAGGCAGTCTTGAAGTTTTTGAAAGATGTCGGTACATTACGTGTTATAAAGCCAAGAGACTCGTAGCACGGCCTCTTAGACGTTGAGACCGCTGCTTCGAGGATGGTTTCATTCGCACTCGCCAGGCCCTTGCATGCAAGGGTCCTTCGGAGACAGTAGTGCTGTTGAACGAGTATTTTAGAACCTGTGCTTTTATTACGATCCCATCGTACTCACTGTAAATATTTCATCTCATAATACCAGTTTTTAGCCTCGCGATCAGTTATCACAGTTAGTCATCAAACATCCATAGACCACCCCTCTTGCCATTACCGTAATTTTATGCTATATATATTTTACGCTCCTATACAGCGATTAGATTTTAGGCCCATTTACAGCCACGTCACATATTACCATTTTACCCCATAGGTCATCGCCAACATCACATCACAAGCAATGGCGCTCTTTGGCCACCCTTGGCCCTTGCGCCAATAAAAATCACATATCATCATCATCATCTTCCTCTTCTTCATCTTCTTCTTCATTGACTCCTGCTTGTTTCTGTCTGCCTTATCTCTCTATAGGCAGATCATCTGGCGCCTATACTCGCCGCAAACAGTAAAGAAAGAAAGAAAGAAAGAAAGAAAGAAAGAAAGAAAGAAAGAAAGAAAGAAAGAAAGAAAGAAAGAAAGAAAGAAAGAAAGAAAGAAAGAAAGAAAGACAGATGCTGCGTCGTCTGCATGCACGGCAACGTCCGAGTAGTGCAGAAGGGCCCCGTTCCAGTTTCGTCCACGAATGCCGAAACCCATCCGCGGGCGCGCGGGCGCGAACTTATATAAAAAGAGGGGCGTTGGCCGGCCTCGACTTCTTTATACTATACGCCTGTGAGGCGGCGGCACCTTCGAGACGCTCATTGCGATACGGCGTTACAGGATAGTCGTCGCCTTTCTCGCCCCGCGCACGTGCGATAGCTAGTTCGGTAGGCAACGCCTAATAATCACCGCCGGCTCGCTCGTCACACACCCTCCTCTATACAGAGTCAAAAGGAGCGGCGAGAACCCGTTACGTGTAAAAGCTATGCGCCTGCGCCTTGTGAAAGCCCTTTTTGCTTGAATGTCTGGAAGGTTCGGCTGTTGACCGGGACTGTGCTGCTGATGCGAGCCGCGTAGCATTCTGCGTTGAGACCGTTCGATCTTTCGCAACGCGTACCGGGAGTGTTTGCTGGGTGGACCACGTCAAGCCAAGGTGCGCGAGCCCTGTATGGAAGGAGTGTGCGGTTTCGCCGACTCGGTGATGAAGCGAGTTGAGCCTGGCTGGAGAGAAATAGTCGCTCGAGGTGCTGACGTCATGTGTGCCTCTGGCGAGCTGTTCTGTAACTGTCCACCTTGTGGATCGTACTTCCACCTTGTGGATCGTGTCCACCTTGTGGACATATGTCTACCTCTGCTCCTTGCCATCGAATAACCAGACCTAAAGGACAACTGCGGCAATTTTTTCCATCTTCCACTGATCTCAATCACATTTTCTGTATATGTTCTCCTCGGTACTACAATCATTTGTGCCAAGCCAGGCGGTTGCAATTCATTTAGTTTCCTGAAAATGAACTTTAAAAAAAATTTAGCTGATTCCCAGGCGAGCCACCCTGTGCTTCTGACGTCATCACCTTCAACGCTGCCTACCCGTATAGGCGGGCCACATAAAGCAGAACGGCGACACTTCAGCGCTGGAATGGTCGCCGTCAAGTTCAGAAGAGTCATTACATCGACGAGAGTTGCGATGTGGGCTTGTTGGTGGTTCATTTGAGAAGCTTTGATGTAGCGCAAAACAACACGCGGACACATGTGCACGTGTGTCCATGTGGTGCCCATATGTGCCTTCTCGTGTCCGTGCGTTGTTTTGCGCTACATCAAAGCTTCTCAATACATCGTTGGACGGCATCGCCACTTCCATTTTTTCTCGCACCAGCTCTGTACTTCTGATGGCGGGGAGGCTGTGACGTCATCGCATTCGCTGCGCGAAGCGTCTACCCGTTTCGGTTTTGGTTTGAACACATCATTCATTCGGTTATTTAAAATTATTGGTGAGTTTCTGAGCAAACTGAACGACCGTGGCTGCTTCAGAGCTACCAACACTATTGAAAAACAGCGATATCAGAATATGGTGGAAAAACCGCCGGAGTTGAACTTTAGCGCGCTGTATCTGAGACTTCAATCAATCAAACATGGGGGAACGAGGGTCGTACGCATCTCGGAAGCCAACGCCCGCCGTCTCGAAGCGCGCATTCTGTTCATCGTATTCTTTTAGAGGTTTGTCTGGAGTTCAGTGACGTTGAAATGACGTGATTGGACAAAACTGAAAGCAATGGGATCCTTTCGTCGGAGCCTGTTGTCGAACTCAATAGCCAGTCAGTGGTGGCCCATATGGACGCTCCTGTAGGTAGACAGGTACAAAATATAGCTCCCCTGGATACGATACAGCACACGCTCACGCATGTTACCTATTCTTGTAGCAAACGGTTGGCGTTGCTGTTCTTCAGTACAGCTATATGTCGCTGTCAGTCCGAATCTCGGAGACACAATGAGGCCGTGATCATGAGTACATGAGCGTTAGGTATACTATCAGCTAAGCTATAATTCTTTAGAGTGTGATTTCACAAGCCTCCTTTTAAGTGCCGATCACCTACCCAGTTCGACGAAAGCCGCGGTGTTAAAGAGAACCCCGGCGCTTTTTTCACCATTTTTTTTTATATCGCTGTTTTCCAGTGGCACTGACAGTCCTCAAGCAGGCAGGATGGTTCACTTTGCTGAGGAACTCACCAATAATTTTTAAAAAAAACCGAACGAACGATGCGTTCAAACCGAAACGGGTAGATGCTTCTTTCAGCGTGTGCAATGGCGTCACGTCCTTCCCGCCATCATTTATATGGAGCTGATGCCAGAAAAATGAAAGCTGCAATGCTGTCCGACGATATATTGAGTTATGGAAGCTTTTCTGAACTTGACAGCGACAATTTGACTTCTCAACTATCACCCAGTTGCTCCTGACCGTCAGCCAGCTCGGGTAGGCAGCGCTGAAGGTAATGACGTCTAAAACTATATGAAGCCTATATCGGTTTCACCTGCCTGGCTCGGCACATGCTATTACAGTACCGATGAAATTTTCATTCAGATCCACCGATACTGTAAAAAATCGCCGGAGTTGCCTTTTAAACATATTAGACACGCTAACACATGTCACCCACCTCCCCCACCCCACCCCTTCATTTCCCCCTCTCTTCTCTTTTACTCTCTTTCCCACGTGTTCCCTCTTCTCCTCCTCTCCTTATCAGGACGGGGGAGCGTGTGCAAAGCGTACAGAAACGAACACTTCAGAAGGCAGTTGCCACCCTGACGAAGACAGGTCCACTTGTATAAACGTTGGGTCCAGCGATATTCCCTGTTATTTATCGTTTATCACGATCTGTTCATCGAATCAAGCCTCCATCTTCCCTTGAGCTTCTGTTCTAGTTCGTGCTGCACAAGCACGCGCATCCGAACGCGGTCTGTTTGCGTCGCCTCATGCGTATGTGTATCACACACGCACGGACGCACGTGCAAATAGAAAGTCGCCCCTACAGTAGCGCAGAGGTGCGCCGGGCAGTGCCCAGCCCAGTCGCATGGTAGTCGCATCGCTTTATCATTCTGAGTGTGCGAGGCGTTTTCCTCGCAGAGGGGGAGGGTCTTACCTAGATCGATTGCACGTGCACAGCCCCGTCTCTATATGATATCCTCTACGCGTAGTAGAGTATGTCATATATATATATATATATATATATATATATATATATATATAACAGAATTGACGATGCGCCTCTTAGAGAACAACGGTTTATTAAGTCAACGTTTCGGTCGGAGCCCGACCTTTTTCAAGATATGTAAACCACAGGCCAGTGGTTTACATGTCTTGAACAAGGTCGGGCTCCGACCGAAACGTTGACTTAATAAACCGTCGTTCTCTAAGAGGCGCATCGTCAATTCTGTTATAAACTAGCGGCAACCCAAGCTATTTTTGCAGATACAGTCCTATATCTATATATATATATATATATATATATATATATATATATATATATATATATATATATATATATATATATATATATATATATATATATATATATATATATATATGACATCCTCTACTACGCGTGTCGTGCACGCACTGAGTCTGCTGGTAGGAGCGTGCCGAACTAGATCCCGGGATGGACGATTTAACGCTCCGTGATGGTTTTGCGAGATCTATCAATTAAACCGCACGCGAGAACCTTTCTTCTCAGTCGCCCGTACTACATTCTGTTGCTTCTCTAGCTCCCAAAATGTCATACGTGCCTCGAACAAGCATTCGTGCGTGTAGTAATGCGTGCTCAACGTCGTATTCACTGCTGCCAATGAAAGAAACAAGAAAGAAAGAAATGGAATGATTGAAAAGGATATTGATCGCATAATGGAACATAGAAAAATAAAGGAGGGGGGGGGGGGAGGGAGCGAAGGAACGGGGCATCGTATACTGCTACCGTGCTACCTTTGACGGTCTGCAGAAATATGCGCCTATTTCCTTTCCTTCGAACCACTCTCTCAGTCGACTTTTCTCTTCTTCAGGGATGATTTGGAACACAGACGACGCACGAAAACGCCGACCGGTTCGAAAGCGTTATTCGAGGGTCCCAACGTACGTAAGGTTCAATGCCCTGCCACGGTGGTCTAGTGGCTATGATACACGGCTGCTGATCTGAAAGTCGCGGGATCGAATCCCGGCCTCGGCTTCTGCATTTCGATGGCGGCGAAATGTTGAGGCCCGTGTACTGTGCGATGTCAGTGCACGTTAAAGAATCCCAGGTGGGTCGAAATTTCCCGAGACCTCCACTACGGCGTCTCTCATAGTCATAGCTGGTTTTGGGACTTAAAACCCCCACAAAGCGGTACCTGCTCAATAACCACTAACTTTTCGCATTCGCAAATGGCAGCCGCGCGGCCGTTCTGCGAGAAATTATACCGTCCTTATCCGGCGTATAAGTAGCATGTGAGCAGAAAACTTATTCTAGGACTGATAATGTTCCAGTGCAGCGTATGTGTACAGTGAGCTGCTTCCAACTGGGTGTTGTAAATTTATGGTTAACATACCTTTAAAATTATTACAACGTAAATTTTTACGGACTCCTTACAAAAGCCGATTCTTGGTGGCGATGGTGTCAGCCGCTGCCGCCAGTGTCCATAACCGCTATCACTCAATATACGAAACAAACAAACACACACACACACACACAAACAAACAAACTTCATGCCTGAGGGGATTAGCACTGTGCTCACTTGGAGCGTTGCCACCCATCCCTATGGCTCTCAGCATCTGTATGGGGACTTCGTGCTCTTAGGCATGGTTTCGTGGTAGCAGCGGTGTTTCAGGACACGATATATTGGTCAGTCGTCGGCTGTGGTTCGTCGGATGGGGTTTCAGGGATGAACTCCAGACGAGAGAAAAAAAAAAGAGGAGGTTGAAGAGTAAAAATAGGAAGACAATGATGAAATAAAAAAGTTGGCAGATCCCACGTGTACTGGGAATCAAGGAAGTGCGAAGCACACATGTGGAACGTAAAATGGATCTGCACTGTTGTCTCGCTATACCGATTTTGGTACGTGTGAAGTTAACGAAACAGCCGAGAGAGCACCAAGACCATGGCACGTAAATTATGCGGCTCATGACATGCATGTCATGATTTTTGTGTTATGACCTGTCATTTATGTTCGTCATGCAGTCGTGTTGTGCCATACCAATTTTAGCATACATCCCATTAACGAAAAGGTCAGGAAAGCACAGTCAGATAGATAGATAGATAGATAGATAGATAGATAGATAGATAGATAGATAGATAGATAGATAGATAGATAGATAGATAGATAGATAGATAGATAGATACGCTCAAAGTCGCCGAAGTTCGCTAAGAAGTGCTTCGCATTTAAAGGAGCTGCGCTGACCCTGTGTCCCTCACGTCACCTTCTGTATCAGTCTCCATCATGGCAAAGGACGTCTTGCCTCTTTCGTCCACTTTGGAAGTATTGTCGTTTCGACCGAGGGTACCGGGCCGCATTTTCGAATAGGACGCCTTCTCTCCTGCCTTTATTTTCCAAGATTGCTTCCGTCCTGCATTTTCTGCGTTGTGTGCCGCGTGTGCGGGATATATATATATATATATATATATATATATATATATATATATATATATATATATATATATATATATATATATATATATTGCATATCTTCTGGGATGATACTGTCTCTGACCTCCGGCAACAGCGCCTATTTGAGTCATCTGGTTACTTGATACTGTGTGCCGAATGAGCCCGGGATGTGCCTTCCTGTCCAGAAGCCCGACTGTTCAATTAGAGGCTAGTGGTTTCGTGACGCACTTAGCAGCAACCTTCAAACCGAAACTATAGTTTTCAGATAAGGCTGTTCGAAAGTAGCGGAAAAAACGTGCTGTGGTTCCAGATTTTTGCGGGAAACTTTGGAATTGCGTATCGCGATACTGGAGTCGTCAGCAATGAGTCCCATGGGGGCGGCCTTTGTAGGGGAACCCCACTGCGTCGCTTGACTTTTAGATGCGACGCAGCTTATGGTCGGGGCTATGTCACACCCTCCCTCCTTCCATCCATCCGCCGTGTGGCGTCCACACCCACACTGCGCACTACCCTACACGAAGCCTTGGGTTTTAGGGAGAACAATGGAAAGCTGAACATACCCGCGATTGAAAAAAGTAAGAGACGGTTAGAATACTGGTGGCAGAAGACCAGAGGGAACGGACAAAAATAAAAATAGGGAAAAACTATGCACTTTCTGCCATAAGGGGCAGAGAACTGGGCTATGAATTGATGTTTTAGCTATGGTATCATCGATTTAATTGAAGTAGATATAAAAGGCATGAGGACAACTTAAAGAGAGAGGGTGGGGGGGGGGGGGGAATAAAAGTTCTTAAATTTTTTTTACGAGCCCGGTGGCGCACATGTCACCGCCCCGTTACAAAGGGATGATTGATGATGATGATGATTGTGGTTCGGTTAGGATTGATTGGTTGATTGATTGATTGTGTTTCGGTTAGGAAAGGACGCTAATTTCTGCAGCCCATGTAGGGAGCACGGCTAAGCGTCCGTGGGGGTGGGGGAAAGGGAGTGAAAGAGATAGAGAGGAGGGAAAGGCCGTAGTGGAGGGCTCCGGAAATTTAGACCACCTGGGGTTCTTTAACGTGCACTGACAACGCACAGTATACGGGCCTCTGGCATTTTCGCCTCCATCGAAAATGCAACCTCCGCGGCCGGGATCGAACCCGCGTATTTTGGGTGGCAGCCGAGTACCGTAACCACTACACCACCGCGGCGTCCGTTACAAAGGGGGCGCTCATAGCATCCATCCATCCATCCATTCATCCATCGCATGCGCATCCTCCCCCTCCTCTCCTTGTCTCATCTCCTCTCCTCTCGGAATTCCTCCTCTCCTCTCCGAACGGCGGCCGTTGACTATGGAAACGCTCTTTCTTCGACGAACGCTTTACCAGCTCGCAAGGAACGAGAACGCGCCATCGCCCGCGAGAGGAAACGTGCAAGCAGCGTCTGTTAGCGTCAAACCGATGCAAACGCGATGTGCACCCCCCGTGCTGCTTCGCATCGCTTCAGGTCCCCTTTAGCGGGAGATGGTGTAATTTCTTTTTTGATATTTGTAACTATAGATACCTACATTTTCTTTGTTAGACTCAAAACCGACAAGTAAAACATTCACGTTCCCAGAATCATTAAATCAGCCAATGTCATCTCTGCTTCGTGTGACGTAGTCGGTGCTCCTTGTGACGTAATACGTTGCAAGAGCTGGCGGTTTCCAGCAGTGACTGAAACAAAACTGCGACGGCCTGGCGCTTGCATTGCAATAACATTTTGCTGACATGTTCCCAGTAGCCTCCACAACTGATCAGCGCTATTTACTGACTACGTTCAAGGGTTTTTTTTTTCAGAGCCCCCTCAATGTACTTATTGTAATTATAATAAGTCAAGTGTAATTAACTAGTCAAGTATTCGTTGGATTTTTCGTGTATGTAAGCTGAAATAAAAAAATGGCTTAAGAAATAGAATTGTACTGGGTGGCACAGGCGATTTCGAAGTATACGTGTTAATGATTTGTTGGAAAATTCTACTAATTTCTGCGTGCTCTGCTGGCAGCCGCGAATAGGCGCTCGTCTGTGTGATTCATGTGTCTCCTGTCTTCGTCTTGGTCGCGCTGCAATTTGAAGAGCGCGAATAGGCGCCTTGTTCCTGTACTGACGCAGATGACAAAGAAAACCAAATCAATGTCTTACAGTACAAGTTACTTGACTATCTAACTGTCACACGGCGTAGATTTCTACTGGTGCGTGGATAGTTACGCAATTTCTGGGGTTTTATGTGCGAAAACCACGCTTTAATCGCAACGCAAGCCGTAATGGCGAACTCCTGATTATGTTGAGCTTTTGGAACCTCCTCGACGAGAGACAGTTACCCACCCTGTGCTTTCCTCTTCTTTTTCAATTTAAAAATCTCTATCTTTCTACCGAAAGTATACGTAATCCTATCCTGCAGGTGTGCTACATCGGTAAAAAAATTTTTTTTTTTCTATCCCCTGGAAGGCGGCTATAGCAGCCGGTAATCGATCCAGTGGCTTTCTCAGCAACATCGACACGTGTGTGTGACGTGTGATGTTATGTGACTGCCCACAGTAGAGCGCAGAGAGGCAATCCCTTCAGTATGCACTCAACAAGCTGGACGACCGACCACTGTCGGAAGAGGGGATTCTTCGACATCGTCTAGACCTCACGTCGCAGAAGAAGGCCATGAAAGCGCTACTGCGCTTCTTGATATCTACCGGCCTTCGTGAACGCCTCTAAGTGGAACGTTCTTTGTGCGTGCGTGTGTGTGTGCTCGTGTTTTATTTGCTGTGCTTGTCTGGAATCTTGTACCCTCTCGCACTGTCATCTTTGTAACCCCCTCCCCCTTCTCCCCAGTGCAAGGGTAGCAAACCGGAGGCTAATATCTGGTTAACCTGGTTTCTGTATTTAGTGTACACAACGTAACTGGTATGTTTAAATTTGTGTACACAACGTAACTGCTATGTTTAATTTTGTGTACACAACATAACTGTTATGTTTCATTTTGCATGATGTACGGCGTTATTTTCTTTTTTTGCTTTTCTTGCTTTCTTTTTCACTGCTTTATTGTATTACTTTTTTTCTTACTCTTCAGTTATTATTGTAGAACATTACTGGTTTGCTTATTGTGTTATTTGTAGCATTTGTATGTTGTGCAACCCTATATTAACTATTATTGTATAAATAGGAAAAATCACTAGTTTTGTACATTTAACCACTCCCCTCTGTAATGTCCTTCGACCCTGAGGGTAAATAAATAAATAAATAGATAAATAAATAAATAAATAAATAAATAAATAAATAAATAAATAAATAAATAAATAAATAAAAAAAAAACCTCCTTGCCTTTCCTCTCCATCTCTCTCCCTCTCGACACGTGTGCGGGACGTTTTGACAGACGACAGGCAGCTGACCCTACATACACTCCCAGCCGTTTCCTGCAAGATACGGCAATGACGGTGAGTGCGCAAGCTTCGGAGTGCGAGCAGCACTGTCGTTTCAGTTGGACGGGCCTCTTTGGGGCACTCCTTATGCAATGGACCGTGCCTCGTTCACGCACCGATGTAGAGCAATAATTCGTCGGACGGAACCACGCGAGCAAGCTTGGTTCCGCGTCCCATATAAGGCGAAATCGTTTTATCCTGCGCAGCGGACTAATTGAGGTGGCGGTTTTCAGTGGGAAGCAGTTTATATGGAAGCGAACCAACAAGCGGGGATTTCAGATTTGGGCTTTGTTCAATACGATGGGTCAGCATTATAAAAAAAAACACACACACACAACCTTCAAGCAAAAATATAAAATAATCCTCAATGTTTGAATGGAGGCAAGAAGAAGGCATCAACGACTGAGAAGACGGTGAAGCAGTAACATCCTGTCTGAGCCCCCTGCTGTATCTGTCAATCATGACTGCGTAATCTAAATAACGAAAGGGCAGGGGTCAAGGGCTCGCTCTTTTTATTTGTTAGAAACAACTTAATGAGCAAACAGACAATGAAGCCTAGGAAAGCATACTTTGTAAATGTACTTTGTAAATACTTTGTTTCCTTTATTTTTCCTTTTTACAGTGACATCACGAAAACGCAGCACGAAATGTCCTGTAAAGCTATAATCAAGGTGGAATGTACGCTAGAGGGCAAAGAGTTTTTCTTTAAATAATGTGAGTGCTTTGTGCGAAACTTACCGCACTGACCCGCATAATCCGAGCACAGACTACTGATCGCTAATTCTTCACGCACTGTGCTTGTGACCGCGTGATATAAAACAATAATATGCACTACTATACACATAAAGGTGACATAGCAGAGGCCAGTGTGGTATCGAAGGTCATGTTCTGATCATGCCCAACAACATTCAAACCTCTGTGTGGAGTGTACAGCAAGACAACGACGACACCGACGTGGAGGTTCACATTGAGCTACGTTCTTGCGAAGACCACCTGAAAGACCACAATTCTCCACTTCGCGACATGTGAGAAATACCTTTTTTTTTAGTTTTCTTATATGAGTAGGCGTCACCAAAACGCATAATGTACGAGTGCCTGCTCACAAAACCCAGACAACCCCGATCTTTTAAAATTTGGCTTCACTTCTAGGCACAAGCGCATTGCCGGAAAGACATCTTTTGGGGGGCAGTATCAGCCGTTTTATATGCAATGTACGACGGCCTAAAGACCCTTTCTCAAGAAATTATGTTTGCCCGAGTGAGAAATTCAGCTTAGAAAGACCACACTGACACCTTGTCACGCGACGACGCAGTGTTGACATCATCGGTTAAGCCACTGCTGTCATAATTAGATGGTGTTACACTTCGAACCAAAGTTGTAGAGCACAAAATGAGTGAACTCATTCGTATCTAGTTTGCTACTACTACTACTACTACTACTACTACTACTACTACTACTACTACTACCAGGCATGCAAACACGGACGCGAGACGTCAGTAGCAGACAACCCCAACGGCGACTGGCCGAATGCTTGTAGATTTCTTCTCATCACACATCATTACTTTCGTAATCGGCTAACACGGACAGAGAGATAAACGAATACCCTAGCCGTATATACAGCTTTTATGTAAAGGCTTCTTCTGTTGAACGGTCACCTCCCTATACCGTTCCACCTAATACCGCCCAAGGTGGATACCCCCTCCCCTCCTGCCTCTTCATCCCGAATGTTTTCCGGCTACCCCACCCAAAACCCCACCGAGCGCTATCAGTATTGTGTTTATCATTGTCGTTCTTTTCTGCATATTTGAAATCTGTGATATAAAATGACGGCAGTTATCAACTTTATATTTTACGTACTTGCCTTTCTCCTTTTTTATTTGTATTATTTTCTTTCGCAGTGTTCCACACGTAACTGAGACAAATGGACCATGCGTTATCTTGCTGACGTCCTTAATAAGATGGGTCCGTTATTATTTTTATTTCTTATCATTATTTTTCAACCCTATCTAACTATTGTACAATTGCATGAATGTGTACCACAATGCCTGTAGACTTTCTGAACCCGCTCCTATAAATATCCCTTATGGGATTGACAGTCATCATCATCATCATCATCATCATCATCATCATCAGCCTATTTAGGTCCACTGCAGGACGAAGGCCTCTCCCATCGATTTCCAATCCACCCTATCCTGAGCGAGTTGGTTCCACTTTACGCCCGCAAACTTTTTAATTTCATCGCTCCATCTAACCCTTTGCCTGCCTCTGTTGCGTTTTCCCTCTCTTGGTATCCATTCCGTCGCTCTTACTGTCCATCTGTTATCTGTTCTCCTCATGACATGTCCTGCCCAGGTCCACTTCTTTCTTTTAATTGATATAATAATATCGGCTACTCCTGTCTGTTCTCTGATCCATTCCGCTCGTTTTTTATCTCTTAGCGTTACCCCTATCATTTTTCTTTCCATTGCACGTTGCGCGCTCCTTAGTTTCATCTCTAGTCTTTTAGTTATCCTCCACGTTTCTGCACCGTACGTTAGTACTGGGAGGATACAGTGATTGAATACTTTGCGCTTTAGTGAGAGCGGTAAGTTTCCAGTCATGAGTTCGTAATTCCTTCCGAATGCGCTCCAGCCCATCCTTATTCTACGGAGAATTTCTTTTTCGTGGTTGGGAGTTCCTGTTATTAACTGTCCCAGGTATACATATTCGTTTACACATTGTAAGGGTTCATTGTCGATTGTAAATTCCTGTTCCTTAGCTAGGCTATTGAGCATAACTTTGGTCTTTTGCCTATTCATTTTTAACCCAATTTTAATACTTTCCCTGTTTAGGTCATTAATCATGTTTTGTAGTTCATCTCCATCATTGCTAAAGAGTACAATGTCGTCTGCAAATCTTAAATTGCTGAGATATTCTCCATCTATTCGAATGCCCTTTTCTTCCCAGTCTAGACGTTTAAAGATTTCCTCTAAACATGCAGTGAATAGCATCGGGGATATCGTATCTCCCTGTCTCACACCTCTCTCGATCGGGATTTCTCTGCTTTTCTCATGTAGGAGTAGTGTGGCTGTGCAATCTTTGTATATGTTGTTTATGATTTTCACGTATACGCCAGGTACCCCTTGTCGTCGTAGAGCTTCTATAACTGCTTGTATTTCTATGGAGTCAAATGCTTTCTCGTAGTCGATAAACGCCATATAAATAGGTTTGTTATATTCGGCGTACTTCTCAATTACTAGGTTGATAGCGTGGCTGTGGTCCATTGTCGAGTAACCTTTCCTAAAACCAGCTTGTTCTCTCGGTTGGTTAAAGTCGAGGGTTTCTCTTATCCTTGTAGAAATTACTTTTGTAAATAGCTTGTATATTACTGGGAGTAGGCTAATTGGTCTGTAATTCTTTAACTCCTTTATGTCACCTTTCTTGTGGATAAGGATTATATTAGCATTTTTCCAACTGCGCGGTATACTACATGTCTTGACACATTTCGTGAAGAGCGATGCAAGTTTTTCAAGTACAACATCTCCTCCGTCTTTGATCAAGTCGGCTGTTATACCATCTTCACCGGCTGCTTTACCGCGGGCCATGCCTTTAGCAGCTTTTTTGACTTCGTCAGTGGTTATACATGGAATTTCAGTATCTTCCTCTGATTCTATTTCTTTTAAGGTTGTATGGTCTGTCTGAGAGCTGTACAGTTCCGAGTAGAAATCTTCTGCTACCTTTACTATTTCGTTGAAATTATTGATAACGTTACCTTGTTTATCTTTTAACAGTATTAACAGTATTAATAAATAAAAATAAATAAACTACGTATGTACCAAGAGATTTAGGTTTTGGTGGCTAACACTCCCAAAATCTAAATTCTGGATAGGTATACCCCTCATGAAAAGCCTTTGTGGTGCCGGTGTTCTCGTTTCTGTGGAAGATCTCGGTGACAGGAACCGACAAATATTTTTTTTCTCGTAATATCGCTGACGTCGCTTCTCATTGCCCCGGTATCCGCGAACATGGTGGCGACTATGACGTCAGTGCATTGTACTACGCCACTGTGCACGCCAGACTCGGCCATAATGCTAGAGTGCAATACGCGCCTTTACATTGTTAACGGTGCAGACACCGTAAAGCGACGACGGCCTTGAAAAAATACCCATTGAAAGCACTAAAAACTTTTTTTTTGAAGAAAGCGGCATTGCTGGATGTTACTAGCGCATTTGGTGTTTTCATCTATTTCGCCTTTTTGTGATTTCTATGATTATTTGTCAGGCTACTGTATTGTTATGTTATACAATATCTGTTATACAATATCAAGCGAGTGACATTCTTATTTATTTATTAAAGACTTTCTCTCGAAAGTACTGCCATGTGCTTGAACTTGTTTACGTATACCTTGTGCGTGTGTTTCTTCATTACTGTTCTGAAGGAACTACTGTTATTGTGATTATACCGGATTGCTTCGCATACTGCTTTGAAACCATGCGTGTTGAACGTTTATCACACCAAGGAGTAGCCGGCGCCTTATTTGTGCGCCAACATCGCCTAATATCATATAAATAAAAAAGCGACCAGAGAGGCTACGTATCCCTGGTTTATCACTTCCGATGGATCGACATTAAGATTCAATTCTGAGAGCTCTTCCGGCCAAAAGTGCGATATGATTATCAGACACAATGTAGCTATAATTTTAACCGCACGGGAGATTGTCCACGTGCATCTGAAGTCAGGTACGCTTTGTGTGCTTCTGGATTTTTCACCCACCGAAATTCTCCGGGAACCAAGTCGTTGGCTATCTGGAAAATTCTTGAGGAGGGTGGCGCGGAAGGGGGGATGTCACACCCCTACTGGGGGAGGGGGGTCGGTGTTAGGGAGGTGTTGAGGGTGTGCGTATATAAATCCCCTGATACACACAATTCTGAAATTCTCTAATCTTGAAACTCAACGCGCGTTTCCTCGTCTTCTCTTTTTTGTAGACCATTCTCATAATTCGCAAGTGCGCTTTTCCGCCCTGCACGTTTGCTCAACGGGAAAGCACCCGTCTTGCTTGAAATGCTGACGAAGTTAGGCGTACACCTGCTGAGGCTTGTCTTCTGTGCGTGTTTAGATCAGGAGCTCTGAGCCTACATTTTCCATGTCTCAGCGCAAGCGAACTACGCTTGTACTTGCTGCATGCAGAATTGACTACGCCGTCATTACTTGGGCAAACTGTGTTGCAGGAAAGCTAGGTTTACAGTTAGGAAAAAGGGTCTATTGCTCCGCGCTTAGCGCTGTTCTCTTAGAGAGACACTAAAGAGCAAAACTATTTTTCTCCAATAATGTAAATCACTCTTTCACAATACCAAAAGCATCACTCTTACGGCGAGAAGACGCTCAGTATACTCAAGCAAATGCGCAAAAGGAAAATGCACGTGGCAACACCACCTCCAGGTTCCCTCACCAACTCGCTGTGACGTCATAAGACCTTGAAGGTGCCTGCTGCGGCCCACATAACTATTCGCTGGTACAAACTGAACTGCGCTGTGTTCGCACTTAGCCAGAGAGCGAAAATTTTCGCCTGCTGGGTTTCTCTGATGTGCGCTGACGTCACACAGGCCTATAGCTCTCCTGCCTCCACCGAGGATGGAGGCAGAAACGCTGCAGGCCGCGATGGTATCGAACCATATCGAACACGCGTCTTTCTGGTCAGCAGTCAAGCACCACGTAGCCACTAGACCACAGCGGCGCACTAAGTCACTACCGTGAGTACGGCACGCTAAAGGGGAAACTTACCTCCCCCCTGTCCGCAGCGCCGTGGGTGTAATCATGGTGGTGTCTGTCTTCGGCTCTGTCACGGAGTCAGAAGTCGTCGAGGCATCCCTTTCGCTGCACATTCACGAGGAAAGAGTCTCGTAATCGCCGTCTTCACACAGTGCAAGGAAGGCATTCCACCGTCTGCATCACTCTCGCGAAAGTGACGTCACGTTAGTATAAGCGACGTTGCGTAAGTGACGTAACGTCTCTTAACAAGCACATCATCCCTGTTTGAAAGTTATCTCCGTGGGACCAGGTGCCGCGGTTCACCTGACGAGCATCATGGGACGCATTCACCGGCGAAATTTGTTGCGCATATCTTGGTCGTTATTCGCGGTCTTCTCGCCCTACCACGATGCAAGATGCACTTCAAGTGGCGGCGCTCCACGACTTGCTCGCGCTTACTTGCAAGGCGCGATCGTCCAGATAAAGTAGCATCGGCGTGCGCACCCATCAGCCCGCGGTGGCAGCGGCAATATCTATCGTCACTGCGACGAAGCTGACGAAACTTCAAGACAAGGGAGGTGTTATCGCCCGTCGCTATTGGCCTCGAGGGCCACCACTGGAAAGATCGGCGCTGCTGTCGTTGTGACGTGGTAAACCACATCACGTGACGCCTTCGCTGCCGCCGGCGAAGCGCACTGGCTTTCTTCACCAAGCCGGTTACTTTTCTTTTTGCTTTTACGCATGGAAAACTGCTCGGCCCCACACCACTTCACACATTCGACCGAGCTAGGTGTAATTTTCTCGCGTATATACCCTAAGACGAAGCGTCTTGGCTGAAAAAGCTGAGAATGGGGGAAACAGGCAAGTGCTCATACATTTCGAGTGTGTGGGAAGCATTCCGCATTCCGCCTTGCTACACCCACAGCAGTAGCAAGGCGCCCTCCGCGTCGGCCCCGCCGTGGTCAACAGGGTGCGGCGAATATCGGCTATGGCAGAAGACGTCATAAGTGTCCGAATCTAGGGGCCTTTGCACATTTCCTCTTTGTCGTCAGTGGACAAATGCTGCCATCATCGCGAAGTACAGGTACCTATAAAACGCAACCCAAGAAAACAGCTGTTGTCGTCGTCGTCGTCGTTATCGTCGTTGTTGTTGTTGTTGTTGTTGTTGTTGTTGTTGTTGTTGTTGTTGTTGTTGTTTCGTTCAACTTCCGACAGGAAGGCGCTGCGTGCCTACGTCCGCTCGCCGCTGCCACTTGTCGATCACGCCTCACGAGAGTACCTGGTTAAGGGAACTGCTATTTTCTGCAGTCCTTGTCGGGAGCACGGCTCAGCGTGCGCGGGTGCCTAAAGCCTCCTCTGTCGAGGGGGGGGGGGGGGGGGAGGAGTCGTTGAAGACTCCACCCTATTAGGGGAAAAGAAATGAAAGAGTGCAAAGGAGAGGAACGCCGTAGTGGAGGACTCTGGAAATATTGGCCAACACCGGCCACTATCGCCTTTTTGCCTCCATCGAACAACCGCCGTGGCCGGAATACAACCAACGCCCATCGGGTCAGCAGTCCGTAACCACTGTACCACAGTGGCAGAGTTTTTTTTTTTTGTTATTATAATTATTATTCTGGCTGGTGCGGAGAGCCCGTGTCCGTGGGAACACTCGCCAAGGCAATTCGCCGGCCGTACAGCACATCTCAATTCCGTGGAGCCGAGAATTAAAGAGGATTGTCGAAGCGACGAAAACAATAGGTTCGAGTCGTTGCCGGTGTCCCGTACGTGTCGAGGTAGCCGCGCCGACCGCTCCAGCTGCTGCCGTCTACAGCACGGAATCGAGGTCCCTTTTGGACGACGGCGACCTAACAATCTCCACTCGGTTTGAAAGCAAGCTCGTTAGCGGGTCTCTTGTTCTCGGGCCGTGAATCCTACACACTGTACAGCTTTCGCGTGTCGTCCCCGCCGTATTGTACATACATACACGGACAGCTCCGCTCGTATTATTCATCTGGACACCTCTCACACCTCCCTCCCATCTCTTTCTCGCTCTCTTTATTTTCGTTGCCCCGAAGGCTTAATTGCTCTCGCCTGCTGGAACGCTACGCGAAGCCATGAGGCCGGGAAGGCTCGTTTGACGCCGATGGGCGTCTGCACTGCTGGGCCAATTACGGCAAGGTTCTACGCTGCAGAAAGGTAGCGTGGTTTCGCGCTGCGTATATCTGTTTCGGTTCCTAAAGCTACCCGCATCTGTTGCGTGCTAACAAGACAATCAAGAGGTGGAGTGTTAAAGAGAGGAGGTGGCTGGAGGCGTAAACGTTACGTCCCTACCCGCTCTAGTCACGTGAAAGCTGATGAATAGTCGCTAATCAAGCAGTTAAGGGCCGATACGTGTCTGTGGACAGCGTGGACGGACTAGATTAACCTTGTAGTTACGTATAGCGTACAAATATCCTATACAACCTCGGAAGCACGAGATTATTAGCAGCGTGCCTTGGCGCTTCAGTTCGGTTGAGTTAGGAAGCGTCTAAATAGATGTGTGTCTAAGTGTTGCTGTTGCACCTGCGTAGGGTACGGCTGCGTGCGCAATACATTCATTGATTATCCCAGTCATTAACTTAAAACGTAGTTAGTCACTCATTTGCCAACTAATATTAAAAGTTTGCGGGCATGAAGTGGAACCAACTCGCTCAGAATAGGGTGGATTAGAAATCGTTGGGAGAGGCCTTCGTCCTGCAGTGGACCTAAACAGGCTGATGATGATTATGATGATGATGATGATGATAGCACAGGAGGAGGAGGAGGAAGAGGAAAGGGTGAAAGATAGGGAGGTTAGGCAGTGCTGAGACCGGCTGGCTACCCTGTGCAGGGGAAGATGGGTGAGGGGAATGAAAGATAATAGAAAGGAGACACGACAAGAAAGAAGAAAAAGAGAAAAAAACACACAAAAAAAAAACATGTTGACTAAAAGCCAAAGGGATGCTTGACGGGAAGCTGGAAACAGCAAGCGCAGTGATCGCAATGGGACCATGATTGCAACGAACACGTTAGTGAAAACGATTAATTAATGACAACGCGAGAATGGACGGATAAAGGGAGGAAAGACAGGCCTGGTAGGTGGTGTGAGGTGGTTTTCGTGGGTGAGCGTGATGAACATTGAATTGAAATTAATTGAATTTTATTCGCTGCAATACAAGCAATGTTTGCGGGGCGACCAGGCAGGGAAAAGCTGATTTTAGCGGTTTGAGAGCGACCTGGCCGCCGCTTTGGCTTCCCAACCCGCTTAGTTGAAGTTCTTCGCCTGCTTTATACCGACCTGGAAACCTGCTTGGTAGACAATGGCCATACATCTGAACCTATCACCGTAAGCCGCGGTATACGACAAGGCTGTCCTCTTTCTGCACTGCTCTTTGTACTGTGCATAGAACCATCACTACAGCAAATCCAGAAATGCACATCAATACGGGGATTCCCTCTCCCAGGCCAGGGAGAGGTGAAAGTGGCGGCCTACGCCGATGATATTTCACTGTTTATTAGAAACATGGACAACTATAGAGCTTTTCTGCAGATTTTTCATACCTATAGTTGCCTGTCGGGAGCACGACTCAATCCGGGAAAAAGTAAAGCGATACGCTTTGGTACGCACACTGAAGAGTTTCCTGATGGGGTCCAAATAGTTGAAGGAGTAAAAGTACTTGGTGTTACTTTCCTTGCGTCTGGAGAAGTAGCCCGCACCACCTGGACTGAGATTAAGCGTAAAGTAGATAAGCGCATTGAGATAGCCAGGACCTTTTCCTTGCCCTTTACTGAGCGAGCTTATCTCATCAAAACAAGCATAGCAGCATCTCTTTTCTATGTAGCCAAAATCGCTCGACCACCTCGACGAGTTTTGCAGAGAGTAGCCACCGCGTGTGGCTCTTTCTTTTGGGATGGCCACACCGAAAGCGTAGCCAGAGCACTGGTCCGCCTGCCAGTAAAATGGGGCGGCTTTAGCATTCTAGACTTCGAAGTAATGTGTCGCATGTTGCCATTGCAAAACACATGGGCACTTTTCGCAGACACGACATACCATGGCAGGAAATTAGCAGTGTATCTGATGGGAACCTCCAGAAGGGTTTTTGGTTTAACAGATGACACGGGACCGGCGGCTGAGCGGCCACCGGCGTTCTATACATACATGATAAAATCAATGCAGTTCTGGCGAAAGAACTATCCAGACTGTGAACTGACGGACATGACTCCCACTGACATTTGTGAAGGTATAGCACTGAAAATCTTAAGCGATGAACAACGCAGAAAGTGCCGAGCTAGAAGACGCTGGTCCTTCAAAAACGTTTCCCTTCCCGCTGAAGTCCGCGATTTCAATTGGCAAGAGAATGGAAAGCTCTCCCGACAGCCGACCGCCTTGCGGCGTGGGGTGTGGCACCCTCCGCCTCCTGTCCGCAGTGCGGTCGTACGGAAACACTCAACCATGCCCTTCACGAATGTCTTGTGGCGTGCACTTTCTGGCGCTTGGTTACCACCATGTTTCAAGTCAGCATGCAGTGGCAGTCTCGCCATAGAGACGGCTTTGTTGAGTTGATAATGGCGATCGGAGCTTTTGTCTTATGGAAGCGGAGGGGACTGGCGCGCCTGCGGGGACGCCCGCAGCGAGCCATGTTTCCTCTGTTGTACCGTTTAAGGAACCTAATGCTCACGCATCTAAACGAAGAATTAGTCATACTGGGGGAGGAAGCATTCCTTCGGCGCTGGTCCACACGATTCATTGTTATTAGGAAAAACAGAGTGTCCATGCCTTTCCTTCCTTACTGAGAAGGTAGGTTAGTGTTTGTCCTACTGTAAAAACCTACAGTGTGAATGTTGTATTGAAAAACCATGTCCTTTTCACATAATGTATGTGCTTGAATTCTTGTATGCAAGTGCAAACAGTCTTCATTGCATATATGCATATCTAGTATCATACACTGCGAACGTCATGTTTGCCTGTACGTACACATGTACAACATTGTATACTGTATTTTGTACTTTTTGTATTTCTTGTATTTTGTATTTTTCGAGTGCACAAATGAGTATTTGCCTTGTACTGTAGAACATCCGGAAATAAAATTCTCTTAAACAGGTTTCAAGCACTCAAGATAATAAAATACCGTAACATAATCTAACAATGATAATGCAGTGCGCATGCTCATGTAGCATAAAATAAACACACTTTTTTCAAGCCATGCATCATACTTTTACAGGCAAAGATATATTATTGACTATGAGCAGAACAAGTATGAAAAATGATTGATTTGTGGGGTTTAACGTCCCAAAACCAGCTCTGATTATGAGAGACGCAAGTATGAAAAATACAATACACATGTAGAAGTAGATAACATTTCTTTTGGTAGCGCTGAAAGTGCGAAGGAAAAAATTACTCCAAGAGGCAGAGAGAACAGAAGTCTGCGACGCCTTTGCAACATACAAGGGCGTCGCGAAACGGAAGGTAGGTAGAAGGAGTCTCATCGCCCCAGGAAAGCGAAGGAACACTGTAAGCAACCAGTGGTTGTCCTGCCCAAGGTGGTTGGTCCCGCTTTACACATAAACGACTGTTTCGAGCTTTGATGTACAGGTGGTATTCTCGGCACCTGGGACAGATGTCCAGGAAGATGATTGTGGGAGATCGAAAACGTAACACATGGTGGTATGCTTATACAGGAGAGACGGGCATATGCGAGTCTCAATCAAATGCACCAAGACCTTTGATTGATTGATTGATTGATTGATTGATTTGTGGGGTTTAACGTCCCAAAACCAGCTCTGATTATGAGAGACACCGCAGTGGAGGTCTCCGGAAATTTCGACCACCTGGGGTTCTTTAACGTGCACTGACATCGCACAGCACACGGGTCTCAACGTTTCGCCTCCATCGAAGTGCAGCCGCCGCGGCCGGGATTCGATCCCGCGACCTTCGGATCAGCAGCCGAGTGCCATAGCCACTAGACCACCGTGGCGGGGCAGCACCAAGACCGTGGTAACCTGTGTATACAATGGCAATCGAGAGGAGTCAGGCGCTCCACTGTGTAAGAGCAGCCCAAATTTTAAGGACGCGGTCATTTTGGAAAGTAGCGATAACAATTCATTATGCCTATAAAGGCGCGCAAACGCGGACACACGGAAAGGACACAAGGAACGCCTTGCCCGGAATTCAATCCCTCATTGTCAAACTTTTAGGAACGTGTTATAAGGCGGATCCACGTCATTGTGCGTACATAGTAGTTGTATGATGGCAGGGCCTGCCGGGCACGTCAACGAGACTGCACCGCCTAAAGGACGCATTATAGTCCAACGTAACGCCGACACTTGTCTCTGAGCGCAGAAATTCTGCCTGGCCCTTAAGTGATTGACATAGACTGTAAAGGTTGACCCTCAGTGACGTATGGAGAATTATTGGTCTACTTGGTTAGTATATATATATATATATATATATATATATATATATATATATATATATATATATATATATATATATCCTTTCTTCCTCTGCCCCATTTATTTCCTTCTCCTGAAAAAGTAGGCAGATATATATATATATATATAATTATATATATATATATATATATATATATATATATATATATATATATATATATATATCTGCCTACTCTTTTAGGAGAAGGAAATAAATGGGGCAGAGGAAGAAAGGCAAGGAAATAGAAAGTAAAAAGAAAATGTGGTTGATTCGTCTGTCAAAAGAATCGCTGTAACACGAAAGTGAAATGCCGCTTCGCATAAGCACATGAATGTTTATTGCCGCGGTGGTGTAGTGGTTACGGTACTCGGCTGCCACCCAAAATACGCGGGTTCGATCCCGGCCGCGGCGGTCGCATTTTCGATGGAGGTGAAAATGCTAGAGGCCCGTGTACTGTGCGTTGTCAGTGCACGTTAAAGAACCCCAGGCGGTCTAAATTTCCGTAGCCCTCCACTACGGCCTTTCTCTCTATCTCTTTCACGCCCTTTCCCCCACCCCCACGGACGCTTAGCCGTGCTCCCTACATGGGCTGCAGAAATTAGCGTCCTTTCCGAACCACAATCAATCAATCAATCAAAAACCGAGGTGAACTTTGTCCATTGCTATCGGTGTTTCGCTGGTTCGGCACCGTTTGACAGGAAAGAGGCCACGTTCATACATCGCCTCCATAACATAAAGGGCCAACCCTCTGTGGCAACTGAAACAGTTTACCTAATAGTAACTGGGCACAGTCTGGTAAATGCGGCGCGACAAAGGTATCAATCACATTATACTTGCGCCACATTGACCCCTCAACGTCGTTACCGTGCTTGGGCGCCTAACGCAGCAGTTTTCTTGTTCCCATCACGCTCGAAGAGCGGTCGGTGGGGAAACGCCACCCACGAAGAAAGGTGACCATTGCCTTACCGTGCACTGCGCTATTGACTCATTATACGCTCGAAGTGCACGAACGCGGCTATGCGCGCGGCTCTGCACGCCTTCGTCGAGGCGGACTTTGGAACGCGCCTGGAATGGTGCCGCCACCCAGGAGACACGAAGTAAAGCTGCAGTGATCCACTTTGCGTCTCCTGCATGGCGGCACCGTTCCGGACAATGTGCACCTCGATGCGCGCGTGCTGAGCCGGACGAGACAAGAAGGCGCGTTCGTACCGAATCGAGCACGTGCGGCGTTAGCGCAGTGGTAGCTCATCGGGTAGCTTTCGTCGTAGCGCGGGTTGCTGCGAGTTCGATTCACAGCGCATCAACAGCAGTTTTAGATGCGGGGGCTTCGTCCGTCCCTCCCTGGTCTCTCCCTCTGCCGTGTGGTGTCTACACCCGCACTGCGCATCCTCCTCCTCTCCTTGTCTCCTCTCGGCATTCCTCCTCTCCGAGCGTCTCGCGTTAACCCCCTCCTCTCCTTGTCTCATCTCCTCTCGCCATTCCTCCTCTCCGAAAGGCGCGCGTTGGCTATGGAAACGCTTTCTTCGATGAACGCTTTACCAGCTCGCAAGAAACGAGAACACGTCCTTGCCCGCGAGTGCAACGCTGCCGCACGCAGCTTCTGCTAGCGTCAAACCGATGCAAACGCGGCGTGCACCCCCAGCGCTGCTTCGCATCGCCTCATGGTCCCCTTTAGCGGGAGATGGAGAAAAATGTTCCCACACGTTTGTTTTAATGCATCATATCCGTTACGGTAGTGACTTACGAGGTCGTGGTGGACCCCGGCATAAAACGCGTTCGTGTTAAAAAAGGCGAATACACAGGCAAAACACAGCCGCATGCCCCGAACGGAAAACCGTGGGAATACACCAAATGCCATCGTGTCATCGTTAATCGTAACGTATACGTGATAAGCATGTCATTCGTGTCAAGATCAATCAGTGATGTTCGTCGGGAATTCGTACGCTACAAAGTCAGTTTTGATATAGAAGTGAACGAAATGACCAGGAGAGCACCGAGACGTGCGCGCATAGATAGATAGATAGATAGATAGATAGATAGATAGATAGATAGATAGATATGGTCAAAGTGACGAAAGTGCGCCAAGAAATGCTTGGCATTTACAGAACGGTGAGTGGTGGTGGTGGTGGTAGTGATTATGGTAAGGAAAAGACGCTTATTTCTGCAGCCCAAACTGCGAGCACGGCGCAGCATCTTGGGGAGAGGGGTAATGGGAAATAAAGAGGACAGAAAGAATACAGAAAGGTAATGAGAGATGTCAGGGTTCACTCAGCACTGCAGAAGTAAGCCGGCGGAAAGGGAACGGTGAGTATGTGCCAAGCAGGTCCTAACACAGCATAGCGCCATCCAATGAGGTGGGAAAGGGAGGGAAGTGGGGGTGACGAGTAGCGACGTAAAAAAAAATTACCCCATCTCCCGCTAAAGGGGACCATGAGGCGATGCGAAGTAGCACGGTGGTGCACACCGCGTTTGCATCGGTTTGACTAGGTGTCGCGTTTGCATCGGCTTGACGCTAGCAGACGCTACCTGCGTCAGCGTTGTCTCTAGCGGGCGAGGGCGCGTTCTCGTTCCTTGCGAGCTGGTAAAGCGGTCATAGAAGTACTGTGCGTTGTCAGTGCACGTTAAAGAACCCCAGGTGGTATAAATTTCCGGAGCCCTCCGCTACGGCCTTTCTCTCCTTTCTATCTCTTTCACTCCCTTTCCCCCACCCCCACGGACGCTTAGCCGTGCTCCCTACATGGGCTGCAGAAATTAGCGTCCTTTCCTAACCGAACCACAATCAATCAATCAATCAATCAATCGATCAATCAATCAAAGGGCCATTGGCGCCGCGCGCCTCCTCGAACCCTTCTTGGGCTGTGCTAAATATGCGTGACCCCCCCCGAGAAAGCACTGCCGAGGGTTTGTCGCAGCCAAAAAAATGCTGGAGTGGCAACGCCCGCTGAACTTTACCGCGACGGGTTGAAGCCGGCGTTTGCCTACGGTTCAGCCCTAAAAGCTTGCCAGAGTGTCCAGAAACCAGTGTCATTTCAAGCGTTCTTGATCTGCTAAACTCTAGACTAATTGTATTGTAAAAGCGCGTTGTTTTGGATCAATAAAGTACCATTGACCGAGTATCAATGCCACGACATGGCACCCAAATTTTTGCGATGGTCAAGTTTCATCCCAGCACCCGTAGCACAAAGAGGCACATCAAGCAGTGTCTGTCTAGCAAAGATGACCGCTTTAAAGGGGCTAAGAAGCGCGAGGAAAACGCTGTTTATTTTGTGCTAGTTGTATGCTGTTAATCGATGCCCTGAGTAAAATGGCGGCCGCCGGCTCCACCTCTAGCACAAAATCTCAATTTTTAAATTTTAAGCTTACTTGGTCGCAGCGATGTTTGCGACTTGGTAGGGGTAGGTCTACATAATCAAACAGCGCACACAGCACAATGATATTTAAGGCTTCGCGGATGTACAGTGCTGGCGGTTCGCTGCAAACAACTATAACGGCGAAGCGCACTAAAGTTCTCTCTCGTAACAGACTTGCCCAATACTTTTACACATCGCCAACGGAGCCAACGAACCTTCAAAAGCGATGTCACGTTATTTCATCTGGCCTTCAAGGATGCCCTACACTTCCACATCGCCAACGGAGCCAACGAACCTTCAAAAGCGATGTCACGTTATTTCATGTGGCCTTCAAGGATGCCCTACACTCACAATGAAGTTTATGGTCATTTTCCAACGATGGCAAAACAAGAGACCAATATGACGGTGGAATACGTAAGGAACATGCCTGCAACGTCTGCCTTTTATACGATCATTTTTCTAATCTAAGATAACATTTTGCCTTATATCCCGCGCACTGTGAGAATCCGTGTCTAGCGGAACAATCAGAAAGGCTCCGTGCAGTCGAGCTTTCCATGTGCGACATCAGCGCCAGAATGCACAGCCTGGCGGACAGAAGGAGCAAAATCGGGCAGACTGTGGCCGGACAATACGCAAACACGACGCGCGCGCGTCTCCAACCGTGGCCTCCGCGATCGGCTCCGGCGGCGCGGCGTAGCAACACCGCGCCGCGGCCGCCAATCGCGAAGGCCACGCTCCAACTCTACTGGCCTCGAGATCGACATGTAGACGGCAGCAATCACCTCGTGAGAGTGGATAGACGTTCGCCGGCGATCTCTGAAATGTACGCAGCGGCGCTCTACTGCGAGCGTTTTGAGGCCGTTGTATACCTAAATAAAAGCATTCATTGCAGTCACACGGTAATACATGCGTCCTTTAATCTCACGTCAGTGCAGGAAGCACGCAAAACGTTTTGATTGCACGTGAATGAAGCGGGATACACCATTCAACGGGGCGCTGATATCACCCAGCCTAACAGTCTGACTTGCTCGGTGGTTCTCTCCGTCTATTTTTTATGGGCGAAGCTCCTTAAGGTTTGGGTCTGTCCGTCCGTTGTTCCTAGTAGCGCGCTACCTTCAAAGAAATGAATGATGCTACGTGTGGGAGGCGCGCCCTCGGCGCGTGCCTCCCGGCGAGCGAGCTCTCTCGCTCTTCCATCTGTTGTCTTGCGAGACAAAGAGAGACAGAGAGAGCGAAAGGCGCGCGTTGACTATGGAAACGCTCTTTCTTCGATGAACGCGCTACCAGCTCGCAAAGAAGGAGAACACGCCCTCACCCGCGAGAGACAAGCTTGACGCAGGCAGTATCTTCTAGCGAGTTTCTTGATTGAAAAATACCGACTGAAAAATACCGACGTCGGCAGGAATTCAGCTCACAGAGTTCGACAGGATTACAGGAATATCAGTTGACACCAAGGAGGTTTAAACCTCGTTGGTTGACACAGACTCCATGATACAATCTCCGCAGCCGCTCTTGCAAGACCAGCGCCGAGGCACTGACAAGACTATGTTTGCTAAGAACGCATTTCAAGTTGCGAACGCTTTAATGCGATTCCGCAACGATTCGCTGTCTTAGGAATGGCGCCAACTTCCCTAATTAGTGTGAATGTACGCTAAATGCCATTTAACCCCTCTGTCGTCGTTTCCGTACTCTATTAGGGGCGAAGCTCCTTAGGGCGTGGGTCTGTACATCCCATGGTGTTCGTTGGTGATGTACGTAGCCACCTCTACTTTTATGAAAAAAAAAAAAAATTCCGAAAGTTGTGTCCTCTGCCTGCATTCGAACCCAGGCTCTCGGCGCGGCAGTCGAGCGTTCTACCACTGAGCTACGCCTGTTTTTTTTTCTTTATTACATGGAAATGACAACTGAAGTTAAAGACCAGGATGAGAACGACTCCACACTCAAAAATCAGGCAAACACACACATGCGTCTAACAAGTGCATCCATTCAGGCGGCGACTCCTGAGCCGCATACACACTTCTTACGTAGGCTACAGTTTCTCGGTAGAATGATCTTGTCGAACGTGGGCTTTCCGCATGGCGATCACACAGTCTTGATCTCCATAGGCTGTATAAACCGAGCACTATGAACATGTCATAGGGAGGACCGGTAATCGTTTTGAACGGTAGAAACCGAATTGAGTAAGGAGTGATGTCCATGTCCTTTTTAAGAGTTCGCTGGAGAATGTCCCAAAAAAATATTGCATCCTTACAGTCAATAAAACAGTGATCAATTGTTTCTGCGCTTGGACAGAGTCGACAATTCAAGGACCACGGCACGAAGCAGCCCTTCGCGTTCAACCAGGTTTTAACGGGAAGTGTTCCCGAATGCAGTTTAAAGAAAAATGTTTTGACACCGGGAGGTATACACATTTTCGAAACCTTCTAAGTACATTTTGATAAGGCCGACCTAAATAATGTGTCCGATACAAAGGATCTGGGAAAATTGAGTCCACCAGTGCAACAGAAATCGCTTTTCGGCTCGCGGTGAAAATATACTCTAGGCTAAATCTAACTTTCAAGAAAAGGAATGAGTCTACAACTCCTTGAGGAAGCCCCAAGGGCTGCAGAAATTAGCGTCCTTTCCTAACCGAACCACAATCAATCAATCAATCAATCAATCGATCAATCAATCAAAGGGCCATTGGCGCCGCGCGCCTCCTCGAACCCTTCTTGGGCTGTGCTAAATATGCGTGACCCCCCCCGAGAAAGCACTGCCGAGGGTTTGTCGCAGCCAAAAAAATGCTGGAGTGGCAACGCCCGCTGAACTTTACCGCGACGGGTTGAAGCCGGCGTTTGCCTACGGTTCAGCCCTAAAAGCTTGCCAGAGTGTCCAGAAACCAGTGTCATTTCAAGCGTTCTTGATCTGCTAAACTCTAGACTAATTGTATTGTAAAAGCGCGTTGTTTTGGATCAATAAAGTACCATTGACCGAGTATCAATGCCACGACATGGCACCCAAATTTTTGCGATGGTCAAGTTTCATCCCAGCACCCGTAGCACAAAGAGGCACATCAAGCAGTGTCTGTCTAGCAAAGATGACCGCTTTAAAGGGGCTAAGAAGCGCGAGGAAAACGCTGTTTATTTTGTGCTAGTTGTATGCTGTAATCGATGCCCTGAGTAAAATGGCGGCCGCCGGCTCCACCTCTAGCACAAAATCTCAATTTTTAAATTTTAAGCTTACTTGGTCGCAGCGATGTTTGCGACTTGGTAGGGGTAGGTCTACATAATCAAACAGCGCACACAGCACAATGATATTTAAGGCTTCGCGGATGTACAGTGCTGGCGGTTCGCTGCAAACAACTATAACGGCGAAGCGCACTAAAGTTCTCTCTCGTAACAGACTTGCCCAATACTTTTACACATCGCCAACGGAGCCAACGAACCTTCAAAAGCGATGTCACGTTATTTCATCTGGCCTTCAAGGATGCCCTACACTTCCACATCGCCAACGGAGCCAACGAACCTTCAAAAGCGATGTCACGTTATTTCATGTGGCCTTCAAGGATGCCCTACACTCACAATGAAGTTTATGGTCATTTTCCAACGATGGCAAAACAAGAGACCAATATGACGGTGGAATACGTAAGGAACATGCCTGCAACGTCTGCCTTTTATACGATCATTTTTCTAATCTAAGATAACATTTTGCCTTATATCCCGCGCACTGTGAGAATCCGTGTCTAGCGGAACAATCAGAAAGGCTCCGTGCAGTCGAGCTTTCCATGTGCGACATCAGCGCCAGAATGCACAGCCTGGCGGACAGAAGGAGCAAAATCGGGCAGACTGTGGCCGGACAATACGCAAACACGACGCGCGCGCGTCTCCAACCGTGGCCTCCGCGATCGGCTCCGGCGGCGCGGCGTAGCAACACCGCGCCGCGGCCGCCAATCGCGAAGGCCACGCTCCAACTCTACTGGCCTCGAGATCGACATGTAGACGGCAGCAATCACCTCGTGAGAGTGGATAGACGTTCGCCGGCGATCTCTGAAATGTACGCAGCGGCGCTCTACTGCGAGCGTTTTGAGGCCGTTGTATACCTAAATAAAAGCATTCATTGCAGTCACACGGTAATACATGCGTCCTTTAATCTCACGTCAGTGCAGGAAGCACGCAAAACGTTTTGATTGCACGTGAATGAAGCGGGATACACCATTCAACGGGGCGCTGATATCACCCAGCCTAACAGTCTGACTTGCTCGGTGGTTCTCTCCGTCTATTTTTTATGGGCGAAGCTCCTTAAGGTTTGGGTCTGTCCGTCCGTTGTTCCTAGTAGCGCGCTACCTTCAAAGAAATGAATGATGCTACGTGTGGGAGGCGCGCCCTCGGCGCGTGCCTCCCGGCGAGCGAGCTCTCTCGCTCTTCCATCTGTTGTCTTGCGAGACAAAGAGAGACAGAGAGAGCGAAAGGCGCGCGTTGACTATGGAAACGCTCTTTCTTCGATGAACGCGCTACCAGCTCGCAAAGAAGGAGAACACGCCCTCACCCGCGAGAGACAAGCTTGACGCAGGCAGTATCTTCTAGCGAGTTTCTTGATTGAAAAATACCGACTGAAAAATACCGACGTCGGCAGGAATTCAGCTCACAGAGTTCGACAGGATTACAGGAATATCAGTTGACACCAAGGAGGTTTAAACCTCGTTGGTTGACACAGACTCCATGATACAATCTCCGCAGCCGCTCTTGCAAGACCAGCGCCGAGGCACTGACAAGACTATGTTTGCTAAGAACGCATTTCAAGTTGCGAACGCTTTAATGCGATTCCGCAACGATTCGCTGTCTTAGGAATGGCGCCAACTTCCCTAATTAGTGTGAATGTACGCTAAATGCCATTTAACCCCTCTGTCGTCGTTTCCGTACTCTATTAGGGGCGAAGCTCCTTAGGGCGTGGGTCTGTACATCCCATGGTGTTCGTTGGTGATGTACGTAGCCACCTCTACTTTTATGAAAAAAAAAAAATTCCGAAAGTTGTGTCCTCTGCCTGCATTCGAACCCAGGCTCTCGGCGCGGCAGTCGAGCGTTCTACCACTGAGCTACGCCTGTTTTTTTTTTCTTTATTACATGGAAATGACAACTGAAGTTAAAGACCAGGATGAGAACGACTCCACACTCAAAAATCAGGCAAACACACACATGCGTCTAACAAGTGCATCCATTCAGGCGGCGACTCCTGAGCCGCATACACACTTCTTACGTAGGCTACAGTTTCTCGGTAGAATGATCTTGTCGAACGTGGGCTTTCCGCATGGCGATCACACAGTCTTGATCTCCATAGGCTGTATAAACCGAGCACTATGAACATGTCATAGGGAGGACCGGTAATCGTTTTGAACGGTAGAAACCGAATTGAGTAAGGAGTGATGTCCATGTCCTTTTTAAGAGTTCGCTGGAGAATGTCCCAAAAAAATATTGCATCCGTACAGTCAATAAAACAGTGATCAATTGTTTCTGCGCTTGGACAGAGTCGACAATTCAAGGACCACGGCACGAAGCAGCCCTTCGCGTTCAACCAGGTTTTAACGGGAAGTGTTCCCGAATGCAGTTTAAAGAAAAATGTTTTGACACCGGGAGGTATACACATTTTCGAAACCCTTCTAAGTACATTTTGATAAGGCCGACCTAAATAATGTGTCCGATACAAAGGATCTGGGAAAATTGAGTCCACCAGTGCAACAGAAATCGCTTTTCGGCTCGCGGTGAAAATATACTCTAGGCTAAATCTAACTTTCAAGAAAAGGAATGAGTCTACAACTTCCTTGAGGAAGCCCCAAGGAGCCTGTGAAGTACTTACAACATGTGATGAAACTACTATATTAGGAAGGTGCTGAACCAATCGGACCTGTAGCATTTCGCGTAAAAATGGATGATCACATTCACGAAAGAAAAAAAGTCGAGAAACAATTTGCCTAACAAAGAGATGGACTAATCCGAGGCCACCCCGTTCAAGTGGGACGAACAAATTGTCGCGCCTCATGGATTCATAACTGGAGCTCCAAATAAATGTTGCAAATACACGATGCAGTGCCTGAATGCGGAGTCGTGAGCAGTGCAGTACTTGGAGCACATACATGAGACGTGAAACTAAAAACACATTGCAAACTTCAGCACGACTAAACATTGACAAATTGCGCGCTTGCCATGAGTTTGCTTTGCTTTGTAGCCTCTTAACTTGTCCCGACCAGTGATTGTTGCTGTTTCTGTACTGTGAGAGAGGGACACCTAAATAGCGTATGTCTTTTTTCCACTCAATTCCTGCATAGTGTGACGGCATTGTGGCCCATAGTCCACACCAAAAGCCTGAACTTTTTTCAAAGTTAACACTGGCTCCAGAAGCCGCACAGAAATCTTCTGTAATTGCAAGAGCAGTTCTTACACTCATTTTATCACGACAGAAAAAGGCCACGTCATCTGCGTACGCAAGAACCCGAATCTCATATGACGGCAATTTAAACCCTTGAAAATTTTGTTCTTTGAGAATGCTCATACAAAGTGGTTCTAAATATAGGCAAAACAAAAGAGGTGACAAAGGACATCCTTGTCTCACTGAAGACAGGAGCCTAATCGGATCAGAGAGTGAACCATTCACTATTAGCCTCGTTGAGCCATTGGCATAACATAATTTGATGCCTTTCAGTAGCTGGGATCCGATATTTATATGGCTTAGTATACTAAACAGGAACGAATGATTCACTCTGTCGAATGCCTTAGCCAGATCCACCTGTACCATCGCAACTTGCCCATCACCCTCTGTTACACACTCTAGCACCGATCTCGCAACATGGATGTTTGTCTGAATGGATCGGCCTCTAATGCCACATGTTTGGTGTTCACCTACCACAGACCTTATCACGAATTGCAAACGGTTCGCCAAAACCTTTGCAAAAATTTTATAATCCACATTGCACAGAGAAATGGGCCTATATCCATCGACCTTTTGCAATTTAGTTTCCTCATTGCTTTTGGCTATGAGGACAGTGTGCCCTTCATACATTGTAGCGGGTAGGTACCCAACTTCCAAGGCCTCGGTATACACCTGTAGCAATAACGGTGACAAGATGGACCGAAAACACTGATAAAATTCGGCGGAAAGGCCATCCGGACCTGGCGTCTTGCCTTTCGCTAACGAATCTATGCATGCAGTTATCTCACTGATATCAAAGTTTGCATTTGTATAATCACAATCATCCTGATCCAGCTGCGGTAGCAAAGATATAAATTTCTTGGCAGAGGCATCTTTATCTAATGGCTCATGGCTGCGAAACAGTTTTTCATAGTGGTCGAAAAATGCCTTAGTTATTAGAGTAGGCTCATTGACAACCACTCCATCATACTCTATCTCTACGATTTGTTTAGACAGCGCGTGTTGGCGCTCATCGCCTAGGGACCTACTACAAGGCTGTTCCTCTAGAAAACGGAGCGCTCGCGCACGCACAAGTGCACCCCTGTATTTCTCTGTGTACAAGGCTTGTAACTGCGACTTGGTGCTGCGGATATCATCAATATATTGTCCCGGATGTAAACATTCAAGTTCGTGTAATTCACTCAGGAGTCTATACAATGCCTTGTAATTATTCTTTCTTTCAAAGGCCAATATCGATGACTCTTCGATAGCTATCATTTTAACTTCTTGTTTGAATAATTCCCACACGGCAAAGAGAGGCAAATCTCTGCGATGTGACAGAATAGTTACAAGCTCAGTAACACGCTTTAGGAAGCACTCCCGCGAAAGTAACTGGTTATTAAATTTCCACAACTCCCAGGACATACGCCGACTCTGGTATCGACGACTCCCAAAAGAGGCTGACACTAGGCAGTGATCACTAAAGAATACAGGGTGCACATTGTAACCGGAAATGAGAGATAGCGTGTTAAGCGAAACGTAAATTCGATCAAGCCTTGCGTGTGAAGAACCCTGGAAATGCGTATAGCGACATCCTGCCTTTTCATTTTCTCCAATGTCAACAAGCTGGTAATCACACATGAGGCGATATAACAAATCGCTACTTGTATCACGTTGAAGCTGCAGTGATGCGCGATCTTGCGCGCTACATACACAGTTGAAGTCGCCGAAAAGGACCAATGACCGATCAGTACACAAATGATGTTCTAAGGATAAGAAGAAACGCTCTCGTTCCCGTGACTTGTTCGGGGCATAAACACACACAAATCTGAAACCAATACCACCAATATCAACATCACACCATATTAGGCGCCCTTCCATATCTGTAAACACCTGCTGCAAATTCCATTGCGCATGCTTTCTAACAAATAACATGCAACCAGCTGAAACTCCGATCGCATGGCTAACACAAACATTATAGTCAGATGGGAATGGATTTAAAGCAGCTTCCGTGTTTTCATCGGATTCTATCTTTGTTTCTTGAATAGCAACAACATCTAATTTTCTATTGCATAGCAAACGATGAAGCTGCACTTGCCGTCGCCTACTGCGTAAGCCACGGACGTTTAAGGTACCTAAATGAAAAGGAAGAGCGCCTGCCATGATTACTTAAGTTGGTGCAGCGTTTGAAGGCTGCTGCACAACCGCACCACTTTCTTCTTGATGAGGTGGTGCAGTGGCGACCTTTTGTAGCACTTTAGTAGAAGACACACCTGCAGCAGCAGGCCTTCCCCGCAGCGGTTTCGTCAGCTTCGTCACTTTGGGAACCGGAGCCTCCTTTTCCGCAGGTAATGGATTATCAGCTGGTGCTGGACGCTTCTTGGCAGCGTCACACGCCGATCCCAGTTCTGCTGACTGAAGCCCAGGAGCAGCCAAATCTTTCATCGGATCACAAGTGCCAAGACCTGAGGTCTACCGCGGAGGATGTTAAGAAGCCACCCGACGCAGATCCAGGAATGTCATGGGCAGATGTGCCACCATTTCAGGATCGCCCACCACTGAGCTACGCCTGTGGTTGCACAATTATCGCTAAAAGACCTAAACAGGTATAATGTCTCCCGCGGAATCGCATTAACAAACGTAATGTTACGTTGAAAAATAGTAATACACCGCTACACGACGCGAAAATGGATTGTATAACGAGGTTGAGGCATCATTTGAAAGAACACAGAGCTGCGTGCTTTGTAGCTTTGAACCCATTACGGAGGCACTGGTAATAGAGAGTTTTAGTGCAGCTTAAGTTGCGCCCCGCTAAACGCTAAAATTTAGCGGGGTCAGACTGCGCATGCGTCCGCACGCTATTCCAGCTTTGCGTTTAGCGATCGCTCGCTATTTTCCGAATTTAGCGGAGACGCAAAACGCTCGCTAAGTTTGTTTAGCGCGAAGAACATGGCGGCTCCCTACAACCAGCCTACAACTGACGGCTGCCCGTTTCGCATCTATCGTGTCGTCTTGCTGCGTTGTGGGACTAGCTGATTCACAATAAATCGTGTTGCTGGTTTTCGCTTCGACAAGACAACAATCTTTTCGCTGTGGATTCTAGTTTGACCACATTACACATGAACAACGAAAGCGAAACTCTGCCTCGTCACACTACAGCAACACTTGTGCAATTATTATTGCACGATGTTCTTTTTAATAAATATTTTTGCACTTGCGTTGCTTTTTAAGTTACTAACAACGGCCGACGGTTTTGACGCTTTCACTGTTCGCGTTTAGATGGCGCAGCGAAGGTTTGCGTGCCTCGCGTTTTGCGGCGCGTCGTCGTCTCGCGCTATACTAAAGAGCTATGGAACGTTATCGAATAGCACTCCGCAAAAATTTAGCGAGCGTGACTCGCAAGCGCTAACGCAAAAATTTTCCGCAATACTAAATCTACCTAATTATGGCGTAGTGGGTACTTCCCTACTTGGCAAAATGATAAGTTATGGCGCAGGAGATACCTACCACTTCTACTTGCACTAGTTTCCTCAAGCGTTTAAAATGGCCTCTAAGAAAGTAGCTCCTCCTGCTTACGCTGTCACTGTCCTGCAGTTCCGCGCAGGCCTGGCTCTAGCACAGCATATCCCCCTTAAACGCGAGATCCCAGCGTACGAATACAGTGTTTCTCACGCCTTTACATGATGATCGACTGGGCGATTTACGCGAAAGATTCACGGTTTACCGATGATTCCCTCCGGAGCTTCGCCCACTTATCATCATTCACCCCGTGGATATGCTGTGATTTTTTTGTTGTTGTTTAAAAGTACCAGAAGACCCATTTTCGGAACAGTGAAATCAAAATTTGTCCATTGCAAAGGCTACATTCTTTGCAAGTTGGCTGCTGATAATCTCCGTTTTTGGTTTGCTCACCTTTAATTGTCGCGCCCCGCCAAGGTGGTCTAGTGGCTATGGCACTCGGCTGCTGATCCAAAGGTCGCGGGATCGATTCCCGGTCGCCGCGACTGCGTTTCGATGGAGAAGAAATGTTGAGGGTCGTGTAGTGTGTGATGTCAGTGCACGTTAAAGAACCCAGGAAGTCGAAATTTCCGTAGTCCTCCACTACGGCGCCGCTCATAATCATATCGTGGTTTTGGGGCGTAAAACCGCAGAAATCAATCAATCAATCAATAATTGCGCCGGTTGGACTGGTCAAGCAGCGTGCAAAGAGGAAACGTTGAAAGAGGCCGCGCAACCACGCGCAACTTGCGAGTCCCGAAGCTACGCGCACGTTACGCCATCTGTCTTTCATTTTCTACACCAAAACCTACTGTTTATGGCCTCCGTGATTTGCATTGTGTACCGTTGCTTCGAAAAAAAAAAAATGGACCGGAAAAGGGAGTTCATCAAACCTCGCGGCCTTGTGAAAGTGGATCGTCGACTATTAACGTGCTCGATCATCACACAAGGGTGGCTTCCCGACGCATGTTTGACGTTTTTCCTCGAGGCATGTGCGCAAAGCCGATTGATAATTTACAGCTGTTGATCGGGTTTCGTGCATGTAATCATTGAAACACACCTTGTCTCAATCGTGCCGATGCCTTCTATAAAATTCCCGCGCACAGAATTACAGCCTCGGCTATCCTTAGCACGAGTAAACTCTTGTTATAGTGCTATGCTTTCACCTTTCATTCACCTTTCACAGACGCGAAAGAGGAAAGGCAGTAAATCCACTCCACGCACGAAACAAACAGATAGAACGTATATGAGTCAATGTGTTTAGGAGGTTGCAGTCGAGTGTGACAAATGAGCAAATACAAGGACGCACGCACGACACCAAAAACACGAAGAAAACAAGAAGTATGCGATTCTGAAGTAACTCCCGGAAGCGGCAAGAAGGCAACGATCTGCGAGAGATTTTGACACGTCGCCGAACTACGCAGCGGGGTTTCACGAAAAAAACCTTGCATGAGAGAAGTTGGCACTGGCTGCCAGTGGTGAATGACCGGCCGGCCAGCGTTGTCGCTTCCTCTTAATGCTGAGTCACTTCGATATTGTGCCAACCGCACCAATAGCCGCGCAGCTTCCGAAACCGAAACTATTAAACACCATGGTCTAAAAACATGTTAATCTCTGAGGCTACGCCTTTGTGCATTGTGAGAAAACGTCACGGCATCCATGTTGAAAGTGGCAGCTTTTCGGCAGCACAAACTTAGATGTATTCTTAGACTGTGTAATAATATTAGCAAGTGTACAATAGTTAAGACGTAAAATTTAATGCTGATAAACAAACATTCTCTTTCCGATTTTGTTTTTTTATTTATTGAGGTTTGCAGACGGCACGCTTTTTCGAGGCCAAAAATGGCATCGGAACGTCGTCTGCTTCAATAACGACGCATAAACACGTACAATACGCGCAGTTCGAGGCGCTGTTATTGTTAATTTCGTCGCAGATAGACGACGTTGAGGAACCGGAACCCCGAGGCACGTTCTCGCCTGTCACCTGACATACGTGGGCCGCTTTTTTAATTTTTGTATCTTCGCGTTCTCTGTTTCGCAATAGGGTTAAAAACCCTAAGCCCGCGTGAGCCAGCTCCTGCCTGCCAGACGATGTAACGATGGCGGAGGAACCGGAGCCCGTGTTGTTTACGTTGGACTTGTTGCCGCAGGAACTGCTCGTCCACATTCTGTCATTCCCGCAGATCGAACTGGACGACCTGCTGCTCGTGTCCCGTGTGTGCTCAAAGTTCCGCGATGTCGTGTGCTGTAGTAACGACCTGTGGAAGAAGAAATTCGCCCGACGGTAAGTCATGGACCTCTCGTCGCCCCCGGGGGTTGCGCCTGCCATTGCTTCCATTGCCGCGCGCGTCGGCCCGTTTGCGTTCATCGAGAAACCGCGCTTCTTTGCGGCATTTAGCCGGGTACCACTCGATTGACGTCGTCGATTAATCGGATTTTGCGTCGCAGTACCGATATCAAGGTGTTTTGAGCGACGCTTGCAGCGTCGCCTCGGGCTGGCGCTTGCCTGCGCAGTGAGAAGACGGGTCTACGAACGATCAGCTGATCGCCAGCGGTGTTCTTGGCAGTGACTAGTCTTTTTTAACTAGCCTGTTCTTTATTTTCGGAGGCGGCTTCGGGCTCGTCGGCAACGCGCAATGGAGAAGCCGTCCCGACTGGGGAATACCACTGAATTCGCGAATAGAAGACGCCACAGCTGGAACGCACGATCGAATATGCAACGCGCTTTGCGTTGTCTCGAACTGTTCGGTGTATTTTTGGGGAGCTTCGTTTGCGCAATTAAGCTTCTTCGAGGGGTGTCTCGAGGTGGGGGGTTTGCGGAATATCGAAATCGCCTTAACGCACAAAGCTAGCGCGACGCCGACCGCGTCCTTGAGCCGAAATGTTCGTGGCTAGTCGTCGCGTAGTGTGTATCGTTGCGTGTGTCCGCGCTACCCCGGAGCGCTTCGGGGCCGGTACAGGAATAGACGCCGGCGTAGGGTGCCAAGATTGCGTACACTGTTCGGGTACACGGGCTGTAGTGTAGGTGCTGCGTAAGGCACCCTGTGGTGCGCCTCAAATGGACCGGCCTGCTGGTTCGGACCCCGCTTGCGTAGTGTGTAGCGAAGCTGTGTGTGCTTTAAATAGGCGCCGGTTGCTGTGCGACGACAGGCTATTGCCCGCGTCCGCTACGCACGGGTGGATATTCGAGAAGCACGTGGACGGGCGACGGCTGACGTTTCACAGGGGTGCTTGCGGTTAACTATGACATCTAACATATAGGGCACGTCAGTAATTTCACTTGTGTCATGTCATTTTTGTCAGCACGTGCAGTACTCTAGCTGTCATTCGGTTCCTTGACCGTAGTTAAAATTCCAAGAGGTGATGAATACTATTGACAGCTGGTAGCACATCAGTACAAAGAAGACTATGGGTTCCTTCGATTGTTGACAACCAGTATAATGGCCAGTATAATGACATGTTGGAATTTCCATTTGATCCCAAGCACAGTAGACCCAGCAGATGTTTTTATACGAAATTCTGTAGTGATGCTTGTGTGCTAATATACGTAGCAACACACAATTAAAATGTGTAACTGACTTATTCTATCATGATGTGTGCCCTCTCGCTCTTACTCTACACATAAGGACAGATGTCTGATTTAAGAAGTGGTGCCGCTACAATATTTCACGACAAGTACGGAATGTTTGGTGACGAGACTTTTAACCTAGAGGAAAAACTCCAAGCACTCTGCTCTGACTGCACGAAACTAAATAAACTTGTCATTTCTGGACTGAAACCTTGAGGAGCCCCTGCAATACTTTTCAAGCAATCCTCGTATAACACCGCTGTAGGAGTGTATTGTCTCGAGAATCGTTCACCGCAAAAATTTTTCAAGTCCGTCAAGTATATGAGTGGGGTTCCACCGTCTGAGCTCCTTCACTTTCATTTCGTCCCAGCTAGCACGCTGGGAGCTACACAGAGACGGAAAAAAAATGGCCAAGAAGTTGCACGATTGTGCGTCATGATGTAGAGCATCCTCTCATGCTTTCTTCTTTTAATGTTCTTGTGCACTTGCGTATGGACGACAAGCGTGGCATCAGTGTCACTGCTGGGATGTGGTGCTTGCTCCACGGTGGCCGTGGTAACTGCGTGAACTATGCAGTACAACACCAAGCATAGCGGTGGCCATGCAGCACGCATAACAGCAATTTTGGAAAAGACAATACCCATCAATAAGTGCAAGCTGTCATAATGGGCACAGTACAAGATAATTGGCAGACTCTGGCACATGTGTTTGAAGTAGCACTTGTGAGGTATGCCAACGGCCACCCCATATGAACACAGGTGAGGGCGAAAAAATAAGGAGATGATTGTTAAGCAAGTCAATAAGTCCCAAGGACCAATACATTTTCTTGCGGTGCTCGTAAAGGCGGAGGCATAAATAATTTTTATTCATTGACCTCAAGACCAACAATTGAAGCATGGTTGAGGATGTTCTCAAGATCGTGAAATCAGCCATTGTAACTGCTGTCGCGAGCAATGAGTGCCCTTATATGCGTAATTTCATGATAGAAGAGTGTGCGCACAGATTTTCAGCTGTATTTGAAACTAGGTTGTGCATGCAGTGCAATGTTATTTGGCTCGCATGTTTACAGGAACCTTCACAACTGAGTGGCAGTGATCTCTATGTTCAAAAAGTGTTGCGGGGTCCGTTTAGTTGTCCACTGTTGCAGTTTTGCTGGCATTTCTCAACCCGTGACTTTTGATTGCGAATAATTGGGACCAAATTAATCGTTGAACCAGATGGCAAAAAACTATGGCACCTGTATTCCTGATTCAAATATAATGACCGCCGCGGTGGTGCAGCGGTTACGGTACTCGGCTGCCACCCAAAAAACGCGGGTTTGATCCCGGCCGCGGCAGTCGCATTTTCGATCGTGGCGAAAATGCCAGCAGCCTGTGTACTGCTTGTTGTCAGTGCCTGTTAAAGAACCCCGGGTAGTCAGAAAATTTCCAGAGCCCTCCACTACTCCTTTTCTCTCCTTTCTATCTCTTTCGGTCCCTTTCTCCTACCCCCACGGACACTTAGCCGTGCTCCCTACATGGGCAGCCAAATTAGTGTCCTTTCCTTAACTGGAACTGTAATCATTATCGTCATTAAAATGTAAATATCAACACAAATATACATATGACCTTAGCCTAGCTTCTACTGCAACAAGACGGTTTGTCCATCACAGCTCTAATTGAAGAGGCACGTAGTAGATATTTATGAGTCTGCCCTCAAGTGCCACTGTATTGTATAAGCGTAACTACAAATGACCACTTGACCACTGTGTATTCAATCCGAAGTTCCCATTTCACATGCAGGAAGACTAACTTGCACTTAGTGTACTTATAAATTAACTTTTATTGTTGTAATAAATAGTCTTTCTTAATTGTAAGAATTTAATTGACTACCATGTATTGTAATATTCGTTAGGATGAGGGTTGTTTCCACTGAGTCCTACGGCATTAAAACTTAAACTGAAACTTCTATTGGTTTTAGCACTCTACCGCATGAACCCCACGCAGAAATCGATGGCTCTTAGTAAGGTTCAGATAGTTGCAGGGTAACTTGACATTACAGTGGCCCTCGGAACAGCGCACCTATTACAGTGGCCTTAGAACAGCATACCTGTTGTGACAGACATTATCGCTTCATTGTGTCACAGAATTGTTTTTGCACTGTCGCACAACAGCACAGAGCTACATCTATATCTGATATGCAACGGTCCATTGTATTATGATGTAGTGTATCTGCCTGAAATTGGTCTGAAAACAAACATTATAGTAAAAAAAAAATACTTGGGATGTCCCAATGACTGCTGGAAATTGTGTAGGGCTCAGAGATTATGAAAGCCCTGCCACGGTGGTCTAGTGGCTATGGTACTCAGCTACGGACCCGAGGGTCGCGGGTTTGAATCCTGGCTGCAGCGTCTGCATTTCGATGGAGGCAAAATGTTGAGGCCCGTGTGGTGTACGATGTCGGTGCACGTGAACGAACCCAGGTGGTCGAAACTTCCGGTGCCCTCCACTACGGCTTTCCTCTCACAATCGGAGCTGGTTTAGGGACGTTAAACACCACATAACAAAGATTATGAAAAATGAAAACAACAAATCAAGATGCTGCTTCTGCACTTCTCCAACTCAGCTGGACATTTTAGGGAACCACGCAACCTAGCGTCACTAAAATTCAACATAAGCATTTACAGGAGGACCCTGTTATAACAAAGTGGGATATAACAAACTAACAGATATAACGAAGCAATCATAATTCTCCCTGAAATTCCCATAGACGACATGAATACTGGCAACAAACTAATTGCAACTCTGCCTTCAACTTCGTTATAATGAGGCTTAATTGTAGTTCCTGATTAGCTTCCTCGAGTCGGACAATTTTCTTTTTTTTTTTCTAGGTGGCCAGAGCTTTTTCGCCAGTACAATGGCAACATGCGGTGGCGCGAGGAATGCCTGGAGCGCCTCTCCTGCGGACTCAAACTCAGGTCATGGATGTCTCGGATGTCGCGGGACTTCTACGCACACGACGAGCTCTCCGAGGACGCCTTCCGGGGAATTTTGTCCCTGAGCGACCACCCGAGGAGGCTGCTCTTCTTCAATGACGAACTGGCGGCCATCTTGGAGGACAATAAGCCGTGAGGGCCTTGCACTTCGCTTACTCCTGTCGCAGGCTGTGTTCCAGTACTCGCCACAGATGGTCAGATAGACAGCTTAACAACAGAAACTATGTTAAGGTTTTGATGAAGCTGGCAAAAGAGACGTGTTCGTGTTAATGGCATGGAAGCAAGATAGTGTGGGCTGCTTCATTGTCCGTATGCCATGGTGCGTAGTGGTCATCGTGCTTGACTGCTGACCAGAAAGATGCAGGTTTGATGCCCACCACGGCGGTTGCATTTTTGCAACAGCCGTTGAGCTGATTGTGGTAGTGGCCTTGTACTGTCCATTATCAGTGCACATTGAAGAGCCTCTGGTCAGCAAAATTTCCAGAGCCCTTATTATGGCATGCGATGTGATTATGGCATGTCTCAGAATCACGTCGTAGTTTTAGCCAGTAAAGCCCTATCCATTGTTGTTGTTATTACTTCTTTGCCCAATTAAGACGGTGGCTGCACTGGCAAGGCAATCTGCTGACGGGAAGACTTGATAATGGCTCCGTACGTGCCTCAAGTAAGCTGTGTGGTTCAAACACAGAAGAGGCTTGAAGGAAAAAAATACAATTGTACATACTTTTCTTAGCTTTCTGTTGCTAGCATGAGTTAGCATTGTGTCGCACAGTCATCTTTGGACTTTGGGATGACAAAACCTGCACTTGGTGGCAGCGTCGGGCATGCCATGATTGTCTTGGGCAGGCATGACAGGAGGTGTTAAGCGGGAACCCGAACGGAGCTTTAGTGGGAAAGGCGAGAGGTCTTGAGGACCGAAAAGCACCTTGCATGACTTAAAAGGAACCGTTTATTGTGGCCGATCACCAGCTGCGATAATGAAAACCAAGCCGTGCAGCTGATGATATTTATTTATTTATTTATTTATTTATTTATTTATTTTCAGTACTGCTGACCCCAATGATAGAGGTTATAGCGGCGTGGTACAAAACATATAACAAGGTTTCTTAACACACACAATTAATTCAGACAATACAAAATAATTAACTGACAATAGCAACTTGAAATGTCAAAACTTTACATTGTGGAACAAAATGCAGACAAGCCTTTGTTGATACAAAATACGTCAGGGTTACAATTCAAGGAGAGCCTGAAATTTATCACTGTCAACTACCGTTACTACGTGTTCATCGAGTTCATCCCACTCAGTTACGGTTCTAGGAAAAAAAAGAATATTTAAAAACATTGTTCTTGGATTTAAATGGCACTAGTGAGTACGGATGTCGTTGCCTTGTAGAAAATGAAATATAGCCGCGTGTTTGGCTTTGTAACTTACCGTTGACAATTTTGAACCTGAACTTAAGGCGAGTGATCTTATTTCTTACTGTTATACGATTTAAGTCTGCTTGGTGAAGTAACTGAGTAATAGATGATGGACATCTTACGGATAAGATGTCCATCATCGTAAGATGTTGTACATCTTACGGATAAGTAAGATGTACAAGTGATGATGATGTGCAGGAGATGAATAGTCAGTCATAGGTCGCACTCGCATTATTATCATCTTCCAAATGTGTTTCATTATGTGGAGAACGCTGGCTACAAGCTGCCCTCTCAGCTGTCGTCATAGGCCATCTCAAATTCATTTCAGAATTGGAACGCAATCACATTCGCTGTGCGACTTAGCTTACCATTCAGTGCTACTCAGGTACATATGCGCACAGTTTCTCATATATAGGGAAATGAGGTATAAACACTCAAGGATTGCAACTAAACTGCTGACTCATTGTTCCTGCCTGCCCTCATGCGAGGTCCTCACTTTGCACATCAGGACTATGACAACTTGAAAATAACGTATTTTGCCATGGTGTTAGAAAAACCACCACAGCGCTGATGTTGAATGTAAAGCTGTCATAAAAGTACTTCAAGGCAACAAGAATTTGAAATGGTGTAACAAGCATTGCATTGTATAAGTTACGATTCGAAAAGTGCAGGCCTTAGACAAGTAGATTTCATTGACACCTTCAGGAAGGTCTTCCTGTTGATGATTGGATGCGATGAGCGGAAGACCCTCCAACCTGGTTAACCTGCGCCTCCAGATCAGTATGAGCTCCTTTCTGTGGTAAATTCTTTCATTTGCATATTGAAAGCAACATCCCCCTCAAAGCAGTGCTTGCAGCCCATGAATAATCTCATGTGCTTGTTACTTTTCTGAACCAGATAAACCCAAGGTATGCATCATCTGCTGTGATCAGGCTGCAGGCAGCTTACACCCGTGAAAGGACAGCGTCCTTGTGCAACATGCTGTCGAACCTCGATATAGTGAACCTGTATATACAGAATTATTGGTTATAACAAATTCAATGAGAAATAGCATTGAAACGGCATTATAAATACAGTAAAACCTCGTTATAACAAAGTTGAAGGGGGAGCCATAATTACTTTGTTATAACCATTAGTTCGTTATAGCCAATATCCATGTCATCTATGGGAATTTAAGAGGAATTGCGATTGCTTCGTTATATCCGGGTTCATTATAATGAGGTTCTGCCGTATACATTTATAACAATTATCAGATAGCAAATTTTCGCGACACAGTGAATTTCTTTTTTTTTTTTTTCCTTCTGTGTAATGTTCTTTCTTTTGGGCAAGCCTTTCACTCTGCGTGCAGGCATGAAGATCTCACGCTCAAGTACTACGCCCGGCGGGTACAATGCCACGTCTGCCACGAGCACATGAAGCAGCGCTGGGAGTCGTACTTGGGCAGCGACGGCGCCCCGGCCGAGCCGAGCCTGGAAGACGGCGCTCTCCTCCTCTCTCAGTGGTGTCAGCCAGCTGCATCGGGTGCCAGCCGACTGGGTGCGCCACACCCTGGATGAACTGGCCCGCCGAGCCAAGGCGATACTCGCCGCAAGGCACCCCGGGCACCCCCTTGTCAGGTGTGACTGGCAGCTAAGCCACACAGGTGAGGGAAGCATTGTAACAGAATGAATCAACGGGTTAGTTGGTATTGCATTGTTTTTAGGGGCGAAGCTCCTTATGCCGTGGGTCTATCCATCCTCCATTTGTAGTAGCCACCTCTAGTTCGTGAAGTGATGTATGGGAACGCGTAGTATGGGAGTCTGTCTGTCTGTCTGTCTGTCTGTCTGTCTGTCCGTCCTCTGTCTGTCCGTCCGAGCGCTGCGGTGCTGCTTAGCTAGTACGTGAATTGATCAATAGATGGCGCGGAGGCGCTCGGTGCGTGCTCTAGTGTGATAGGAGAGTGCCAGATGGCGACACACAGTGTTTGTCACGTCTTTGATGATGTACTGGGCAAGATTCACGGAAGATTCACGGTTTTTACCGATGAACCTCCAGAGCTTCGCCCACTCATCATCATTCACTCCGTGGATATGTGTTGATTTCCTTTTTTTTTTTTTTTTTTAGCTAGGAGCACAAATTAAAGGGACGCTAAAGAGAAACAGGGAATCATTTGACTGATAGATTGTTGTTTGAGAATTCTGTTGTCGTTGATTTTGCCGCAACAGCTTCAGTATTGGAAGAAAACTCAAACGTTAATGTTTCATTTTTAAATTTTCCGCCAAAGCTAGGCACCCAAACATAAGCGTGATGTGACGGACTTCTAAGTATTTCTTAGAAGTCCGTATTCGTATTTTGGCCCCATTGGCTCAATTAAACTTGAGGAAACTTGTTACGTTAGGTCTCTAGTTTCCCTTTAGTACAACCTGATTTATTTTTAGTGCAAAGTAAATTTGTGTGCCATAAAAGGCGCCCTTAATGTTTATGACTCCACGGCAAGTCGGTGCGGAAACGTGAAGGCAGTGTCGCCCCCTGTATGTTCCTTTGGTGCGTTTTTTTCGTTTGCTAAGCATTCTCTTGTGACAAGAGTTGTGTTGTTGGTATTGCAAAAAAGACAGTTTAGTAATACATGAAAATTATTTTGCTCTTTAATATCTCTTTAAGGTGGTAGACAAGAAAGAAATGTATACAACATGCGTCCACCCGCAACTCTTCATTGCAGATATTGGCGCCTCAAATTGATATGCGCAATGTGAATTTTTTGTGTATGTGTATACGTTTTCATGTGTGTGATAAACAGTTGTATGTGAGCGCATGTGGTGCGTGTTTCTTTCTACGTCTAACGTCTTAATATGTACTCCTAGTTTCCAAGAAAAGGAGCATTCTGTCCTCCTATGTTGTTGTCTTGCAGCAAGCTCCGAAGAAAAGTAATTGCAGTCAAGCATTGTTATATAGTGAAACCACATCTGACAGAAAAATAGCATTGTATATCTAATGCCTGTTGCAGATGTTTACCTTTTACACTGTAGTAGCGCGGAGACAATTTTTCACATAATTCATTGTATCTGATACTTTGTTATATTGAGGTTTTCTATGTGTGTCCATCTACTCCTCAGGCTGCCACAGCAGTACGGGGGTTTTGATGCTTGATTGCTGACCCAAGGGGCACTGGTTCGATTGCAGCAGCCGTGGTCACGTTTTTGATCAACATTTAATGTTGGGTGCCTGTGTACTGTGTGATTTCAGTGCACGTTGGAGAACTCCAGGCGGTCGAAATTTTCTAGACCCATTCATGTGGCATGCCCAATAATTGTATTGTGTTTCTGACCCATTAAATGCGAGAAACTATCGGTGCATCTACTCCTGAATCACTTAAGGCCGATGCTCATGAGAAATCTTAACAAATCGCAGTGGCTTTAGAAATTGTAGGACTACTCCAGGACAGTGAATCAAGGAGACTGTTGACTTTTGTTTTCTTTTGTATTTCAGCGCTACAAGAATCAAGGTGGAACCCCGGGGACTGCCGGTCCTTGCTCGCCTGCATCAACCAGGCCCTGTTTCACGAGTTTGGCCTGACGGGAGACAGGCAGCATTACCACACGCCGGAGAACTCGTTCATCGACAAGGTGAGCCGTGCCCGCTGTGGTAGCTTGGCGGCCAGGCGCTTGCGAAGCATGAGGTCACAGGATCGGATCCCAGCCACAGCAGCCACATTTCATTGGAGCCAGAATGCAAAAAGCACCCCTGTACTCGGATTTGGAATGCACATTAAAAAGCACCATGTGACCAAAATTACTCCAGAGGCCTCGTAATGACATCATGGTTTTGGCATGTAAAACCTCATTGATTATATTGTTGTTATTATTGCAAGGTGGAGCCATCTCTCCTTATTCGTTACCTCGACCATTGCCATTATACCACCTCTTTGTAAAATTCACTCGACGACTTCAAATGCCCTACCTTTTTTTTTTTTTTTTTTGCCCAGCATGACTCTAGGGCGTCTTCTAGCTGCCACTTTTTTTTCAAAGGACTTGCATGTGATGGCAAGAGTTGGCGACATATTTGGTCAGCCATGATAATTGCAGCAGGTCTGAAATTGGGGCGAGTTGGTGGCTGTTAATTTTAGTCTTAAATGTTGCCTTTCTTGACCTGTCTTTTCCGTAGTTTCAGCAAGTTAAACACACAGCACCTGCTCGTTAGCTTGCCTGCATTCTTCTCTTCTAGGTGTGCTCCAGTTAAAGTGCAAATGACTAGGACAAGAAGTACAGTTAAACCTATATACAGCCATGTTAATGAATGCCTGAAAATGTTTGTTATAAGGTTTTCGTTATATCCAGTTTTGGCATGGAAATTTGAAAAAAAGGAAAACGCAAATGGAGCAAAGGGCAACTGGAGGTAGACCTAATCCAGAACACGTTTATTTCGTATAGCAGAGACATAGAGGGCATAGCTGAAATCGACCTATGATGATTTATTGCCATCACCGTGATATCGGACATTTTCCGTGAGTGCCTCATACTACGTATCTTTAGTAACGACTTGGTAATTCACAATGACTCAAATCAAGCTGAATAAACAGGTGTGTATAGTTAGGTAAGCATTCACTGCAACACTTTGTGCCTTGGTGCCCACTGCTACGAGTCTTCGCTCACATTGCGTCGACGTTATCCTCCCGTGAGTGTAGCACAGTAGCTCTATTGTGTTTGACTTTTGCAGAAAACGCTTTAGGTGGCCACCAATTTTTGTGACACAAACCCTCCTTTACGTAGTGGGCTCTGTCATTCAGATTAGCTGCCTTGTTTGACAGCAAGAAGTAATCCTTGGTCAGTCAAGAGAATTTCACTTGCAAGCTTGCATTGTTCAATGTATCATATCTAGAGGTCAACAGATCTTCACTTTTTATGTAGTCAGACCTCATTGTAACAAAGTCCATTTCGTGCAAATATACAGTAAAATCTCGTTATAACGAAGTTGAAAGGGGAGCCGTAATTACTTTGTTATAACCATTAGTTTGTTATAGCCAATATTCATTTCATCTATGGGAATTTCAAGGGGAAATACGATTGCTTCGTTATATCCAATAGTTCGTTATATCCAGGTTTGTTATAACGAGGTTCTGCTGTAGTAGGTAGCTTCGTTTTGAGAGTATATCTCTAACACTGTTTCAGTGGCAATAACATGCTTCGTTTGCTTCGTTATAAGCGATTAATGTGTCATGTCAGTATTTCGTAATATTGAGCTTTGACTGTAGTGTGGGGTGCTATAGCTGTGCGCGAGATTTCCAAGGTGGTGTTACAGCTGTCCAGTACACACAACAGTACGATGTGCCCTGTGTTGACTGTGGTGATGGCTTGTCGGTCGTGTTGATCAAGCGTTGACTCGACGCAGGTCTTGGAAAAGAAAAGCGGGATCCCGCTGACGCTCTGCATCATATACGGAGCGGTTGCCAGACGCCTGGGCGTTCTCTGCCTGCCGGTCAACTTTCCAACTCACTTCCTCCTCAAGTGGCTGGAGCATCCTCAGTGAGTTCCTAGAGATGTCTCATGGTAGTGTGCTCACAAAGCAAGGTGGGCTAGTCTTAAAGCTAGCATGATACTGAGCAATGTGCAGAAAGTGTGGAGAACGTCACAATAATAATAATAATAGTATGTGAATGTTTTAACTTCTGAATAGTTTTCTAATAGGGCCTGATATTCAATTTGAATCACACCTTGCCTTTACCAAATTAACCTGTTTAGCATAACTTATGCCGTACATGTGTAGGGCAGTAAGCACAATTTTTTTCTTTGAGTGCATCATTTTCATGGCGTCATCGTAAGACTGCGTTAGCATATCCTGGCCCTGGATCGTTTCTTGCAGTGTCGGGATACCCACACATCCAGAAACCAGATTTCATATTTAGTGCATAGTATTGTGCAGGTCTGCATGTCCAACTCCTCAATGTGTGTCATAAATAATGATGTCCAGCTATTCATTATATCGAATTGTTCAACCTTTGTAGGTTTCAGTGTGATGTTATCAGTAGTATCGAAAGTGCTAATACTAACAGCGCAAGCAGCAAGGATGAATGAAAAACATACACACACACAGTGCTGTGTATGTGTGTTCTTTGTTCGACCTTGCAGCTTGCACTGTTATTACTTTTGATATGACCTACCAGTGTGTCCAAGTCTTCACCCACCCTTGATAGCAGTAATGTTTCAAGCTCAAGACTGTCACTGACTCCAAGTTATGAGACATGGTAGGCAATCGCCGCGAAAGATTCCAAGAACTGATGTGTCAGTTCCCCTAAAATGACCCCACAAAACCTTGGACAATTAAGTTTTATATCCCTTTGGTGCACTATCAAAACGTCAGCAGGGGTTCACAGACCAAACCAGAGCCAAACAAAACAAATATACAGTTAAACCTGCTTATAACGAACCTCCATATAACGAATTCCTGGATGTAACGAAGTTTTACAGCGTAAGCTGTTATCAGATCACAACAACGGTGCCGTAGTTGTCCGCCGCCGCCCGTGTCCGTAACCAATATCGCTCCTCGTGAAGAACAGGACAACTGCTGCCATCTATTGGCGCTGATTTCCTCCGAATAGCCTTCGAAATGTGTTTTTACGAAGCGCTGCCTCGTGAAGCAGTTTTGTCGTATCGTTCCAAGCGTCACGTGACGGGCGACGGGCGCAGCCGTGACAGCAACCTGACATGGCTCTTCGATATACCTGATGGCGCCTCCTCGCAAGATGCGGACCGCTGCTGAAGAAGTGAATCGCAGAGTTAGGCGCGCGGCTGCAGCAGGGAAACGTCGGGCACAGCAGACCGCTGCGCAGAGAGAAGCCCAAACCGCAGAGTTATGGCACAGGGGATACCCACCGCCTGTACTTGCAGTAGTTTCCCCAAGCGTTTACAATGGCCTCTAGGAAGGTTGCTCCTTCAGCTTACGCTGTCACTGTCCTGCGATTCCGCGCAGGCCTGGCTCTTTTTTCTATTCCCCACTGTCACTCCATAGAAGCACATGTATTTGAGACCTCTACATAATGAAGTGGCAGCGGGAGACCCCCTTGAAATAACGAATTTTCTCCACCGACAACCTTGGGATTTTGCCCCAAATTTTGTCATATTTGCGCGAGCAGCAACCGGAAGCGCGTTCTCCACCACGACGAAATGTGAAGCTGCGGCATTGCGCTTGACACTTTCCAAGGCACGGTGACAGCGAGGCGAGAGCGAGCACACGTGGGCGTGGGTTCACAAGCGTGCGCGACACGGGTTTGCATCCCTCGACCTGGCGATCTTGCCGCCGCGGCCGTCTTTTTCCCCCTCACTTCAAACCTGATCCCGCCGCTAGCTGCAATGGGCCTAGCCCGCCAAGCCGTGCCGGCTTGAGAAAAAGAGAAAAACGAGATTTTGTTTGTTTTGTTCTTTTTTTTTTCAATGCGCTGGCAGCGCCACTCTTTGGTTACTGCGCATGTCACTGCACTTCACTTCTCTAACCTGCCACTAGGTGACAGCGCTTATTAGGCCTAGCTAGCAGGGTCGCGGGCGGCGTGCCTCATGGGAAGCTTGCCATTGACAACACGGGGATTGGATGCAGAGGAAATCACTCTCACGGGGCAATTCAAGGGCAGTGTGCGTGATATAACAATAATAAAAATACTTGAGACAAACAGTGGTAAAGTGGACACAGGCACACGTTCCGTGCGAAGAGTTCGCAGCTGACAAATGGCCTGTAGCAGGCGTTCTCCATCGCCTTGGAAATCCCATCCTCAGAGGACGCGCACGCGAAGCGCTGCTCATTTTCTCCACTCATTGTTCATTCGTTCCGAGCTCCTTCCTCCTCCATAGCGATTGATTCGCTGTGCTCTTTTCGGGCTGTGCGCTTCTTTTGTGATGCCTTCTCAGCGACCTCTATGCCGTGGGATTTCCCCAACATAAATGGTTTGGGTGAGCTCTGTCATCCGTTACCTTTTCGTTTGAGTGTTTTTCTTTTCGAATTTTTTCGTGCCGGACCTGCATATAACGAACTCCTCTTTATAATGAAGTTTTTCAGGAATTTGTCAATTTCATTATATCCAGGTTTAACTGTACTCTCATTGAACAGGTAGTTATACAAACGTGCACACACACAGCTTTCAAAATGCAAACGTAGGTGGGTTACAATTTCACACGGAACAAACTAACACCAGGAAGTAACGCCAACTGTACAAGCTCTCGCATTACAATAGAGGAATAAAACACAGTGTGCCAGGACCACTCAAAGTGTCTCGTCAACATGAGGCTTGCAGTTCAATCTCGATCGTTGGTCCACGAAACAGCGTCATTCAACTTATTTCTTCTTTCACTGTGTCACATGGCGACTCAGTGACGACTGAGAGCGCTGACGACCAGCCTGTGCCCGACAATTAAATTAGCTTCGGCAGGTCTTCTAGATGTTTTGGCATTATCACCTGAGCTAAACATGCGCAAAGCCAAGAGAAAGCTCGTGATTAAACTCGGAGTCTCTTCACATTGGTGTGCTCTTTCGGCTTCCTCTTTCTCGCCTTGTCTGTCTCACGCGCTCACCCACTGTGATGCAATGACTCAGTGTCACATTGTAGAGTCCTTCAGAAAAACACTAGAATCGCATTGTGTACGCTTCGACCAGCCTTTGCATGACGTTAGGTGCACTGAGGCTTTCGCTGCATGAACCGTTTTTCTTTGCAGGATTTTATTTGGTGCAGCATCTTTAACATAATGCCATGCTCCTTGGTGAAGTGGACGCTATTTTGTGTCAGATACTTTAAAGCTCAAATGGAAAGCCTGCGAGGAAAAAAAAAGAAAATAGAACTCAGCTCATTGTTGCACTCTTTGCGACACTTCGAGAAGAAATCCTGGTGCAAATTTAGTAATGATTTGAGGTATATACATTAAAGGGGTCATGAAAAGAATTTGGAGATGGCCGGTTGGAATTTTCACTGCTTCAATGTGCATTCGACAAGCCGATTCCGAAATATTTCGTCGAAATATTCAGTGCACATTTAATAATGCCCGTTTGAAACCCCAGCGTTCTCGCGCTCCCAAAACGACTATGCGACACTACTGGCCGGCACGCTACTATTCGGTGACGTTGCAGTAAGATATTTTTAAGTTCAAAGGAATAGTGAACCCGCGTTTGCTCTAAAAGAATCGATTTACTTCAAAGCTAGAAGGAAAGAAAATACTTAGAAACCATGTGGTGCCGACATTCGGAAGCAAAGCTGCAGCACAGTTTGTTTTCCCGTGGCCTCCGAGGGTGCGCCAATCTCGGAGCTCTGGTGACTACTAACATGACGTCAACTGCAGAGTTGAGGGGAACATGTGCAGTGAAACCGAAACCGCGTTTTTTTTATGCACATTGTTGATTGGAAGGTCAGGATCCCGAATAACACTTAGTACAAAATGTTCAGAAAACGTTTCACAACCCCTTTGAGTAATACATTAGGTTACACAATACTAAAGGCAACAGCCTTGTGCTTTATGTTAAATCACGCTTGACACACACCTGCCTATCCCTGGCTATGGGGATGCGGGAATGTACCACATGTGGTTAGGCATGTGTATGCATTTCTGTAGGGCGTGCTGTATTCCTTGTTTTTCTCCTGTCCGTGTCAGTGCCAGAGTTCAAGGACATATTCCAGTGAAACATATAAGGCATTGTGAATGCTTTTTGCAGCACATATATTAACAGGAGGAAGGACATGCAGAGGCAAAGGGTGCTTTCAAACTTTTGTGAGCTGAAATCTACTTTTCTTGGCTGGAATGAACAGTGCCCCTTGACTGTGCCTGCCTTTCGTCTTGTCAATAGTATGCGCTGCAGAAAACTCTTATAATGGATTTCTACTCGCCCAAGCTTCTATGTTAACAAACATATAAGGCTTGTGCCCTAAACCTGCGTCATACATCTTGTACCGATGCTGCAGGCTGCCAGAGGAGCAGCGGTACACGTATATCGACGTCTACCACGGTGGTCGTTTCATGGTGCAAGGAGAATGCCCGTCACTCTGTCCGAACCTGCAGTTGGACAAGAAAACCTGCTACAACGTGCTTCGTACGCCCAAGGTCAGCGGTCATTTGTGTGGTCAGCTTAGAACATTGTGCTGAGAGGGAACCTTTGCTCTGGCTCCTGTATGTGTGTGTGCGCGTGTGCGCACGTGCGTGCATGCGTGTGCGTACAACAGGCTGAAACACTAGTGGTAGGATGAGTGATTATTCATTATTCTTATGGTATATGTGGATGTCCAACGTCGTTCTGCAATACAATTCAGTAGTGTCCTCTGCAGTGTTAGAACTATTTGTTCATTTTCTTTTTCTTTCTTTTTTTTTTTGTGGGTGTATAATATGTAGCTGTTTGTTTGACATTCCCCTTATTAATTTTTATGCTATGTTTAGTGCTTTTATTGTGCTCGTGATATCATATTTCAAAGTCCCTTTTTGTGTGTGTGTGTGTGTGTGTGTGTGTGTGTGTGCCATTTTTGACAGGAAATGCGCCCGGCAGTTTTACAATGGGAGCTTCTTTTGCACCTACGTCATGTAGTCCTGTGTAATGCTGTGCCTAATAAACTGAAAGTTCCTTTTTCCTTTTTTTTTTTCTTTTTTTAAGCACCTTTGTCAAGGCATAAGCGTCGGCGCCCGTGTTTGCAGTCAGTGTTATTCTGTGTTAGCTTGTGTCTCTGCAAGAGAACTGTTGTTAAACACTAAAGGCAAAAGTTACAGTGTATTTTTTTGTACACTTTAATCCCTTTCCATTTATGTCATAACTACTACAATGGTACCATAACTACTATACTGATGTTCGTTGCAGGCTGCTAAGCGGACAGCAGCGGTCTTAATTCCTATTAGAATGTTCATCTAGCCAGTGAAATAGACAGCTCTGTGAACGCAGCACCGAATTAAAGAAAAACACCGTACATGACACTCCATATTCCAAACACTGTGGTGGCTGAGCAGAAGGCCTTTCACTGTCAACAGGCCAGTCATCCTAGGAGTCACCAGAAACTGTATTGAATTGCTGATGAATTTCTCGTGAAAGTTGCATTTAGTTTTTCCTAGGTCCAGATGTGAAAATAGTCTTAAAAACGGGGACCATATGTTTGACGGCACACAAGGTTAAGATCAGATAACTATGGTTATCCGATCTATGCTAGTATGCAGTGGTTATGGAGTTTGGTTGCTGATACGAAGGAGTGGCAAGCCTCGTAATTGTGGTTTTGCCACGTAAAACCCGAGTAAATATTATTATTCGTGTTTTCTCCTGTCAATATTGCTGTTTCTTCTTCCTTGCGACCATTGTCCAATTACTACGAGCCACAACCATAGCAAGTTTTAGGAATAGCAGTTTTAAAGGGACACCAAAGGCAAATATTGAGTAGACACGAACTGCTGAAATACCATTAAATAAGCATTGTAGCTGTTGTTTTGTGCCATGAAAGTATGCAGTTCAAACAAAAATACAGTAAAATCTCGCTATAATGAAGTTGAAGGGGGTGCCGTAATTACTTCGTTTTAACCATTAGTTCATTATAGCCAATATCAATTTCATGTATGGGAATTTCAAGGGGAAATGCGATTGCTTTGTTATATCCAATATTTCGTTATATCCAGGTTCGTTATAATGAGGTTCTGCTGTAATATTTTAGTGGTCAGCACACCATTCGAACAATTAAAACTATGCACCTTGAATGGCTTGGTGACATAGATTCACCATTTTCTCTCTCTAATGGCTGGCAGTCCAGCCACTTGTGCGAGAGGGTGGAGTACCGTGAGCATGTTCAATTTACCAAGTACCTCACCAGTCTCTGGTATCCCACAGGTGCCTCGCTGACAGACCTAACCTGACCTAACCTAACCTTTATCGTGTGATTAAAAGGTGTCCTGGCCTGTCAGTGGGTAAGGCTTCCGGGAGGTCCCCGAAAAAAAACTAATGCACCACTGGTGTCCAGGGCCATCCGGGACTTGTGAAATGAATACACTCAGTTGTTAGCAAGAGCAAGCAGGAGAGAAGAAGGGTTTAGCCATTGTCATCAGCAACGCCACTGTTAGCAGCCCTTGAGGTGCGTTTGATTACAAGGGTATCTCAAGCTCACAGCTGTCACCTGAGCTCTCTTTGTATATGTTCTAAAAGGCTGGCCAGAATTGGATTGTAACCTAAGCTTGCTTAGGTTACAATCCCCTGTGGCCTTCAGGTCAGTAGCCGACTGCCACAGATACTATAAACCGCTGTGGCAGGTCATTGTGCTAAATTATGGCGCTGCGATTGTTTAGATCATGGTTTCTCAAGCATCTCAGTTCCAATGAACCCCCGGCTATGCTCCAGGGGTTACCGAGGGACCGCTGTACACCACTTACTGAATATTCTTAGATTACAAATTTAATTGTGTAGTTTTCGTTGCATTTGATTGGCATTTGCTTTGTATTCTGTTACATTTTCTCACCCTTACTGTTTTATGCTTTCCATTATATTACTGTTTGCATGAATATTTGATTCGTTGTGCTTTTTTTTTTCTTGTTTCATTTCTTACTTTGTACTCTAAATATTTCCTGTTTGCTGTTAAGTAATGCTTTTTTTTTTCTACCATTATAATAAGGTCCCCCTACAGTGCTTACACTATGGGACCTTTTCCTATATAAGAATTGTCTATTTCTGTATATGTCTGTATATATATGCATCAACTTTGAATAAACTTCAAACTTTAAACATTTGCGTGTGTGAAGGTGCTGGTACGGATGTGCTGGAACCTGGTGGAGGCGTGGCGGCAGTTCGAGGGCAACCTGGGGATGCAGGGTCTCCGCTACGCCCTGGAACTGCTCGAGCTGTTCGAAGGCCGTGGTCGGCACCGCAGCGACCCCATGCGGGGAGACATAGAGCACCGGCTTCTGCTGGCGCGGGTCTACCTTCACCTGGGCATCAACTATGAGCAGGTAACACAGTCGTCCCGCCAGGGTCTCCCCTGAAACGTGCGAATGCAGTCTGGTAGGAGCAACAAGCATATCATTTCGTGCTGAAATCTTCATTTCATTTCTTATTGTAGAGAATGAGTGAGTGCGGACCGTCACGTTTGTTGACGTGCGGTGCGGTGAACGATGGAGCCGTAAACGGTAGGGCAGGTAAACACACATATAATAAATAGGCACACTCAAAGAACACGTACAAACAAACAAACAAACAATAAAGCTCGCAGGCTACACGTTAAGTCCTGTTCTAACCATGCAAGTTCTAAGCGTGCACAGTTCTCAAAAAGCCAAGTCACATGCATGCAAGCAAGCTCACATCTATGACGCCGGTGGCACGAGTCGTCGATGGGGTGACTTGAGGGGTGCGCCGGGAACGAATCGTTGCAGAGCTCGAAGGGTAGCGCCACAGCACAGGTGCGCGTCGGAACAGGAAGCCAGCAGGTAACGGCCACACTGGTCGCTGGGCGCGGTAAGGCAGCAGTTGCCGGTTGACGACGTTCGCAGGAGCGGTCAGGAGGCTGCCCAGCACTTCAGCCTGGGTAGCCCTCTTCAAACCTCAGCTCCTCGAACGCCGTGTCCTTCTGCCTTTCGTGGCGGCTCTCCTGCTTGTGCCTTTCTCTACTTCCTCTTTTTCGCTGCCGCCACCGCCACATGCACCCTTTTTGTCCACGACGCGCCGCTCCCGTAGCTGCCTTCGTCATCGTCGTCGTCGTCGTCGTCTTCGTTCTTCACCACACTTATCAATGAGGTTTTGCGTCCGAAAACCACGATATTATAAGACACATCATCTTGGAGGGTACTGGAAATTACGACCACATGCAAAGTGCGTGTGTACAGTAAACATGCGTGAAGCATTTCATCTCTATTGAAATGCAGACTTCACAGCCGCGATTCGATCCCACAACCTTTCGGTCAGCAGCCGAGTGCCATAGCCACTAGACCACCGTGGCGGGTAGTCGTGCTAAAATCTGGTGCTGTGATTGTTTAAATCAGTTTCCCAAGATCCTCAGTCCCAAGGAACCCACTCGTGCCATTCTCCCATCATTTACCCAGTTACATGTGTGCATTTATGCAGCAGTTAGTGTCAAAAACTAGGGTCTATCTAGGGTGTGAAAAACTAGTGTGAAAAACTAGTCTATTTTACATGCACTTTCAGTATGTCACTGCATGGCTTGCCTTACTAAGGCTAAATCTCTTGTTAGTTGCTTGGGTGTGTGTGAATACAGTCAAACCTCACGATAATAGGATCCTGTGGCAACGAAATTTTTGCAAAACAATGAAACATCTTGATGTCCTTGGCAAGTACTGTTAGGATTCAGTGCATTTCGTATCTCTCAACAATGAAACATCGCGAGACTGTGATCCCACATTGTGACTTTAACTGAGTTCAAGAAATGGCCTCAAATGCATATTTTGCCCACTTAAATCTGCAAAATACCAATGCCACGTGAAGTTTGCACGGGCGCCGCCACATTGAAAAAGGTCATGGCCGCCATCTTACTTGATCAACTCTTGGCTCATGTTGCATTTGTTTCTTATGCCACATCGTCACTTTTAGTTTCAGTTTGCACAGTGAACAAAAATGTTCTGTTCCTTCATGTTTGCTGGTTTGCATTATTTACGTGTATGTGAGTGAGCATGGTGTATAGATTAGCAGTGCGCATTGACGCACGACCGGGCGCGTTCTGTGGCAGCGTGCACATTTACGCCACTCACGCTGCTGAGCAGCAAACAGCGGCGGCGCGGTGCTTTTGGATTGTTGCCTGTGTAAGGCATGCAGTATGCATTATAACAGTGGTACACTACACGCGCCAACTCCAAAGAGGTCATTCCAACAGGGTTGTTGGCTACAAGTTGCGTCAGCACGTTAGTTAATTGCTACTGTCACGTACACCTCTGTGTAGCTCAATATCCAGTGTCGCTGCATTCTTGCCAGAATTGTAATTTTCTGTTAACAGCGTTAAGTGGAAAATCTCTTGTACCACATATATGGTGCCACCGACACCACTGTTTGTGGAGCACAGTTAACTTGTGATCTACTCAAATCTAACCTGTACATTTTCTTCTGATGAAACAAGCCCAAAAGCTGTCTGTGCATTGGAGTTGAATACAAAACTGAAAACAGGCTCGTGGCATTCATAAGAGCACCACGCCTGTCAGGTCGTTAGATGCAGTGTCATCGCCATTGATAAATGGTGACAAAGCGCATTTTGAAGCAAGTTTAAGATGGTGCATTTGGTGCTTGACTGTGGACAGTATGCGTCGCATATGTTCCCAATAAAGTGCACATGCCTTTATTAACGTACTCATGTCTGAAGCAAGTTACTTTGCACATTATGCTGCTAAAGACAAAGCTGTGCGCATCTTCCATGTGTACCCGAGGCCAGCAATTATGAGTAATGTAAAGAAAGAGAGTATATCGCCAGCTGAGTGCTCGGCGATTAGGAAAAGTTTCTGCAGTTTGCTAATGGGAAGATAACCAGACCTTAAACTCGCAGCCTACTGACAACATAATCATGTGTATTTTATTTTGAACTCCTGAAAATTGGGCGCATGTTAGATTCAAGCAAACATGGTAACACCCACAAGTTAAAAGCAATATCCACAGCAGGCGATATGTGTCACTGTGTGCATGGCTGCGTTGTGGACTTGTCACAACTACATTTTGTTGTATCTGCGGCTGACAACGAAGCAGCCTCGAGCGAGGCTCAGAAAAGCAAGCAAATGAAATATTTACAGTAATGATTCGTTTTTCAGCAGTTTACACCGTTTTATTCGACAACGAAATTCTCGCAATAGCGAGTTTATGTGTTTTCTCCATGGATTTCATCCCCCTTGCTCCCTGTGGCGTCATGCAGATCCTGAGCCTGCTGAAGGGGATTGAGGCGGCACACCCGGCGTCGAGCGGCATCGTGGCCTACATGTACCGTACCGCCCAGAGTCAGATGGTGGCGCTGGAGCAACGAAGGGAAAACCGCTCGCAGAGGCAGCCACGCAAGCTGCGGTCTGAGCCCCGGTCCCACGCCAAGGTTGCCTACGCCGTGGGCATGATCATGCGGCACAAGAAGTGAGCTCTTCTTTTTTTTTTTCTTGCATCCTTTACAGCACAAGCTGCCATAGCCTAATTTCAATAGTTGCTCTTGTTAGTAATGCTTGCACCCTCCTGGTCTGTCACGTATCGTATGTACAGTGGGATCTCGTTGACACAATCTCCATGGGATCCGGAAAATAATTCGTTTCATCTGAAAATCATATCAGCCATGCAAAATAGTAGAGCTGCACAAATAGGAAAGCTTTTATTGCGAGGTGAATTCAAATATTTCTGTTGTTATGGAATTGAGTATTTTTGAATGATTTTCAAAGGTTTCTTGAATGTTACCATGTCGAATTATAGAAAAGGTTGCTACTGAACATGGGCAAAAAAAAAAAGATTTATTACATCGCTAGTGTACTCCCATAGTGTCATTCTGAGGAACAGTCTAACAGGGAACTGTGCAACAGAAAGTGGAGATAACTTTGCCGCAGTACGTGAGCGTCAAATTCCCCGTAGGGTACACAAGTGTTAAGTATGGCCGCAGAACATGGGTGTTAGCTTCCCCGCAGTATGTGAGTAGTAACTTTGCCACAGTACATGGGTGCTCGCTTAGCCGCCATACGTGAGTGTTGGCTCTGCTGCAGGGGACAGGTGTTAGCTTTGCCGCAATACAAGCGTATTAACTTCGCCGCGTTACACAAGCGTTAGCTCTGCCGCAATACACGGGTGTTATGCGGCAAAGTATACTACATGCAGGAATGGGCCACTTGTCATGAGACAGCATTATTTTTACCTTAATTACCAACTTTGAATTGTTTGAATTGTAAAAGTTAAGTGCGAATCGAATTGTAAACTCTACTCGAAAATTATTTGAAATTTTGAATATTCGCACGCTCCTAGCAAATGCATCGTGCCTATGGGGTGCTGGGTGGGAGGAAAAAAATGTCTTGCTGGAAAATGTATTAAGGGAGATTGTATCGACAAGGTTTAACTGTAGCGAGAAAAAGGTTAGGGAGCCATTCTAAACTGTGAAGGGGGATGACTAGCAAAGCTGTAGCACATCACTCTAAGGACTCTAATTTCCTGTTTGCATTGTTTTCAAGGATCGTCTCATTGTTTCTGGGTTGCACAAGGGCACACGTGTGCAAGATCATTATTGTGCTCCGTGAACTGGAAAATCTTTCTTATCGCGCGACATGTGCAAGGGTATGGCTTTGTAAAGTGGAATCGGCTGTTATGCCATCTTAAAGGGACCATCTACCTCTCGGAAAACTTCTTTAAATTGTAGTAAAAATGGGACGATCGTGCGTCACAATGGATTGCAAAGGAAAAGAAACTGTCGGAAGAAAAATTTCTTATTCTATAAAGGCAAGTAGTGCTTGTCTCTCTCCTTCTGATCGCCATAAAAACCACAGTTTTACCTAAAAGCTACACATTCAGATGCATTTCAATCTGAACACTTGCAAATCGGATGCATATTGGATTCAAAGGCATGTTAGAAATTAGGTTTGAATACATACAGTACCTTTGAGCTTGTTTGCGATCTGTCGTGTTATAATGGGGCAACACTTTTTGAATATAGCCAGAAAAAACTGCTGATCAATCACGGAAGCTCCTGTAGGCATGTCGTCCAAATACTGTTAAACTACTCACGCAAGGGTATTTGCAATTTCTTTTCAAATTAAGCTGGAAAGCACCTGCTCTTCTTTCAACAAATCACTTCACTTGGGGGCACTTGGGGGCAAGACTACAATTGTCCAATTCACGGATTCACGGACGCAGCTACTGTGGACACTGTAGGGCACTGCAGTGTGCCCACAATGGCTCTGGTGGCACGCTTGTCATCTTTGCAGGAGCGTGAATACATTAAAAGAAAAAGAGAATAAAAAAAATGCTCAAGGTCGTGGTGCATGCTGGCATAGCTTCTCGCCGCTTTTTTACCCCCCTCTGTGTAGCTTTCAGCACACTGTTCGGAACGGGACGAGGGAGAATGCACTCGGATGTTGCAACTTTGCTCAAACTTGATGATGTAACTATGCATCCATTGTCCATTGGGAAATCAATCAATCAGTGCTGTAACTACGCATTCATTGTCCAACGGGTCTGAAAAATTTTTGTGGCAGATTATTACAGTAAAAGCTCGTTAATTTTAACTAAAGAAAGACCGTAAGGTTGTTCGAATTAAGCGGATTCAAATTAGCAGGCGGCCACTAGAATGAATGGACATTGTGCCACACTGCTTCAGGAGAACCCGAAGAAACCACTTCTGGACTTGTTATCGTAAATTAGTCGCTACCATGCATTTGTGCCAGGTGATTTTGTTAATTATATTCATGGAGTATAAACAGTAGACGAAGTTAATTGATCAGCCAGTAATACGCCCGAAACAAGCCCCGACATGCATTCACTTGAGAATCGAGCTGTAATGTCACAATATGTGGTGCTATATATGCTTCAAAAAACATTTATGTAGCGTGGTTAACTCAAGGAAATAAAGGTAATCAGTAATATGCATCGGTAATATGGTGTGGAGTTGCAGCAACTCTGTTGGCTGCTGTCAGTCAGTTCCACTTGGTGCACGTAAACAAAGATGATTTCTGTCATTCAGCGAGTCGGCCAGCAATTTCGGCAACCTTTTACTTCATTCACGTGTCATCATATTGTCCATTGCGATGGGGCCAGCTTGCAGATGTCGGCCGATGAAAACCATCTTAAGATCAAGTTAAATTATACCCTGTACATGTCTCCTGGGTCCAGTGTGTTGGTGTGACCAATGTATGCCAAAAACAGTTGAAAAGTGTCCCATCTGCTCTTCCTCAAAATTGAGTCAGTACTCCTCTAAATAGAATGGTGTTTAGGCTTTGAAGGGTTAAAGGGTCCCTGAATTATTTTTTTGACATAGTGTCATTAATTAGGCAACACAATTGTGAAATAATTCACACCATAAACAAAGCGAAGCACCATGCGCTAAAGTAGCTACGGGCTTATTTCTGTCGCCTTCCTCCTTACCACTGCTCTTCCTTCTCAACTCGAACAGCTGCAGAGTGCGCGCTAGCGACGACTGCGCCTCCCGCGTCAGCCGCTCTGCCAAGTCTTCCGTAGCAACATAGCGCCCCGATATCTCTACTGAGCTTGCCGGGCTCGGCAGTGCTAGCCTCTGTAACAGTGCGCCAGCGATTCGCGTGTACGCCGCCAGTTACCACGACGATACCGTTGGCTGGCCCTTCAGTGCTCGTGACGTCACATGGGTTGCACTTCGTAGCACCCATCGCATGTCCGGTAGGAAGGGGTGGTTGAAAAACGCTTCGAGTCAAGTCGCATCGATCTTTCACGATGTGCGTATTTAAAACGTTGTAGTAAATTGCATGCTTAATGCAGAGTGCTGATATTGTTACACTAATGATCAGAAGGACTCGGGCTATCGGTGCAACGCATTTGCACAAAATCACCAAAACCATTTCAGGGTCCCTTTAAGATTGAGGTAGTCAGTGCAGGTCGGGGTAGTCACCAAAACCGTTTCAGGGTCCCCTTATAATTGAGGTAGTCAGTGCAGGTCGGGGTAGTCACCAAAACCGTTTCAGGGTCCCCTTATAATTGAGGTAGTCAGCGCATGTCAGGGTAGTCACCAAAACCGTTTCAGGGTCCCTTTAAGATTGAGGTAGTCAGTGCAGGTCAGGGTGGTCACCAAAACCGTTTCAGGGTCCCTTTAAGATTGAGGTAGTCAGTGCAGGTCAGGGTGGTCACCAAAACCGTTTCAGGGTCCCTTTAAGATTGAGGTAGTCAGTGCAGGTCAGGGTAGTCACCAAGACCGTTTCAGGGTCCCTTTAAGATTGAGGTAGTCAGTGCAGGTCGGGGTAGTGACGAAGCTCGTGTCGGCCATGCAGGTACCACTACCACTGTGTCATCTACGGCTGGGATGGCAAGTGCGCAGCCAACCGTGACTGGATCTTCCAGATGGGCGTGCACAACCTGAGCCACGAGGACCGGCAGCCATTCTACAACGTCCTCGTCGAGGATGGCTCCAACCGATACGCTGCTCAAGGTATGTCCCTCCCTTTGGCTCTGGATTGTGTCTATTGATGTCACTGTGGCGGCCATCTTACGCAGTAACAATTGTCATCTGTCTTGCACTGTCGTTCTCGCCTTAATGCCGCTCGCCTGGCATGTTAACTTCATGAATGGCATGAACATATGTTTGTAGTAACTATAATAATGGCAGCAATATTGTTTGTTTACTTTGTTACTACCATTAATTTATTATACAGTCAAACCCAGGTGCATCGAATCCGCATATAAGAAATCATTGTGTATAAGAAACAGCTGCAAAGTCGGCCTTAAAAAATTCTGTATGATTTTTATTTCGTGTATCAAATTACCTGTATCGGACATTTTGTGATTTGATATATGCGGACTCAACTGTATTCACATTTCTTATATCAAGGTTTGATTTTGTTTCATTATACAGGTTATTTTAAGACTGTTGGGGCTTATTTGCCAAAACTACGATATGATCGTGAGACACGCCATCTACTGCAGGGCTCTAGAGCAGCTTTGACCACCTGGGGTTCATCTAAGTACAGGGTGAAGCACCTTGGAATGCCAGTGTTGGCTACATGACTGCGTTAGATTAGGTTCGCTGTCAGCCGTGTCATGAATGCTGGCATTCTAAAAAAGGCAGCCACACTGTGACATGTTCACAATAAGAGTGGATGATTCAGTACATGGATGTTTTGTGCACTTATGTTACACATCGAACTGCAGCCACTGTTGCCGAGATTCGATCCCGTGACCTCAAGCTTGGCAAGCCAACACCACAGTTGCCAAGCTACTACCGCGGCGGGCAGGTCGTTTTGAAGTAAAGATATCCATTGCAGAGGCATTCAACCTTATCTCGGTGTGGCTACCACACAGACAACAATTTCTCCCTGTTTCAGGCCATCCTCTAGCCGGAACAGATTTTCACACCACCAACTCACCAACTCAATCTCTTGCAGAAAACCTGGAGATGTCCTCGAGGCCCGAGGTGATCACGCACCCCGACGTCGGGAAGTACTTCGAGCGCTTCTGCGGCACCCACTACCTCCCAAATGCCGAGAAGGAGCACGAATACCCCGAGGACGCGGAGGTGCGAGAGAAGCTGCTGTTCCAGGCCGTGCACGGCAGCGACGATGAAGAGGACGAAGAAGAAGAGTCGTGCAGCATTTAAGACGCTACCGCACCCCGTCGACGGTTCAACGTCGTCAACGATCCTAGGGGGTGAGCCCATCGACAGGCCAGGGTCCCCGTTATGTCGCGTTTTTTTTTCAGCTCCACTGAAGCCGACGTCGCGTGAAATGGACATAGGCCCTGAGGGTGCAGCCTCGTGAAATGCTGCACAGTTTGTAATTGTATATTTGTGATCGGTTTTCGTCAGTTTCGTCAATTCAATTGATGCGGCTGTCTTTCTTTTTCAAAAGGCAGAGTAATGGACTTACGCTATGTTGTACAGTAGATGTAACGGTGTATTCATTCGCATCTCTGCAAAGCTCCAGAATATGCCGGAGTAAATGATGTACAGTGAAACCTCTCCGGTAACGAAGCTGTAGCCTGCACAGCGATAGCTTCGTTATATACGAAAATTCGTTATAGCAGACATTTGTTTCGTACTGTACCAATGGCAAGACCATTCCTCGGTTACTTTATTATGAACAGTAATTCATTGTATTAAATATTTGTTGTATTCGGGTTTGACTGTATCACTGTTGCACGTGACACGTGATGTGCATGTTGCAATCGTAGTGTACACCTGTGGTAAGTGTAAATGTGAGCACGACACAATTCAGGCCTGAATGTGTGTTGCAGTATTTGTGTTCTAGTGTTTTGGCTGCGTTCAAGACAAGAGGGCAGAATCTACGTTCACATCTGTGTGCCAGCACCTGTAGAACAGCTGTGAAGGCATTTCGAAATACAGGTGCTTCAAAGACCTCAAGTTGTTTTATTTCGTTTGCCCGCACTCAGACTAGTAGGGGCAGGTGTCTTTGCCTGCACAAATATTTAATTTAATTAGAGTGCGGCAGTGTTGGTGGCAGCTACAGTAAAACCTCGTTACGACGAAGTTGAAGGGGGAGCAGTCATTGGTTTGTTATAACCATTAGTTTATTATAGCCAATATCATTTAATCTATGAGAATTTCAAGGGGAATTGTGATTGCTTCATTATATCGAATAGTTTGTTATATCCAGGTTCGTTATAACGAGGTTCTATTGTATTTCGAAGCGTCGGTGGCATCGGCCAGTAACAGCTCACTTCCACTAAGAGTGCATGTGAGTGTAATCATGGTGCAGTAAATCTCGTTATAACGAAGTTGAAGGGGGAGCAGTAATTACTTCGTTATAACCATTAGTTCATTATAACCAATATCAATTTCATCTATAGGAATTTCAAGGGGAATTGTGATTACTTCGTTATATCCGATAGTTCATTATATCCGGGTTCGCTATAACAAGGTTATACTGTAGTATACAGCGTTGTTTCCCTTAGTATGAAGCAATGCCTTTGTAAACTCTGTTGTACTGTACGGCCAACTGACAAAAATCTCACTCAAGCTCAACGTGTTGCAAGACAAGTAATGGATGTTCTCAACGCAGCTGTGTCAAAGCTCTAAAGCCAATCACTGTGCAGCTCTTTAATTAATACTGTTGACAGTATCGGAGAATTACTGCGCTGTGTGGCTGCACATTAGGGCAGATGGGATGCCATTCCCGAAACAGTGAGAAATGTTGTGGTAGGTGACAAGGTACGAGAAAACAAAGTGAGGTGTAAACATACTGTCTGTGGCTACACATCGCATCAGTGTCAACGGTCACCTTGAAATGCTCTCTGCAGCCGGGTTTTTTGCATACCCTTTGAGTTCTTGTAAGGAGGTAAACAAACCTAATGATTTCAAAGCTTATGTTATTTGAATGTGTTACATTCACTATTGGCTGTTGCCATGCTGATGGCCTCTACACGCCAGTTACGATTGCAAATGGCAGGAATTGGAGCATGAGGCATCGAAGAAAGGCTCTGAATAAAACATTGGCATAGTACATCACAGTTGCACCACCTCACAACAAATTCATTATGTCATGAAAATTGCTTCGTTATGTCCAATAATTCATTATAAATGTATATTTGTGAGACTGTTGGAATTCCAGTACTATTTTTTTATTTAATTCGTTATAACCGATAATTCGTTATATCTCAATTTATTATATTGAGACTTGACGGTACAGTCCCTGCTTACTGGATGGATGAAGGCTGCACATGAATATCAAATCTGCAAGGGTCATTTGTCTTGCTGGCAATGAAATTTTGAAAGGTCAATGCTGGCAGTTGAAGGAAACATAGCGCTAGAACACACGGACAAGGAAGACAACAAAACGAGCGCTGTCTTCCTTGTCGTTGTCTTCCTTGTCCGTGTGTTCTAGCGCAATGTTTCCTTCAAATGCATCTAACGAACTAGCCCAAAAAGCGGTTCTTTTACAATGCTGGCAGAACTTAGGCAAAAGCTCAGGAAGAGAAAAAAAAAATGTAATTCATATAGAAGTCTCTCCTATTAGTTCTCTTGCCTATAACATTTTTCCTTATGCGCGATACAAGCTCATCATCTTGCGGACAAACCTCGTCATGTGAAGTCCATCTGATCTAAATAAAGCGTCATTGCACCTTATAATCCGTTATAAACATATTGTTACACTGTGTCAATGCTAGCAAACGAGAGAAGCGCGGAGAGAAGAGAGGAAGACTACATTGTTGCTGCGATTGCTACCGCCTCAGTGCCTCGGCATTTGCTTACTGTACACATGTACTGTACATGCGTAGGCATGCATGGTGTGTCCATTGCGCAGAGAACGAGCAGTTGAAAGGCTGGGAAGAAGAAACAAGCAGTGGCTCTCACTTGTATGACAAATGATCATTGCAAAATCGCAAGATGTGCCCAGGGATGCCGAAGCTGTAGCAGACTAAAAGGGGTCAAGACACAATAACCAGTCCTCTCTGCAGGCATGGGGTAGTACTGTAAAACCTCGTTATAATGAAGTTGAAGGGGGTGTGGTAATTACTTCGTTATGACCACTAGTTCGTTATAACCAATATCAATATCATCTATATGAATTTCAAGGGGAATTGGGAGTGCCTCATTATATCCAGGTTCTTTATAATGAGGTTCTACTGTAGTACCGCTTTTCTCATACACCATAGCCAGGGAACGCCTGCCGAGAAAGATGAGATGGGCGAAAGCGCCGTTCAAAATTGGAGAGCGTCCAGTATGAAAATCCAGATAGCAGCGGCCCTTGGTGTTAATTAGCATCTGTTACATTAACTCATGGTTGCCATGGGGCTTCAGTGGCAGGAGCTCTCTCACATGTTCTGTTTCTCTCGCATAGATGTCTTTGAAATCGCCGGGACACTGAGAAATTTCCTGATGTCGAAGCGATCCTTCTCGTAACCTAATGCCAATGCCATGTTGCATTTACTTTGTAATTAGCGATAATTCGTTGTAGCTGTATTTACATGCAAGATTTGACCATAGGACTCTGAGTGGGAAGGAGCCAATTCTCATCAGAGTGCCCCCCTCCCCACCCCTGGCCTTTTAAAAATTATCTCTGCATTGCACGAAGACATGCTATGCTAAAGACGATGGCCCTTAGCATCAGTAAACTTAAGAAGTCAGCGTTATAGCTGTGCAGCTGTGTTTTCCTTTAAAAACGAGGTGTGTGTTTAAAGCGTTTAATAATTTAGACAAAGTGTAAAGCTCAAATGCATCCGATGTGTTACAGAGGGCGGTTGTTTAGAGAGTGGAATTCTGAGGCAAGGAGGTTGAGATCGGGTCGAATCTGGTCTCATCCCATGGGGCTGTGAGTAGCATAACTGAAGCTATTTTCCTATTTTCTTAAGTGTCATCAGAAGTTTCGCACCCTTCCCTAGTCGAGGGGACGCCACAGTCCCCTTGGTCTCTCTGATGTGCGCACCTATGGTTTTCACTGTATATATATATATCTGTGTGATCTGTGACACATACCTGTGCATGCGTTAGACATTGACAGACAAACCAACAAACGAGTGTAGCCGTTCTGCCAGTTGCTCACCTTGGGACTTTCTGCGAGAAAGCAATGTTATGAGGGCCTCACCATCATAGCCTGTTGTCGCAAGATCCCACAACCTCAGAAGAATCGTTACCTTTCTGGTGTCTCATGTACGTTATAAGAAATGTCGTGGTCTGAGTGAACCTGCTGTCCTGCTAGAGAACGAATTGACAGTTTTGTAGTAAAGTCGTTCTTTTCTATGCTTTCGTTTAGGAGAATGGTTGTGTCACGAGCGCTTTGTAGTATGCCGTGTGCTTCCTTTATCAATGATGGAAGGTGATACCTGTTTATAATGAACTCGAAAGTGCTGCAAAAAGTGCTCGTTATGTCAGTGGTTCATTGCATATGAATTCGCTTTTCAAAATGCGCAGATCAGTGCAAGTAGTTTATTTCTTCACCCAGTTTTATTACAAAGCGCTAACGGCCCATCCGGTGAAAAGTTAGCCCTTTTCGCTTCATGGAGCAACACGCAGTGTGAGCTGATGGGTAACTAAACTGCATTTTCAACTAACCATATCCTGCACCCCTGGGAGTGTGCATAGTCACCATAAAACGAAAAACAAAATGTAAAAGAAAAGAATGTCCCATGTTTCTTTAATATCTCCGCTTGCTGTAGTGGGTTTTTCATCAGGCTGGGCGCGCTGGGAGCTGTCACTTCGACCGGAGGGTACGGTGTCCGAGAAGTTGAAGGTCAACACAATTAAATATCAGCAACTGCTTAAACGAAGCATAGACGAGCCACTGTCTCTCTATAGTGGCTTAGTAACGTCAACTTGGATAGCGGAAATATCGAGAGCTGCTACAGCAATGCTTGAGCGGCAGTGGGAATGAAACGGTATATTGAACATTATGGCTTCTTGCACATGCTTTGGCACGCAGGCAGTTAGCTTCGGTAGAATTCTCTATGTTCACTCGCATCTAAATCGCACCGCGTTTTCTTTTTTTTTCCATGGAACAAGCCCAAAAATTGAGTGTGCATATAAACATCTAGTATGAAAGCAAAACCATATTCGCAGCGTCAGCAACAGTCTCCCACTGATTCAAAATCCAGAACTACCGAAGCACCACCTTCACAAAATGGCGGCAGATAATTGTCGAAACGTGTTCGCATTGGTTCGTTTCGTGCTCACCTGTGTGCATCGTATCTGTAACAAATTATGTGCAAGTGGTGATGCGCCGCTTTTGTAATGGGGCTAATGTCCGAAGGAATGTTTCTTGCACGTTGAACATAGCTACGTCTCATCCTTGCACGTCCGAAGCCTGTAACATAAGGCAGACAGAGTGTATCTACAGCTGGATGTGAAATAGGAAAGGTTTCTACGAGTGAAAGCTGGAAAATAACCGGATCTTGAAGACAAGCTTGTGGTCTTTTTTAAAGGGACCCTAATGTAAAAAACAATTTTTCTCATATTAGTAGGTTAGCTTTCCACAGTACCGAAAATGCCAGTCTTGCGAGGAGACGATCCTCGATAACCTGCGAAACACGCAGAAATAAAATGCGGGTGCAAATTTCAGCACTAAAATGCATGACATCGCAAATATTTGATGGCGTCTGCTGAGGCCTGCATGACTATTCATCACTAAGAGATGCATGCATCACGTTCTAAGCAAGCCAGAGACTTAACGCAGGTAGTAGCAGAACGTTTGATGGAGCGAATTTTGACGAGAATATGAAAAAAAGTAGGGCGCGCCTCCCACACGCGCCCTCCTAGTAGCGCGTTCCTAGTAGGTAACGTGCTACTACAACGGACGGACAGACCCAAACCTTAAGGAGCTTCGCCCCTAAAAAGGACATTGGCCTTCTGACTTTAGTAGGTTCCAAAGTACTGGCATGAATTTCAAAATGAAAACAATGACATTCATTTTCTCTAATAATGATGAAAATATAATGTCAAAATTAACGACAATCGAGTCCTCAGAATATAAGCTAACATTTGAAACCACTTGAGCTTTTTTTTTTTCATGTCCCTTTTATAATCTCCACGTTATCAGAATGTTCAAAGTAGCAGCACTTTACTGGCTCGCGCAATCTAGGTGAGTTCAGGCTGCTCTCTTGCTTTGAAATGCTGTTTAGGTTGTTTTTTTTTTCCCCATTTCATATCTTAAATGTTCGCACTGAAATGTTCATTGTAAAAGTAGGACACTTGGAAAAATGTTTGTTATATCGGGACACAGTTTCAATGGGTGGCATAGGAAAATCATAAGTGCACCAAAGTATGGTCATTATAACCAATAGGTCATTATATCTTTGATCGTTATAAGTGGGTTAGACTGTACTGCCAACCTCCGAAGCCAATATTCCCCCAAGTGAGATAGAAAAATTTCCTAGACTTTGCTAGACTTTCTGGAAGTGCAGTTATTTAGTGTACTTTATGTAAGGTAATGTGTTTATGCTATGTCAAGGATGACTGAATATTTTAGTTTTACAACTGATTTGTGTATTAATTTCAAACAACTTATTGTTGCCCTGAACCTGTAAAGATGTTGCAATGAAAGCCTCAATGCTTGCAATGTTCGTTCAGCCACAGCCCCAGCATGGTAAACATTGGAGTGAAAGCTTAGCTTAATGTGCACTAAGCTAAAATTTTACTGTGTTTGGTCTAAATAATGAAGCTTACCTACAGAAGCTTGTTTTAGCCTAGAAACTATTTTTGCAGATGTCCAAATAAACTAATTTTCCAAACTATTTGTCCTTTCTAATAGGCTCTAAAGTTGCCTTGGTTATTTAACACTCTACAGCCTGTATTTTTTTGTACCAGGGAAAGCATTTGAATTTCAGTTATAAAGGCCTGTGTGCGAGCTGAGAACATTCAAAATTACTCTCAGATCATTTCCCTGCTCCATTAGAGATTTGTAGGTAAGATTTAAGGAGATTTAAATATGGGTTTAGGCATAAGACAGCGCTTATGCTATTGCACATTATTGCATCAACTCTGTTCCGATTTGGCAGGTGGCGTCTTACTTTTGCGGCAATCTATGAAATATTCAGTACCCACAGATACGTTTATTGTAATTTATGCTCTTGAAATGTTACAGCCACACATGCTTTTCACAGCATTCACTCTTTGCAGAAACTCCATGTGCAACGCTTTTTTTTTCTTTTTCCTAAGTTGTAAATGATGACACCTGCATTGTTTATGGGTGGATGGTCACAGGGGACAACCAAATTAATATTTTTTTTTCACCTGAGCATCGTATTTCAGTTTGCGGGACCTTGAAGGCGAAGGCTACCGCTACCCCTTGGCAGTTGTTATGTCGTGCGAGCAACACGTCGCACATGTGAACATATCGAGCATGTTAAGCTCACTGGAGCGCAATCATACGCAGAGCTCACGAAACAAGCTTGTCAAACTTGTCTGATAGCCTCAGTATTGGATGAAAAACGTTATCTTTAGCATGTGGCATTATCAAGGATTTATAAGAAAATGCTGGAGTTCAAAGGCGTCAGTATTCCTTCTTATTCATTTATTTGTTCCTACACTCTTTCAAATACCACCTGCGTACAGTTCTGGAAAGAGCTGCACAGCTCAAGGTCAATCCCAGTCGTTAACCTAGAGCTAATTTCTTGGTTGTTTATTCATAATGGGTCTGATTAAGACTAATTTGAAATACTATGATTAAACCCAGATGGGCCTGTGTTCCCAATACATTTGACTGTGTCAGGTAATTCTGTTTAGCGAGGCTGTCTCATAACAAAGTTGAATGATGTTTTGTTACGTGTTTATTAATGCATATTTTTTAAATATTAAGACATGATGACAATGCAAGAAGGGAGTTCTTGAAAGCAACTTTACTTGCTTGGCAGTTTTCACTCTGTCTCGAACTGTTGCTCACTGTTGCTGAGTGTTTGTGCCTGCATACACCTGACTTTATCTTAGGAATGGTGTGCTGAAGCATAGGACAATGCCTTAACGCTTCAAGTTTGATACCTCCAGTATCAGTTTCATAAGCGAGTGTTAACACAGTCGGCCTCATTTCACTTTGTTATGTTCAGTTTCGACGGTGCTCAGGTTCTAGCTAGGTTAGGTTAAACTGGTTATCACTGTTCAGCTGGCTCCACGACATATCCCTTTGCTTTGCACTTAAAAGAGACAGCAGATTCTAATACAGTTCAGCCGTGTTCCATTTTTTTTTTTTTTTCATCCAGTTGACTACATGTGAGTTGGGACATAGTTGAAGTTATCATATGTAGTCAACTGGATGTGCTGGATTGTGCTGTGCTCAGGCAGGTTCGGACGCTGAAAATCTGAGAAGTACGGTATGAGTGCTCACCTGGTGACTGGGTGGTCCCTCGAAAACGATGGGATGGGCCAGTCGCCACTGTTCTCGTCTCAGTGTCTCTGATATTGATGGTCCTCTGTGTAGGCTTTCCACACACGTGTAGCCGTACACGCTGCAAAGCCCGAGAAGGGCACCTTGCTCACTTTTTTTCACATGCATGAAGGAACAACTCTCCACTACTGTCCTCTGTACCTCGGGGCTGTTGGTTTTTCAATCCCAGTCCCCGGCACCACCCCCAACTTCTCCATACTTGCACCCTTTCATGTTTACCTCGGAGACTACCAGTAGTGTGACTACTACACACATACTTAACGTAACTTCATGGTTGTGCTACAGCTTTTTTTTTTTACTCCATGTGCCTATACACAGCATGTTTGCATGATTCAATGAGCTGTAAACCCTGTTTTAGAATGCACAGTCAAACCTCGTCATAATGAGTTCAACATGACACGGAAATACTTTGTAATATTGGATAATTTGCTAGAAATGTACTACTCGGAATGCTGTTTTAATGGCAGTTCTATTTTTCGTTTAGTTTGTTATAACTGATAATATGTTATGTCTGAATTTGTTGTCAAGGTTCGACTGTATTCGGTGCTGCAATGACAGCACTCACCGCTTAATGCAGTAACAGCCTCGCGCTAGGTCTGGATGGGCATGTCTTTGCCCGAGACTATGTGTTTGCAGGTGTTGCAGATTTTGGCTGCGCCTCGTGTATAACAGTCGTCAGCTTTTCTTCAGACTTTCATTTTAACCCCTGTACAGGTGTGTGCTATCTTTTCCCAGAGAGCTTAGGTTCACAGGTTTTTATGATTGGTATTACGCTTCTAGTGTAGACATCGTCCCCGGATTTTGTTTTACTGTGTATGTCGTGTCTGAGTTAGAGGGCACAATTATAGTCTGGCCCTTCCATGCGTCGTGCCACATTCTGGCGGATTTGTGACCTGAAGCTGCGGGTAGCTTCAGCTCGTTTTTCTCTTGATTATTATTTTTGTAACTTGAGTTTAACTGGCAAGAAATTGAAGTCTGTGATGTGTGACAACTGTTATCGAGTTGTTTAAGATAGGTGTTTGTATGTTCTTGGTTTCCTTTTAACTGTGTTTTTTAAAGCCCAAAAGGCTGTGCCTAGTGAACGGGTGCACCTCGTAAGAGTTGCCAGAGAGGCCGTTGTAAAAAAAGAAAAGAAAAAGGAAAATGTCATGTTGATGCTGTACGATATTGTGTTCTGTACATTACGTATGCTGTATATTGCCGTGTATAAGTTAACTCCGAATATAAGGCGACCTTTGGCTTGTAGAACGGGAGAAGAAAATTATGTAGAAATGGGAGTCGCTGGAAATATATAACTTCCAATCTTAAAAAGCCACAGATTATGTGGCTACGTCTCGCATATCTATTTGACCTCAAGTCCCCTGATGGCACCATGGTTGTTACTGCTTTTACAGTTTTTGGTGTCGTTTAAATTCAATGCTTTAAAAGCACCCTGCAAACCATACCGCATTGTACATAGACTATGGAACAAAATTGAAGTATCCTGCCTTGTAGATCTGATGAAAGCTTTCCAAGATGTTACTTCCTCACTTCATTGCAAGCAATTTCAATCCTGTCAAAGAATTTTCCATGCTGGACATGCTTCTGCAACAGTGCACGCATCCTAGCATAACTTAAGTGCATGGACGAGGCATTGTCTTGAGATGTCCTTGGCTAAACAAATTTACTAGGAACATACTTCAGAGCCAACTTTGAGCTGCAGCCATGACAAAGCTGAAAGTTTAGCCAAATGTGAAGTCAGTTTTATGTGTTTATTAGCATGTGTGCTACCAAATAAAAAAGTGGGCAGAGGTCGGCTTATATGCGGCAATATGGTGTAGTTTGTTTTTCGTTCGGTTGACCCTTTGTCTGTCTTGACGCACAAGGTTATTGCGTTGCCGCGTGAGTACTGTGCGCGGCATGGGTATGGTGGCCCTCTCCACTTTGTTTTTTGAGCCTGCGTGCTTTGGCGAGGGGTCACCACCACATATTCCAAGTTTATATGCAAAAATAAAGGTAACAGTGACAACAAGGTCGTAGTGTATTGTGTTCGCTAGTGCTGACTGCATGAACAAATGTTAGAAACTCTGTTTGTGTGTTGTAAACTACTGATTGTGGACAGTAAGAGGCCTGCATATTTATAGAAACCAGTCGGACAGGTCTTATGATGGGATTTCAGGTGGTATCTAAACGAGAACAGCCTCAAATTCTTTATAGATGAGAAATGTAGCCAAAGTATAACTATGCAATTGCCATGGACACCTTATTTAAGTGCCATTAATTGAGCATGTGAAATGCTTCTAACGACAATCTCAAATTTTTAGCATATCATATTAAAAGACACTGGTGATACTCTTCATGCATTGTAATTGGTCAGACTGTGTTTCCATAGACAATGCCATCATAAGTGTTTAAGCCAAAGTTTGTCTACGTACACAGCTGTGTGCCCTATTCTTCAGTTAACTTTGGTAAGCTCTTGCAGGTGTTTACTGAACCGACAAATAGGAAATTAAACCTTGGGTTAACAGCGTCTATGTGCCATTGCTCTTGAACCGTTGTACTGCTGTTGCATCCATACAAATTGTGATATTCAGGGAAGAAGGAAATTTCAAAAGAATGCGTATGGAATTATTGGCAAAAGTGACCAAGAAAAAAAAGTGTGCTGACCAAAAGCTACGAGGAACTAAGCACAAAGAGCAGAATTCACAGGGCACAGCGTGGAGGTTACGTGTTGGGTCAACTATGAGATGCAAGAAAGCAAAGAAACTGAGTGACTTTTTCCAAGTCTTGTGACACAAAGAAGTAAGGAATTGGCAACTCGCATTGACAGTACTGGCCACACCTAGTGGTGGTTGATGTTCATGCTGCCAGTGGATGTTAATTCTAATTCTTTCATGGCTTAATACTTGCACTGGTCCATCTGACCAGCTACACTGTAAAAAGAAAATGGCATTCACATCCTTAGGGGCTTTCCGTGTACCCAGACAGGATTTGTCATGTATCATGGGTGCCTTTCCTTAAAGGCACTCAAAAGCAACTATTAAGCCGATGGGAACTGTTGAAGTACCATTCAAGAATTGTTGTAATGTTTGTTTCGTGCCATGAAAATGCCTAGCTTGAACGAAAATCGTGTTTTGGTAGTTGGCCATGCCGTTAGAACAATTCAAACTGCCCGCCTTGGATGGCCGGGTGGTGCAGATTTGCTATTGTGTCTCTGATGGCTGGCAGTACCGCGAGCTCTACAAGACGCGGGGGAGCACTTGGTTGGCAGGAGCAAGCAGGGAAAAAAGGAGGGTTTTGGTAGTGTCGTGAGCAGATGCCACTGTCAGCAGCCACAGAGAAACCTGTTCCTATGATGTCACACTGCATGCCGCAACTATAGTACCCTCGGCTCCTTTTGGCTATGGTTCCTTGGCCAGTCTGCGTCACTGGAGCCAGTTGTAAGATTTGCGCTGTTGTGGCACTAGCCAGGCCCTACCTTGACTTAAATTTCTCGATGACTAAAGCGCTGTTGGTGATTAATATTGACGTTTTGGATGTCCTCAAGCATTTGCCCATCACTCTATTAAAAACAGTTTTTAGCCTTAGTACCCCTTTGAGCACTACATTCCTGGGACTACCAGGTCACAAGTGGCACACCCATTATCAGCGTCACACAAGTGGTGAGCGTGAAGTTTCCAAAAATCGTAACGCAAGCAAGTTGGATAGTGGTGTTTGAAGCAACATACATTGCGCAAGGCGTAAACATTCCTCAGAATGCGACAAAACTTCTGTGCCTGTTAGGAGAGGCTGTAATGCTCCCGCGTTTTTATTTAGCTCTGACACTGGACTGCGATAATCGGTGAGTTTATGACGATAGATTGTGTCTTCACATTAAGCCACTCGCTCATGCCCCGCCACGGTGGTCTAGTGGCTAAGGTACTCGGCTGCTGATCCGAGGGTCGCGGGATCGAATCCCGGCCACGGCGGCTGCATTTCGATGGAGGAGAAATGTTGAGGCCCGTGTGCTGTGCGATGTCAGTGCACCTTAAAGAACCCTAGGTGGTCGAAATTTCCGGAGCCCTCCACTACGGCGTCTCTCATAATCAGAACTGGTTTTGGGACGTAAAACCCCACACAACAACAACAAGAACAACATGAGTTCATAGTTAATATGTACTTCATATGGTGGGCAGAGCTTACTCGTGGGCTCAGCCACTACAGAAGCAGTCAAGGCTCAATTTCAGGAATTCATGCCCCATGTATTATTGCAAAAGAGAACAGAATGTACAAACAAAAAAATTACAGCATACGTCGAGTCGACACACAAGGAGCACATATTCTTTCACACAAATAAATATTCACAGGTCTCGAGGAATCGTGGAACGCATCAGTGGCATGCAGTCATAATGGCAACAGTGATAACAAGGCAGTTGTATTCCACTTAGTATATGCCTGTGTGTCGGGTAGAGTACATTGTTAAAGGGAACACTTCGTCTAATGTGCATTTCTCAGATTGCTTATGTACTCCAGCTGCAGTTGCTATCAAACTATATTAGCACACTTCTCTGGTGCATATACTAGTTAATGTGTCACCAACTGCGAGTCATCTCGCGGTACACTCGTCAAAAGGGGAAAAAGTTTGCATAGACTTTACACTGATGTGTTCCCTTTAACAGTGGAGCGCACTGTACATTGTTCCTATAAAATAAAGCTTTGTGTAACGTCATTATTCTAGCAGTTTGTACAGTGCAGTCCCTCTCTAGTATTTGTCAAACATTGTCGGTAAAGATGATTGCAGTAACATGTAGAGGCATTGTAATATCCTACACATTGTAATATATTGAGCTTAATCAGAAATCTATAAAGCAGGATGTATGTAAAAAATGTTTTTGCAGCTCTTCCTCTTTAGTTCTCAAGCTTCTGCATTTAGTGCATTCCATGATTTAGTAGACGTACTGCATTGCTCATTCACACTGCGACACTTTCAGGTATGATATGTACACACTAGTCTTGGAACGTTAAATAAACTGAGCTAGCTTGTAGTAGTTACAGATGCAAATCAATTTTTGGGACAATACAAGTGATGCCTCAGTATAGAGAAGCCACATCTAATACTATAATGATATGCCTTCTTCATACGAAACATTTTTTCTGAGGAGGTATTTAATACATAAATGCTGATACCGGTGAGGCACATTTCTTGTTTCCTTTGTAACATATGATAATTTAATGTGCTACTATATTTTGTTAAGCAGCCAAACTGTTAGCACACTGCTTAGCTGAACAGTTTAGTGAAATCGCTTGTGTTACACAAGCTACTATCTTCTTTGTTTAGATACGCAACTGTGTGGTAAAAAAAATATATAGGCATACAGTGCATGATGCATCTCGTGCCTTGCTTGTAGACTGAAGCAGGGTGAAAAATCAAGCCCATAAATAGCTTGTTTATGTACACATCCACTGATTTGCTAAACATACATATCTACAAAATGCAATGCTCAAGCACTGTATGATAGAACACACACATACTCTACATTATGCTCACAGCTGTAGGATTGCTTCAGTAGCTTTTAAGTAGCTATTGACGTCCAAGGCCGTATGCAGATTTTGCTATAATTTAACAAGTGTGATTGAAATTGCACTTTGGATTCCATGAGCACGAACGGTGTTTCATGCTGATGTCGGAACTTTGGTTAAACGCACCGCCGACATCTGCGGTGATGCGTTTGTAATGACGTTCCCTCTGGCAAGCTGCCAGAATGGTAATTGGTCGCATGTGCTGTTGGTACCGGCTTACTAGCTGTTCTTTGGTATCAAAGCTTTTGTTTCTAGCTGCCTTGTAAGCCACAGTATTGATTGGCTTGTTTAAATTTAGCCCGTGTGGACTTCTTAATGTATATTTGAATTCCATAAGTGTTTACTTCACATTTGTTGCTTACTGTGTTGCAGCCACCATGATAGGGAATTAAGTGTATGACTTCATTCTCGGCAGCACAGCACCATAGAAACTGAGCTGCCACAACAGGATTGTAAGCATCGAGGTTCCAGAATCTCAAAACGCTAATAGAACGCACATTTTCCTTTTCCATTTGCTCATAGATACAGGAAAGTTACATTTCACAGTGCATTCAGAAACAAAGAACACTTGCTTTTTTTTTCCCCTTTTTTGGCTAGTTCAAGAATGCTTTAATGTGCTCAGGATTGAGCTCTCTAAAAAAAATTAAGCTTGCATGAGGTCACAGGTTGCACATTCACACGGTCAACATGACTACGCCGTCAAAGGCACTTTCGAACACATCACATTTTATAAGTCACTGCTTGCAATGGTGCCATAGAAGTAACAGTGACAGTTGGAACAAACGAGAAAAATAATAAAGGCTGGAAGGAAGCGAGTCCAGCTCGCTTAAGTTCATAAACACATTCCAAGCTTGTCTTGGGGAAGCACAGTAGCACAAAGCGTCATTTTTGATGCAGAGGAGAAAAGCACTGTCCTTGGTAAAGGCTTACGTTCATCGCAGCGACTGCCTCAGCATTGCACGTGTGAACGCCGGCCACACTGGCAAGTCATTTCACTGTTGGCTGCTCCAAATTCGCAAGTTCGTAAAGCTGCAAACGTCTCGCGCACCTTGGTGTCGCATCTGCATACCAAAGTCTGCGGTGTAGCTGCAACATCTTGTGTACTTTGATTCTCAGGTGATTTGTGAGCACCGTGTTGGTTTGAGTGGAGGCTTGAACACTCCCAAGTCTCTTTTCTGTATGCCGTTGCAACAGCCGAGGCAGGAATAGGCACCGTGCAGACAGTTGCGTTTGCCACACGTTTCCTGTGTCGCTTTGGTGAGGAACTTTTGCGCAGTGTCTTGTCTGAAGGCCGTACAAGGATGAAACCACTGCTGTCACTACACTCGCAAGTTACAAGTTCAACAATGCCTTTAGGTTTCCAGTAGATTGGTCGATGGTGCCCTTCGCCCGCAGCGATCCCGTCTCTCGGAAGCATCGCCATTCGGGGGAGTATGGGCGTTATCACAGGTTGGAACTAACACACTGTACACCATCCCTGGCAGGGGAAGGGGTGCAGTGGAATGCACCAGTTTGACTGTGCAAAAACGTTGGACCAGAAAGGTGCGATTCACCGGTGCCCGGCTGACAGGGCCAGGAACACAAGGATCGTCATCCAGGACGTGGTTATCACAACACGGCTTCCTCCAGATATGCCTACGCTACTGCCTGGGATTTCGTTCATTCGTGGGCGACCTGAGGGGAACGAAAATGCAAAAAAGAAAGAACAAGGCAATTAGGGTGTTTGTCTAAATAATTTGAATTTTGCGTTATCTGCATTTTGAACTACTCTAGCCATTAGAGACTCCTGGTAACACCACTGGGCATATGACTGCCACTGAGACCTCTTTGTTGCAAGACCTTTTAAGCTCCTTTTAAGCTTTGTGGCCATAAGTGTCACGTTGACGAAGCACTATCATGCTCAATCATACGAATTTATCGATAGGCCTGAATGTTCAGAACGATACAGAATTGTGATTGCAACAACAGTAGGGCTTCCCTGGGCTAATTTTGGCAGCTTGGCGCTCTTTAACATGTGAACAGGGCTGCATGTTTACACATTGTGTTCGTCACCCATAAAATTGTGACTGCCATAGCAGGGTGTACTGAATCAAGCAACATAGACTGCAGAAGAATGATACTGCTGCTCATGAATAACTTAATTCACGTAATTTGCTCTGACACCCTATGCTGAGGATCATTGACAAATTGCCATTAGAACTTCACATGAGCTGTGGCTTCTTCTTTGCAGTAGGTAGCATACTGTTCACATGAAAAGGTATTACTATGCTGTGTCTAACAGGGAGGATTTGAATACACCACGAATAACATGATGAGTGCATGTTAGTCATGCAAACATCTATTTTCTGCTGTCTTTGGGCACTGCTTGTGAAAACAAGGAAACAATCTGATCGATAACAGCTGAACCTCGATGTAATGAACATGGATGCATCAAATTGTCAGATGTAGTGAATAAGTACAAAGTTGCCTCATTACTATACAGAAGCTCAGGGGAAGATGGATGCTTGAATCGATGAAGAAATCGCACAAATCGGCTCCTGCGACATTCCCTGTTCTAAATCGTATTTTGCGATTTGTTCACTGACTCATTACTATACAGCAAGACATAACGTAGCCGATTTGATACAAAAATAGCTTTGCTATACCCTATAATTCGCTATAAATCTATAATGACAACACTGTTCTAGCATCATCTTTGAGTACTTAGTTAATAATAATTCATTATGGATTATTGGTCATAACTTCGTTATAGTGTATATTGAAGCCACTTTCGTGTCTGATGTGACTTCATTGCAACTAGTATATCTGACTGTGCTAAGAGGGCCCATTACATCTTTGCAACTCTAATTCACGCTGTTTAAGTGGCGTAATGCATGTAATTGGTGCATGTGGTATCATACCAGTGACAGCCTTCCAGGTCTTCGTGCTGGGTTGCTGGGTCTCAGCCCGGTACCAGTATGGGTCGTGGGTGTTGGGGTGCAGTGGAGGTACCAGCGGGCGACCTCCGATCTTCCGTGGTGGTATTGAGGGGGCTCGGACGGGAGGAGGACGGGGTGGCAGTACGGTGTTGCACGAGGCTGCAAGGGGTGAAAAAAAGAATATTGCACTAAGTCGAGTGACTACAGTTGACTTATGTTGGAAACCAAAGTTTGTTCAATGAATAGAACAACTGTAAATCTATTCAGTCAACGATACTCCTCTGTAGAAGTCAAAGTGTAATTTGTTCCTTCTTTACAAGAGGCTAGTAACATATAGTTTCGAAGTTGTAAAAATGCAACACAATCCTCAATCAAGATGGGATGAAGCTTTGCAAGTGCAAAGGCTGAGAAGCGTGCATACCAGCATTCTAATTCGGCACTGGAGTTAGCCGCAATATACAAGTAAATAATCATATGTCACTACCTCTCCCCTCTAGGTATTTGGGACATTAAACCCCACAAATCATCCCCTCTAGGTAATACGCTGGTGTTCATTTTTAGCACAGCAGGGCCATTAGATTATATATCTGCTCAGTGTATCAACAAGACTGTGACTGAGGTGGATCACCTCCATATTGCTGATACACGGATATTAACTCGGCAGTTTTTTTCTTCATATACTTCGTTAATTGTTCTGATGTCACGTTTTCATACCTAGCCTCACTTTAAAAGGTCATCAAATTTCTCAAGTGTATTAGCTACATTGAGAGTCCGCTTTTCATAGCTTTCATTATGCATTCTTGGTAGATACTCTGTGACGCCAATTGATACCCGCTAGCCTTTCTCGGGTTTCAAAAGCAGTGTCTGCTCACCTTGCTTGGCTATCTTCATCCCATAAAGAAGGGGGTCTTCACCCCTCATGCAGCTTTCACCTGCTTCCTTGATGTAGGCCTCGTCTCCACTACGGATGATCTTTCCAGACTGTCAGAAAAAGGAAGACGTGGCTTCCATTAAAGCTACAGAATCACACTATTACACCATATAGCATGTAAGGAACAACTACTACAGTAAAACCTCGAAATAACGAAGTTGACGGGAGAGCGGTAATTCGTTATAACCATTAGTTCGTTATAACCAATATCAATTTCATCAATAGGAATTTCAAGGGGAATTGCGATTGCTTCATTATATCCGGTATTTCGTTATATCCGGCTTTGTTATAACGAGGTTCTACTGTACTTGCAAAATTTGCTTGCCCAACTGGGAGAATGCAGTTAGAATAGGCTCAAAATGGTTGGACTCGGGCTTGTTGGTATTGGTGAATCGTGTAACACAGCACTCAAGCGGTACGGACACAAGAAAAGAGCAGCATAGGCGCCAAACATCCAACAGTGAAATTTGATTGCGAGAGCATAAAATATGTAAGAGCAAAACACGTGACATACATGATATGGGGAAGCCTCTGTATTACACACCAACAGTCCATGCAGTGTTTGCGAGGACATTGCAACGAATTTTCCTCGATGTAGTACACTACTGCTCTCGATGAATAAAGTGAAAGAAAACTGCATTGGGTAGGTTCTCCTACCTAATAAACCTTTGCTCTGGTTAATCAATTAAACATCCCCACAGTGGCAGCTACGCTCTTGGCAAATTTTCTTTAATTAAATATTCGCATGATAGTGGCACTGTGCTTGATACTACTCTTATAGCACATGGGGCATGGCGTAGCAGGAATCGTTCACCCACATTCACAAGTTGAGAGAGTTCGCACGAATTTCAAAAGCAAATGTTGTTGAAAGATTAGCCAAACAACTTTCAACCATGCAATCTGAGACACATGTAATCTGCTCAAGAGGACATTCCACATCAACTTCGTAATAGCCAGTTGTCATTTAGAGGAAGCTGTGATGGTTTAGTCATGGTTTGAAGGTAACAAAACACACTCACAAAGCATTGGTATCCTGGGATGTCCCTCCGCTGCGTGTAGGTGTACGTGACACCGTCTTCCTCCCAGCTACCAAGGCAGCGGTACTCGCGCTCTGCAAAGAGCGATGCAAGAAAGAATCAGCACCACACATTCAGCATGCAATATAACTTTGCATGTTGCTTCCATGAGATCAATGTGGCACTTATATTTATTTTATTTATTTCTTGCTGTGCATTTACAGCAGCAAAAGCAAAAAGCTACATGGCCTGGTGGAGGTTTCTGCTCTGAAATGTAGTTTGGCACAAAGACATTTCACACAAAATTTAGACACAATTAGCAAACGACACTTTATGCAAAGGTTCATAATCAACTAATTTTTAACAATACATTAATACCATTGTAGATATATGTGCACACATATAAAAAAGCATAGAGGCAGTAAACAGTAACAGAATGCCAAAGAGGTCATTAGAACAATATTTACAACACATGAAGAGCTCATTTGCATACATATCCCCAAATAACGAGAACAATAAATAATGATAGTAACACAAAGTGTAAAATTGTACTTGGAACAATTAGAACACACTGAATATGAAATACACGACAAGTAACTCATACTAGTGATCTATCTAAATAGTACTATTCATATTCAATGCAATAATTTAGTAGAATTTCTTTAAACTTATTCTTGGAAATGTTCTTCTTAAGGTCAGAAATGTGGTCGACTTTGTTGAGGAGATTCGGTATTTGATAATCAATACATCAATAAATAGTGTAGACATACGCACTGAAGTCATGGGTAGCCATATCTTGAAAAATTCACAGCATATCCACGGAGTGAATGATGAGTGGGCGAAGCTCCGGAGGTTCATTGTAGATCGTGCCGAGTTCCGGAATGATTTAGTTAACGCGCACGCTACGAATCCTTATGGTTCAACTACGCACAAGTGAAATCTCCCACCGGCACTTCATTGCAAGTCAAGATCCAGTGCCATATGTATATGGGTCGCCGGTGAACGTTTCTCCAGCGCGAGCAGTCGGTATTTTTCAATCAAGAAACTATCTAGAAGACGCTGCCTGCGTCAAGCTTGTCTCTCGCGGGTGAGGGCGCGTTCATCGAAGAAAGAGCGTTTCCATAGTCAACGCGCGCCTTTCGCTCTCTATGTCTCTCTCTCTCTCTCACACAAGACAGCAGATGGAAGAGAGAGAGCTCGCGCGCCGGGAGGCACGCGCCGAGGGCGCGCCTCCCACACGCTCCCTCCTAGTAGCGCGTTCCTAGTAGGTAATGCGCTACTACAACGGACGGACAGACCCAAACCTTAAGGAGCTTCGCCCCTAAAAGTGGCGTCTCCCTTTGTGGTCTCCCCAGCTTTCGCTATCCCAGCCCCACTTCCTTACTCCCTTAACGCGACGCTGCGCTGTCGCCCTGCTCTGTTAGCAGCAGGTGAGGATGTCTTTCCCCTCTCGTGCCACAATCTGACAGTGCGCATGTTGCCACGCACGTGAGGTGTTACGACTGGCCTGCTGCAAGAGCCGGCCAGCGGGTAGCGTGGTGGCGAGCGGCGAAAACGACCCGCAGGCACCGGGTCTCAGGGCGACGGGAGACGGGGCAGAGAGAACCAAGGAGGATAAAAAAAAAAAATCCTGGAGTGGAGATCTTTTCTTAAATGTGAAGCCGGAGGCCGCCATCTTACCAGAGGCATCGATTAACAGCACCCAGACAGCATAAAAGAAAAAGCGCTTTCCTCACGCTCCTTAGCACCTTTAAAGTGGCCATCTTTGCTAGACAGACAATGCTTGATGTGCCTGTTCGTGGTACTCGTTTTTGGGTGAAGCTTGAACGTCGCAAAAGTTTGTGCGCCATATCGTGGCATTGATGCTCGGTCAATGATAGTTTATTAATCCAAAACAACACGCTTTTATTACAAGTACTCTGTATGATATATTAGCAGATAAAGAACGCTTGAACTGATACTGGTTTCTGGACAGTTTGGCAAGCTTTTAGGGCTGAACCAGAGGCAAACGCCGGCTTCACCCATTGCGGTAAGGTTCAGCAGGCGTTGCCACTCCAGCATTTTTTTTTTTTATCCTCCTTGGAGAGAACTTAAAAAGATGTTTATTCTACATATTTACAGGGAGCTCGCTTCCGCGAGGCTCCACTAGCCAGAGGGATTTCTTCAGAGCAAGATGAGGATTCTCAGCGCGCTCTTCTCTCTTGGTCCCGTGCTTTTTGTCTCCCGGGCTCTTCTCCCATTGGCTCCTGGGCGAGGAAGGGGGGAGAGGATGGGAAAAACGTCCTTGACCCGCCCATGGCTGTAGTCCCCGAAGGCCCCGGGGATGATGCCGAAGCCGTCACGCGACCAGCACCAACGTCATCACGTGCACGTGCGGTCACCTGGTAAAAGTTTGTGTGGTCCGATGAGGTAGGCACTCAACCACTTCCGGAGTTGCCGCCCGGGGGGGTCGCCTCTTCGGCTTGATGGCCAAACGTACGGGTGGGGTGTCGAAGAAAGGATCACCCTTTCGGCTCGGGGGCCGACGTCTTTCTCGGCACCGCCGCGGCGCCTCGGCTGGACGCAGATGTTTTCGATCGGCGAGGACGCGGAGCTCAGGCCAAACGAGCCGGCGACTTTCCTTTTCGGGCTCGTTTTGCACCCCAAACGGAACAAGCCACGTGCGCCGTTCTCAGAACAAAGCCCGGTCGTAACAGAGGTTAACGGAATGCGCGCGCTAGCAGAACACAGACCACCAGCGTTGTTGCTTTCGTTGTTTTTTTTTTTTTCCTCGAGGGGAAGTGATTGTCAGTCCCTGCTAGTGGTTTGCCTTTGGCGTTCTGTCCTCGGTCCGCCGCGGTGGTGTAGTGGTTACGGTACTCGGCTGCCACCCAAAAAACGCGGGTTCGATCCCGGCCGCGGCGGTCGCATTTTCGATGGAGGCGAAAATGCCAGAGGCCCGTGTACTGTGCGTTGTCAGGGCACGTTAAAGAACCCCAGGTGGTCGAAATTTCGGGAGCCCTCCACTACGGCCTTTCTCTCTATCTCTTTCACTCCCTTTCCCCCACCCCCACGGACGCTTAGCCGTGCTCCCTACATGGGCTGCAGAAATTAGCGTCCTTTCCGAACCACAATCAATCAATCAATCAATCAATCAATCCTCGGACTGCACAGTCGAGCTATACTCCGGTAAAGATCAAGAAAAAAAGCTGCGTCTGCCCGTCAAAAGACGCCGCTGATGATCCGAGTCGCGGTATGAAATCCCGGCAGCGGCGGCTACGTTTCGATGGAGGCGATATGTCGAGGCCCGTATACTGTGCGATGCCGGTTCAGGACACGTTAAAGAACCGCACGTGGTCGAAATTTCCGGAGACCTCCACTACGTCGTCTCTTATAATCAAATCGTGGTTTGGGACGTAAAACCCCAGAAATCAATTAATATTTTCGTCCTCTACAGTGTAGGTTTGACATGTGGTGCCGCGACGACATGAACTGACGCGGTGGTACCACCGTGCCGTTACGACGTCTCACCCTGTGAGAACCGTAGCCGTTTTTAAGTGTTCTCCACCGTAGCGTCCTGAGAAAAGCACCGACGAAGCGGTGAGGCAGATGCAGGTAAGGCAGTCGGGCTGTTCGCGCCTCGGCCGCGATGTTCGACGATACGGCGTTGACGAGACAAAAAGACTCAGCTAAGCGGGTACACTGCCTAGAAAGAGCTACCTACGTAACGAAAAACGGCTTATACTCAAATCGTAAGCTCGTAAAGTATCGGTCACAGACCCCTGAGGCACGGCGGCCGTCAGCTATGTTGCACTGAGCGCTGGGTGTTCTGGCTACCACAGACTCCTCTGCCCAGTAGGAGTGTCCCGACTGGCTTGTTGAGAAGGAGCTCCTCGACTAATTCGTATTCCCCTTTCTAAGATTCTCCTGTAGGAGATACCGCTGTCGAAGGCTCTATACGATTGGCAAACTCTGGTCCAAAATTGGCAATTCGCCAGGGGTGCTCCATACATTTCGCGCGCGGTAGCACTGCTGCCACCTGTCGTTTATCCTTGCAGTTCGTTTTCTACAGTAGCCTTCGAGATTGGCAGCGCTTCTTGGAGATTGATTACCACCGCCAAAACTAGCGAGCGTTTCGGTCGGCGGTTGGTAACCTCAGCGTAGCGATAAGGCGGCAAGCTGCAAACTAAAAATAGAAAGAACCCACAACGTGTAAAAAAATAACATGTGTGCTCTCTTATTTTTTTGTGCGCGTTACTTCTTTATTTAGTTGCTTTATTTTGTTGCGTCGACGACGGCGCTGTAGCTGTTATCGCTTCAATCTCCCGCGATTCTGCTTCTGTCGCTAATGGCGCTCATGCTGTTCTGTCATCTGCGCACGGAAATAGTTTCGTTCTTCAGCACCGTGTGGTCGCCGACAATGTCGCTGAAGAAACACAAGTTGGAGGAATCGAAGAGGGACCACGTAGTGTGCTGCACCACCTTCGGGAGGCACAGCAGGGCCACAAATTTTTCCGTTTCCCGGCGACCAAGAGGGTGAGCGGGCTCTTTGCCGTTAATTGAAGAAAACTTATTCCTACGCGGTTCATTGCGCGTCTACACTTGGGCCCGTTGATTCTGCGTGAGGATGTGCATTGTCGCTATTAAAGTGAGGATAAAACACGGTGTTTCTTTTGTCCGTGCTTTAAGCGCAACAGTGCACATCTATGCGGTGCTCTCAACCACAACAGTTTGTGGACCACGCGAGCGCGTGCCAAAGTGAAGTCACCGCATACGGGAGCATATGCATTAACTATATACAGAGCATATACATATACAGTAATTAACTCTATGACAAACTGGATTTCCGCGCCATCTAGCGATACGCCGCCTATCGGCGACCGGAGAGCTCAGCTGGAAATGTCTCTTCTTGGTACTTGCTACACGTCAATTTTTCCAGGGGGGCTATCGGAGATCGGGTGTTCGCTCGAGAACGCTTTCCGAACACTGACGTCAAAAAGTGGGTGGTCCGCGATAGCTTTGAGCAATGCTTTGAGAATGGGAGGAGCGCGGCCGGCGCGGCCAATGGGGAAGCGGCGCGCTCCTCGGATGATGACGTACTCCGTTTGTCGTCTGCTTCTAAAGCCAAAATGTTTCTCCTGAGAAATTAAGAAATCTGCTCCTTTTAAAAACGGTGCTTTCTTCTTCTCAGACGTAAACACGCTGTTAAGCATCAATATCGTTCTCTGCAGGTTCGCTAAGCGGTGTCGCGGGCGCGAAAAACAAGAAGCGTGCGCGTAAGTGGCGTCATATCTAAATTTCGTGTCGTCGTCTGCTGCTGCCATGTCCTAGAGCTCGCACAAAAACGTGCATCTCGGCCCGCGGGTGCTCAGAGGCAGAGGGAGCTCCTTCTGGCATTTTTGGAGGTGCACCCCAACTGTGAAAGCACGACAAACTCTTCACTACCGACAGCGCGCTGGAAACTTCCAGGAGCAAAGAACATCAACATGCGCAGCTCTTTTCTCTCCGTCGAAATTCCACGGGCTCTTTGGCACCCGATTTCCGATCTCTTGACCACTCCCTCGCCTGGAGCATGGGACACCGTTCACCGCGACTCAAGCCTGGAAAACAACTCCAGCTATCAGACGAGCAGATGAGGTGGCGGGGAGGATTTTTTTTTTTTTCCTAAAATAAAGTTGTTCTCTCTCTCGGGATCAAGTTCGGCGCACAGCCAACGTACTGTTCGCTTCGACAGGCGAAATTGACGCCGGAATTCACTTCCTGTCAAATCCTCAAATACATCGCGAACCTCCAGCTGCTCCGCGTCCTATTTCAGCGACGACAATGCGAGGACTCAGCGCCCAAGTGGACCGCCATTTCCCTCTGTGACGCAACATTGCGCAGCCGCAGCCGCCGTTTCAATCCAAGCGGAGCCGCTGCCGCGGCCGCTGTTCGCAAAGTGTTCGTAAATCGTTCGCAAAGCGTTCGTTGAGCGAGCGGCCTCGGGAATCGTTCTCCGCGTAGCAGACGACACGCTCGGTTTGAAAATGATTGACAGGGAACTGACGTCAATTTGACGACACCGAAATCTCGGGGCCCCGGAAGGTTCAACGTTCCACAAGTCGCTACAGGTGGCGAAAAAAACCAGCCGCGGCGCGTTCCATCAAGTTGCGCGTAGAGTGGAACTACTAACCTAGCCCCATATTTTAGTTTAAAATTTTCCTGCTAGGGGCTCTCAATAAGGCCAGAAGGCGTAGGCGTCAAAAACAAAACAAACATGTTGCATCTAAACAATAATGATGATAGTACATGCAGTGCCATCTCTTGATCGTGTATCTTAGTTTAGGACGCCACCGCTACTTTTATTTTTCGTTGCACTGTCAACGGTACAGTTTCTCTTCTCTAATGTGGTTATAGGTAGGTGTCCCGTGGGCACGCCCCGCGGATGACGACAGCGGAGCGGCGCTGGCCAATCGCGTGCGGCGATTCCGAACGCTCTCGCTAAAATGCCATCTCCGATAGCCCCCCAGTTCCGCGAACTATGCTGCTTCTCTTTTTTTTTTTTTTTTTTGGTTTCCAAGCGCTGCGCTCGTCAACGGTAAGAGCGCCACATATCTGCCTCGATAGCGTTATCACAGCCGTCACGGTCTGCATCGACCGAAGTGCCGATCGAAGAGATATCACTTTCGCGAAGGGCTGTTAATATATAAAGTCGTGGCCACGGCTACCAAAGGGCGTGTAACGTTAAAAAGAGAAAGGTGGAAAATGTTTGTGCGCTGTTGCAAAACAGACAGGCCGTGGCACGGCCGGTCTGGACGCGCGCGCTCGCTCTCTGTTTTACGGCCTGCGCACGGGGGGCTGTTGCTACCTATCGCCGCAACTTGGCGGGGCGCTCCGAGCCAACCCGCTCTAAACCAGCTCCCGGCCGTTGCGGAGGCTAGCGCGCGCTGGGAATGCTCGGCCTCAGACATGCCGTGTCACTTTCTGAAGCTCCTCTATATGCTATGCATGGTACCAATGCGATGAGAATACGGTAGCCAGCATATATATGGTAACTCTGGTGCTTTCCGCTTTTCCGAGGGAGAGGCACAAGCCACTGATTCGCCCGCTTCTGCTGCTCGTGAGAGCACTTACCGATGCGCGTCGCGCTCAGAAGGCTCGGCCGCATGATTCGTCACCGACCGTCAGAACAAATGACACGAAACATTCATTTTTGAAAGAAATTGGTTTCCAAAACGTTTACGTCAAATGCACATATGCCAACCATTAATGTACTTGAAAATGATAAAATATGGTCATTTTTATTCAAGCTGTCGCAATTCTTGCTTTATTATTAAAATAAATACCTCGAAAAAGGGAAAGTCACACTCCCCACAAGTAGCCGTGAGTCGCAGTCACAGCAGAAGGAACATAATAATAATAATAATAATAATAATAATAATAATAATAATAATAAACTCGCACAACACCACGCTGAGTGCCTGCATGCATATAAATTCCCAACCTCAACGTCTGCATTGGACTCTAATAAAGTTGTTCTCTCTCTCTATCTCTCGCTCACGTGTCCAGACGCGGTCTTCAGCGTGCAAGTAAAGAGATGAGCAAACTGTTCCAGATGGAGACGCGAGCGTGCGTGTGTTTTTCTTCAAAGCACGTCCGAAAAGCAGCGAAAACACGCGCGCGTCACTGCCGCCTCGGCTTTCACCATGCGCGCACAATGGGCGAACGCGCGCGCGTCTCATAAGTGCACCAGCTACGTTTTGTTAGTTCTAACATAAAAGCAATACACACACATTGCTACGAGCAGCGCCGTTGTGCTCAGCCACTACAATGACGCCGGTAATCTCATATGATGGTTCCGGGAAACATTTTGACAATCACACAATTGAGCGGTTCGCCACAAGGCTGAGCAAATCCGTCTCATAGTAGAAAGTATAAGCAGAAGGACGCACTTCGGGACATCTGCATCAGCATGCCCTCTATCATCCGAAAACTGCGTTATGTTTATGAAGGACGCCGTGGTGGAAGGCTCCGGGAATTTCGACCACCTGGTAATCTTTAGGGTGCACCTAAATCCAAGCGAACAAGCCCCAAGCATCTTCGCCTCCATCAAATATAAGATGGTCAAGTTTGACCAACCAACCAACCCATTCTTGTTGCTAGTAGCACTCAGTGTGCCTCTTCTTTTGCCGAGTGCATGAGTACCTAGAAAGCCAGACTGTCCCCACACGCACCTGTACTGCTTCCACCACTTTCTACATGCGGAAAAAATAATTAGCACAGTAAAGTGGCCGGGAACAGCTGGTTTACCATACGAAGCGCATGCAGAGCAACGCGCTTTGGGGGTTGGCTCGCGACGCCCTCGCGCGGAACGCGCCGTCGTCCTGTATAGAAACAGATTCATTGTAGTCGTGGCAGCTGCTCAGGCCGTAAAAGAGAGAGCGAGCGCGCGCGTCCAGACCGGCCGTGGCCGTGGATTTAAAGAGGGAAGCCTCTTTAACGTGGCGCTGCTGTCGATCGCAGGTGACGTGGCGGAGACGCTGTTGGCCACGCCTTCGCGTGGTCCGCAAGCATTTGTGGTTGATTGAACATTTGTTTCGACTGAGAGCTTAAATGGCGCCACGGTTTGTCTTGGGCGACTGCACTACGTTTTCTTGCGGTATATACAGAATCCTTTGTTGAGAATGCTTGCATGGGTACCTCATGGACGGTGTGTTTTTATAGAGTGAAAAAAAAAAAAAAATACGCGGCGGGTCTGGTATTTTGCCGTCACCAACAGCAAGGTAATGCGAACATTCAAGTGACGATTATTGTTGCGATAAGCCACTGTTTCTCTTTAATATTGCGTATATTAACATTTAAAGCTGTGTGCACGACAACCTGTGACAAATGGAAATTGTTGTTCTCGAGGTCTCACCTTCGTAGACGTGCGTCTTGTTCTCGCAGCTGCTGACGGAGTAGAACATGATGTCCGGGTTGTTGCAGTCCGAGGCGACTCGGGCACACAGGCCCGTTGTGCCCGGTATGACTCCCGTGTAGTCGCCGGTAATGGGGCAGGAAGCCAACGCCGACTGGCTCCCTGCGTAGCACAGACATTGCCATCCTCTCAGCAGGGTTCATTAGGCGCGTTTACGCGAACACGACGCAAGCGAGCCGAGTCAGAAATCGGGTTGACACAGCTCTACACGGCAGTGTTTGCCTGAAATATAGCTTGTGTCGGGTTGACACGGAAGTGGCGTCTGCAGCGTTGGAGCGATGGAGCGAGACGGGGAAAAAGTAGGTTTCCGATGTTAAATTCCGGCGGACATGCCATGCAGTTCTTGCATGCGCTTTGCTATACCGGAGCTGGCTGAGTTACTTTACACCCTACTGTCGGGATGACTATTCCCCACTGCGCCCAAGGACTGGCGTACGTATGTAGGTTTCCCCAATTCCGCCATGACGTTCTTTCAGCCCGATCCCGCAGCATCTCATGTGTGTTCCTATGGCAACTTTCATCCCGGTCACTCCCATTCCCACTCGACCCGGCACTGTCGAGTTAATCTGAACTCCCCTGGTCAGTTAATGCTGTGTCCTTCGCTAAAGGCACAAGCGTGCATCAACCACAGCGGTCTAAAATGCCCTTCGTGCTCGTGTCGTTGCACTTACTGCCTTGTGTCACCCAGGTTGTGGTCGCAAACTGGTCGTCGCTGCAGAGCGAGTCCGAAGGGTGGGCACTGGGATTCGAACCTGCAACGAAGGAGCAAGTGTACCATGTGACGTCAGTACCGCGTCGAGCTATCACTAAAGCATCGAATCCGAATGAGGTGCCATACGCGGCACAATTAATACGCGGCACTGAATTCGGCACTATTTTGGTTCAGATAAGTCTACAAATTAGTTCTCTTTTAGCCGGAGGCGGTGAGATGGAGGCGGTATTTTTTCTCGAGAGGGAGAACTCACCCAGCTGGAATTCCATGACGTTGAGTGATCGGCGTCGCATCCAGAGGCAGTAGTAGAGCTCCTCACCACTGCGTTTGGAGGTAATTTCGCCCGTTAGTTCGCTCGATCATGCAATATTTAGATTCATGAGACAATATTAGCGCTTATCTATAGCATGCTCGGATGACACCGTAGCATGCTCGGATGACACCACCTGTGGCTCACTCATGGACATCCGCTTTTAACGAAATATCGCTAAATACGAACGGCCACTTTTTCGCCACGCGACGGCTTCGTTATGGCGAGGATTGTTGTATACACATTCGACAAGCATAGGAAATAGAAACACGAGGAATATAGATCATTTTCATCGAGCGAGGAGGATCGGTCTGGCAACCCGCGTCTTCCTTTTTTGTGTGTTCTAAATGGCTCGGAATGCGCGTGACCATGCTTATGAAAATTACGTGGAGTAATAAGAAAGCTAGGAGGCGGCGTCATGTGTTTGCGCTAGCCGTGGCGAGCCAATCTCCTCTGACGCCGCCCCTTTCGCTTTCGTATTCTTGTGTGCAATGCCCCTTGGGTAGGATTAGGCCCACATGGTTTCCGGACTACACGAGGTTCTTTGGTGCTAGCTTTAGTGATACATGTCGCGGCTGGGTGGTGGTGGTGAACAACTTTTATTTGGTCCGGCAGGGTTTAAAACGATCGGGCCTAAATCTCCCCCGAGGGGACGGTGAGGTTTTGCCTCAGCGCTGCCTCGCGGGCCTGCTGGACGGCCCAAAGCTGGTCGTCAAGGGTGGAGCTGCGCAGAGCGGCGGTCCACCTAGACGGAAGAGTCTCGGTTCTAGCGGCTGTCTTATCGCCTATAACCTCCCATAACATGTGATTTAGCGTGGCCGGAGCCGATCTGCAGATCTCGCACATATTTGTGGTATATACCCCTGGAAAGATTCTGTTTAATTGGACTGGGATTGGGTAAGAATTTGTTTGGAGCTGGCGCCAAGCAACTGCCTGTGCCCTGTTAAGCTTGGTGTGCGGTGGTGGAAGCGTTCTTCTCGAGTTAGAATACATTTTCGTAATATCATTGTACCTAGTCATACGGTCTCGCTCAACCCATCCTCCCCCGCTGTTGCCCAAATTCGTGTGGTCGGTCATGTCGCGCGCGAGATTGTGGGCTACCTCGTTAAGGTTGGGGGGTGCTCCTCCCTCCGAGGTAATGTGTGCGGGGAACCATATGAGCGAGCTGTGGTCTTTAGGCCTATCCAAATTTCTAATAATGTTGTACGCAGTAATCGATATCCTGCCTCTGGCGAAATTACGGATTGCTGCTTGGGAGTCGCTGAGCACAATATGAACGCCTTCGTCTGCTAGCGCTAGGGCAATGGCCACTTCCTCTGCGACCTCCGAGTGCTCCGAGTTAATGCTGCAGGCGCTTTTGATCTGAGAGTTAGTGTCTATGACCACCGCTGAAAAGGCCTGCCGATTTTTGTACGCAGCGGCGTCGACAAACCGCACTTCCTCCCCCTTGCCATAAGAGCGCATCAGGGCCGTTGCTCTGGCTTTCCTTCGACCTTGGTTGAAGGTTGGGTGGACGTTTCTAGGTATATTTTGGACCCGGATGCTGTCTCTGACTAGACGCGGGAGTTGAACTTTCGGGCCGTGCTGGCTGTGGTAGGTGATCCCTAGTTTAGCGAGGATACTTCGTCCAGCTTCGGTGATAGTGAGGCGCTCCAGTTGAGATATTCTCTGGGCCTCAGCGATTTCTTCCAGGGTATTGTGCACCCCCAGTTGCAACAGTAGGTCCGTACTTGCGGACTCAGGTAGGCCCAGTGCTCCTTTGTAGACTTTCCGTATAAGGGCGTCGATCTTATTTCGTTCGGCCATGGTCCAGTTATGGAAGCTTGCCACATACGCAATGTGGCTGATCACGAAAGAGTGTATGAGGCGGATTATGCTTTCCTCCCTCATCCCAGCTCTTTTGCTTGTGATCCTCCGGATTAAGCGCATGGCGTTTGACACCTTAGAAGTTAATTTTCCGGTGGTTTCCCGTTGACACCATTGGCCTCTATAATCATTCCGAGGACTTTAATCCTGTTGACCTTTGGAATAATTCCTCCGTCCTGTGTACGCAGTTCGATGTCTTCGTAGCTTCTGCAGCGGTTGTATCCCTTCGGCGGACGGCCTTTCAGGGTAGGACGGTACAGTAGTAATTCGGACTTGCTGGGTGAACAACGGAGACCCGTGTCTCTGAGGTAGTCCTCAACTTTGGTTATCGCTTCTTGTAGCCTTGTTTCTATCTGGCCGTCACTGCCCTTCGTTGTCCATATGGTGATATCGTCCGCGTAGATGGAGTGCTGGATATCGTCAACCTCTTGGAGTTTTGGCGGAAGGCCCAGCATGACGAGGTTGAAGAGCATTGGGGAGATTACAGATCCTTGGGGAGTCCCCTCACTGCCCAGTATCCGCTCTTCCGTTTGGATGTCGCCCGCCACGAGGGTAGCCTTGCGGTTGGTGAGGAAGTCCCTCACATAATTGTAGGACCGCTCTCCTAGGTTCAGCCTTTGTATCTGGGCGAGGATGGCTGCATGTTTGACGTTGTCAAAAGCCTTTTCCAGGTCCAGGCCGAGGATGGCTTTGGTATTTCGGGTTCTCGGCGTGGCAGTCCAGCGTTCTACCACTGAGCTACGCCTGTGGTTGAAAAATTATCGCTAAAAGACCTAAACAGGTATAATGTCTCCCGCGGAATCGCATTAACAAACGTAATGTTACGTTGAAAAATAGTAATACACCGCTACACGACGCGAAAATGGATTGTACATAGGCGGAGACTTTTTCATTTTCCGGAGGGGGCGGGGCCGCCGGGATCTTCGCTGCGGTCTTCTGTCCTCATTCTCCAATTACCCTTTCTCGTCCTTCTTTCTCTAATTTTCCTCCTCACTCTCTCCCATATTTTTCAAAAACGCGGGGGAGCCCAGGCAATTTTAATTTTTTTTTTCTGATGATGTAAACAGGGAAACTGCCACATGGCCGGACTGAAGGAGCGACGCGCGCGCACTTGCGCGCGTCGCTTCTCCAGTCCGGCCGCGAGCGCATCAACTGTAAATTCACATCTGACATTATTTCTTTCAAGAAATATTTATTTCACAATAAATATAGCAATGTATTCCCAAATGACACAGAAAGCACAAGAAAGGAAAAAAAAAACGTCACTGGAAGTCATTTTCATGCAAATAATTTTGAACTTTACATGATTATTTGCACTTCACATTTGTTACTCACATTGTCATGCAATCATGACCCAGTGAATCAAACACCAGTTAAAGGAGTACTGACACAAAGTTTAAGGCGATCGAGATAACTTGCGGGATAGATTTGCGTCGAGACACACGCATCATCTGCAAAATATCAATGGCTGATATACCTAGCTTAGAACATATTTAGTATCAATTTTAACGTGCGTGTCGTGCCACTGCATGCGAATCGCGCTTTTCTGTTTCATGTAAACAACCAGTCGCCACCTGCGTGGCGAGTTTGTGTTGCTGTCATGATTCTTGGGAGAGCGCTCATCCTAGCAGACGTTTCCGACGGAAAGAGGGGGTAGAATTGCACCGGAGTACAAACTGACGTCCTCGCCTCGGCAGTGCATTTTTGAGGGATCACGCATGTTTGAAACTTCCCAGAGGGGATTACAGCAGCACCCAGGGAGGCTTCACTCAAAAGAGTTGTCCGCGCGGTGCTCATGTGAACGCGGTTTTGTGTGCACATGTAGTCAGCTATGTTTACACGAATACCATCCTGGGTTCCGCCTCACTCATCGCTGTTTGAAACGGAAAGTGCGTCTGGGCTCCACAAAACCGTATACAAAATATTAACAATCGCGCGCTCGAGACCCCGAGGTTTACAGCCAGAGTAAGTGGGTCATTAGCTACTTATTGCAAAAGAAAAAAACAAGATGCAGAATTTTTGTGTCAGTACTCATACAACGTACCAATTACGTAATTGAAAAAAAAATATTTAAAATACACCGGCTTCCAAAAGACAGATTCCCCGGGCTAGTGTACGAGGTTCCGTGCGCCGATTGCCACGCCATTTACATCGGCGAGACAAAAAACTTTCCGGCAAGGATACGGCAACACCAAAATGACGTACGCAGCTTCAACGCTACGCGGAACGCGCTCGCAGAACACAGCGAAAAGAAAGACCATCACATCAACTTCGACAACGCCCAGGTGCTCGACACGGAAGGTAACCGAACCAAAAGGCAGTTCTTAGAGTCGTGGTATACGTCCAAACAACAGCTGGAAATATCAACGGCTCAACTGGGACCCTGCCGAGTGTGTATATACATGATCTCCGGAACCAATGGAGAAAATAACACCGCAACAAGAAAGGCGGGAGGAACGACGGTGGGGAGAGCGACAATCACTAAGAAAAGTCGCTAGCTTCGGAGCCAGCCGGACAGTCACCCCCTGATGAAGAGACCGAATGGGTCTCGAAACGTTGGGTCAGTTTTTAATTTCAATATTAAAAACTTAGATTAAGAAAAGTGGCTGGGGAGTTTGTTTTTTCGTATGGGCCAATTATTGGACTTCCGCCGCCACTGCAGCGAACCGCTTTAATGAGAGGGCTCCCTTGGCGCCGCCATTATCCCCTTAAAAGGAGTAACCCCCCAAAAATCCGCTGTCGAGGCTGTGCAGTCGGCCTTTGTACTCCCTTGGTACAGTCCCGAAAGGAGGTGTTTTTTCTTTCATCGCCGGTCGTTGACACGCCAGGCACGTGGATCGGCGAGTGTGGCCTCGCCGCAAGCTGTGGTTGCTAGCCGGACTTACGCGCAATTCACATGGGGAGGAAAGCAATGCATGCTTTCCTAACCATGTGAGTTCATCATCTTCGCGTGTATTGGCGCATCATTTATCAATATTAAAAACGCTTTGTTGAGAGTGTGCAGCCCGTTACGATTATACTTCTGAACTACACATAACGATCCTCCTCTCCGGGCTCCGGCGGGGGCTATGCCCCCCCTGGAAAGTTCGGGGGGGGGGGGGGGCTCGAGCCCCCGAGCCCCCCCGTAGTCTCCGCCTATGGATAACGAGGTCGAGGCATCATTTGAAAGAACATAGAGCTGCGTGCTTTGTAGCTTTGAACCCATTACGGAGGCACTGGTAATTATGGCGTAGTGGGTACTTCCCTACTTGGCAAAATGATAAGTTATGGCGCAGGAGATACCTACCACTTCTACTTGCGCTAGTTTCCTCAAGCGTTTAAAATGGCCTCTAAGAAAGTAGCTCCTCCTGCTTACGCTGTCACTGTCCTGCAGTTCCGCGCAGGCCTGGCTCTAGCACAGCATATCCCCCTTAAACGCGAGATCCCAGCGTACGAATACAGTGTTTCTCACGCCTTTACATGATGATCGACTGGGCGATTTACGCGAAAGATTCACGGTTTACCGATGATTCCCTCCGGAGCTTCGCCCACTCATCATCATTCACCCCGTGGATATGCTGTGATTTTTTTTGATGACTAGGCTTCGAGATTGCCCCTTCCTAGCTTTTTCTTTCTTCTTCCATGCTTAGCTTAGCAAAGGCGAGCATTTTCGGAAGCCAATATGGGACAATTACCAGATCAGAAACCGCGGCGCCCATGGAGAAAACCCTCCTGTAACGGAACAAGATGTACAGTTCATGCCATACAACTCACCACTGCGTGACACCGTAGACGAGCAGCCGGTCGTTGGGTGTGCTGTTCTGTCGGGTGACGCACCGCGCAGTGAGCGTGACGAAGCGCTCGGTGTCTCGGAACACCAGAGTGCCGGCTTCGACTCGCACACGCTCCCACTGTCCCTGGCTCCACTCGGGAAAGCGGCAAGTGGCCGTCTCCACCTCGGCCGGGAGGCTCCGCTCGGGCACTGCGTCACGTGACCAAGGAAGGAAGGAAGGAAGGAAGGAATGGGTCAGTTGGTCGGATAGGATGCTACTTTGGGCAGAACAGTTCTTCTTAGAGTATGTGCAAGAGTTACAGAAAGGCCAATATAGGACACCTTCTTGAGTTAGCTGGTGCGGTCTATCAAACCATATGATGCGAACTATGACGTAACGAAACGGCAACACGTACGCACACGCACCTTGTAACTTGATAGAGATCGGCGTTTGGCTAGACAAATGCAATTAACTCGCATTGTTTCACAAGTGTGCATGATATAATCAGTGAATTCAATGACGAAATGTCAAACGGTTTATTAATCTTGGGCTAGCTAAATCTCACTGAAAGCAGGAACACGCGCCGCATTGCGTAAAGTAACGTGTGTCACGGAGTGACGTAACCTGTCGAACTGAGCTATAACGCGTGACACGGTACGCTTTGAAGTAACACGTTATGTAGGTACCGACAAGATTACCGTACAAATCTATAACGAGAAATTTGCGAGCAGAAATAATTGATGTTTTGTGCTACGCGGATGGTGATTCTGTGGTTTTGCTTTCCTCACCTGGTGTGAGCACGAGCGACTCGTAGCCGCTTGTGGCCGACGTCAGCTGTGTGGTGCAGGTCGAGTCGGAAGACAGGGCCACGTAGACGCGCCCTGTACCGGGCTCCTCGCGGTACAACTGCGCAGAAAAAAAAAAAAGGAAATGTGGACGTTTGAATATGTGAGACTTGTTGGGGGTTGCTAGCTTGACTGTAGGGAAACGCCACGGTCATGCGAAATGCATATGACGCAGTTATTGGATTAGGTGGAGACAAAGTTGGTGTTACAACACGGGATGACCAACGTCACCGAACATTAGCCGTCGGTAAAGCAACATTGGGCAATGCTAACGAATTATACTTATCGTATGCAAGTTTATTCGGCAGTGAAGGTCAATCCTAGAGGTTCGAATCGACTGCACAACCTCTGGTATTTGCCTGTTTTAAAAATGAAATGATTTTACCTCCCATTGTAGGCTACTTCAGGGCTTCCTTGAGCCAAAAGTGATAATTGTTATCCGGGCTCTCACACGAGATCATCCGTGTGCACAAACGGGAACATCCGCGGGCTTTCACATGAGATCATCCGGGTGCCCATACAGGAACATCCAGGCTCTCACTGGAGGTCATCCGGGTACCCAAACGGGTACATCCGGGCTCTCACACGAGATCCGGGTACCCAGACGAGAACATCAGGACTTCCATACGCAAATATGCGGGCAGCCAGCCAAGAGTTGAAACTATGCGTCCTGTGCTGGGCAAAATTTGTGCAGAACCCCATTACACACGCTACTTATCTGCCAAGAAAGTTACAATGATATTACTTCCCAGCTCTTTCTAATGTTCGTTGGCATCATCCTTGAATCAGTAACTTCTAGTACGCTGAAGTTCCTTTCGTCTCTATCGGGACTTCTGACTCCTGCCAAGAAGTCGCACGAGCGGTCGGCTCTGGTATTTGGCTCACCAGTTAGAAATCAAGCACTAGTGGCCCGTTGCAGAACGCAAGTGAATGGTGCCAAACAAGATTTCGTTTGCGAACATTCTACTAAGTTTCTGTTCCCTTCTATCTATGAAATGTCGGTTTAGGTGTGCTGTCTGCATTTTCGTACGTTAGATGACGCTCCTTACTCCTGGAATTACGCTTAAACCTCCCGCTGAATGAAAATTCCGTACCATTTCTGGCGTATATTGTAGTCGTGCGCATCTGGCACGCAAAGCTGGTGAGTACGGATAATTAAAGAACGCCTAAAGATGACGCATAGGCGGCGCTTAATGGTGTGAAAAGACGGCAGGATCCGAAAGGTGCATTTTTGTTCTTTTAGTGTACGAGCTCGAAGCATTCCACCTGTAAAGAAAGGAGTAGTGGCGGGAGCGCACAACGCGCCTTAGACAGCTAACACCCTAGAAGGAGAACCATAGGCCATTGAAAGGTTACACCTTTTTAGGGGAGTAATTCTGAAACACCACACACCCTTAGATTACCCACTTATGGAGTAAACGTGCGACTTCGCTCCCACTGCACGCTTTGATACCATTCCCACATTTATCTTACGCCCCGAGTGGCGTAAACATTTCTAAAAAGTACATTGCAAGAAACGTCTCGAACCTTCCAAGCTTACCGCAACTGACCATAGGTTGAGTGCGCTGGTCTTCTGAAAGCACTGGGACTGCGAGGACGCTCGGTCACGTGCACACTGCAGTTCGAACTATGCATTTTTCTGCACACGAAACCACCGCAGTGTGCCGAGCTGCTACTTTTTTTCTCTTTTGTTTCGATGACAGTACTACTATGGCGTCTGTATACTCCCGACGCCTCCAAAGAGCCGTATAGACAGCGTATACCGATATATATAGCTATATAGTTGTACATTTTGTGGGCGCGACTAGTCGCCGCATAGTGTTCGCGCCGTACCGTATAAGCATTGCTCAGTACGTCCGTAATATATAATCAAATCCTCACGCACATATCCGCCTCCGCATCGCCCGGAAGAGGTCGGCAAAACGGAACCGAAACCATTCCTCACAGGTCGACACACCGCAGTGTTTATTTCCACGTTCCCCCCCCTCCCCGGATGAGCGCCATGGCGCGGGGCCGCCACTTTCGCCCTGACAGAAATGACAGGGTGCGAAGAAAAAAAAATGGCAGCGCCGTGGCCCCGTTTGCCGGCACGCGGCGCGCCGGCAGCATCAAACACACGCGGCCACGCCACACGTGGGCGTGCTCTGTTTGAGCTAGCTGCTAAGCCTCGCCGTCGTCCGTTAAGTCGCGCGCGCACCCACTGTGCCTTTATACTTATGTGTTTCGTCTGCTTTCGCCTGCTGCTCCACCCACATTTCTTCTTTTTTCCCCGTCGTCTGCTGCTGCTGCGGTGACAAGGGGCGCGCTTAGTGGAGATCCGCAACTGAGAATTAGGGTTAGCCCTCGCCTGAAAGTGTTCATTTTTCTTTTTGTTGCTAGGCCTCGCGCTGAACAAAGTGCGTCCCGCATTATATATCTTCCGGAGGAGTCTCCCGCCAGCGAGCTATGTCTGCATTTCATTGTTTTGAGGCCGGTGGCTTTTTTATCCGGGTGGCAGCGAGCCTGCAGGTCGTCCTCACAGCTTTCGAGCGGCTCGCTGCACCGGGAGGACAGATGAGAGAGAAGTGTACACGTTTCGTAACCCGCTTTGTGGAAGAACTGCACAAAATAAACAAACGCGGCTTCGGACGAAGGACGTCCCCGGGCACAGCTAGCTAGCGAGGAAAGACAAACAACAAACTACGCGCAGTGTGGGCCGCGGCAAGGGAACGCGCTGTGCACGAGCGTGTATGCATATATAAGCAAAAAGCGACGTCCTTCGCTATCTGTTTCCCTTTCATTGCTCGTCGTCTGCTATCAGCGCTGCCGTCGTCTGCAACGCGGCCGTGAATCGTCTGCTATCCGAACGGGCCGGCCGGCCAGTCGTCTGCTAGCTGGCTTCCCTTGACGCCCCAGCCCCCGGGATCGTGGGAGAACGACCTCGCAGCTCCAGAGAGCCTTCCTGCCAAACAAAACGCGCAGGCCGCGAAGGCATCATCACCTGTGCGGCACCGCAGCCGCAGCAGCGTTTGAGCCGGCATCACATCCGAGGCGGCCTGTCTTTGTGGGCCTGCGTGGTGTGTTTGTGTATGTATAAACTGTATATACGCGTACAACACACAACGCCCCTCCATCGAGGACGGTAAATAAGCGCTTCGTCTGTTCCGCGAAGCGCCATATCTCTCCAGCAACTCTCTCCTACGTAACGCCCACGACGCTTCGCGTATTCGGCGTTTTTTTTTTCTTTTTTGACTTGCGTGAAAGTTGAAGTCCCCCCTCCCACTTAAGGACACTTGACTTCGAGCTAAGGCGGCGCGTGGCCATTGGTTGGCGGTCACGTGACGCTGCATGGTTCATTGGGCTTTCGGCAGTGTCGGTGTCATGCGTCAAAATGAAATCTGCTCCTGTCATCGGCTCAGTTCTTAGTGTGTGTGTGTGTATGTATGTATGTATGTATGTATGTATGTATGTATGTATGTATGTATGTATGTATGTATGTATGTATGTATGTATGTATGTATGTCATCAGCGAATGAGAGGAAGAACAAGAACGAATCCGTGCAGACGGAAAGCGCACACGTGGAAAAGCCAGAATTGCGACGACGGACGGCATTTTCTTTTTCCTTCCTTTATCTTGTAGTCCTGGTCAGGACTCACAAAGGCACTATCACGTAAGGTCACGCGATCGCTTAGACTCTGCCGAACCGGAGGACAGGGTGTTTCTGAGTTCACGGGGCATTCCTGCCAGGCCGCCTGTCCTGCGAGCACTCTTGTGTTTGTTTACCGTTGATGGAAGGACACCTCATATTCTCCGGCTCTTGTCTATCTTCCGCCCGCGGCATCTTTTCTCTCTCTCTCTCTCTCTCTCTCTCTCGCCATTTTTCCGCGCTAGGTGACGTTCCTGGACAGCCCGCACACGGAACCTCACACGGCTCGACGCTATTTCGGCCGGAAAAACGGTTCTTACCCCGTACGACAGGACCGTTATTGCGTAATTTCAAGAAACGACCACGATGCTGATGATGATGGCGACGTCTGTGAGAAGGCGCCCTCAAGTGTCGTTTCCGTGAAACTACTCGAAGATTCGGACGAACTTTTTTTTTCTAATTCTTTCTTTCTTTCTTCGCTCTATTGTTCCGAAAATAGAGCGAGGCGACCACCGGGAAACTTAAAAAAGAAGCTGGCCGAGAGATCGTCGACGAGATGGTGGAGACTACGGATAATTGTTGTACGCTAACATGCACGCGAACTTGCTCTTCCTGCTTCACGTAATTACGTGATTTTTTTTTTAACAAAACCCGCCAGTTCCACTTCGGCGGAATATACCCTGCAGGCATCCCCAAGCTTCGCTGGTTCTGCGTGTTTATTTATTTTCCGTTTCCCCTTTTTCTTTTTCCTCGTCGCCTAAAGAATGGAAGAGGACAGCTGCGTGGCCTTGCGGCCGCTACACGTAAGCAGAGCTAAGTTAATTACGCACTCCGCAGTGGACTGTCCAACACTCCAGCCCTAATGTTCTCTGGAATTACGAGGAAACGGCGAAAAAAAGAGAATGACGACAGAGCAAGCAGTGTGTGAGAGAATACAGGATACGTGCGAAGCTGGGACCGGGCACTTGGCGACGAACTCGGAAGGGCCGCAGAACCGAACCGGAGCAGTTATGTGCGACTATAATAGGTACGTTGGACAATTAAAGACGGCCGACTATGCTTATGTGCGTTTGCAAGGAACGCCGCGACAAAAGGGTAAAGAGCTGGAAAAGGTGCGCAAAAGCTCCGAAATTGCCGGAAAACGACCTAAAAGGAAAATGACGGTTCGAGGAAATGTGCGTGTGCGCTGAAATAAGCATCCACTTAGTTAAACGTGGCCTCGCGGCGCGTCGAGTGATGTTATTTTTCCGAGTAGTTGTAATAATAGAGAATAGTATACCTCCCTGGAAGACTGCTTTTGCTGCCCGCTATTTCTTTTTTTTTATTATTTTATCACAGAAGCTAGCAGACTGGAAAGGAGGACGGTGACCCATCGCGTGCGGCCTGTAATTGCTCGTGCGTGCTCGCGACGTACGCATTTAGCGTTTTTCCCCGAAAATTTCTCGGTTATATACGGCCAAAATTAGAAATGCCAGCGTACATAGAATAAATAGTCACCGCTTATTAAACTAAAAATAGCACTCCCGTCTGTGTCGGGATTGCTATTGCGTGCAGTCGCGTAAAATTCCGAGTCCATAGAACGGTGGGTCCCGAAAGACGCGGGTTCGAACCCAGCCGCAGCGGTCGCATCCCGATGTTAGAGGCCCATGTATTGTGTGTTTTCAGCGCGCGATAAAAAGGCCCCATCGAGTAGCCGAAATTTCCGAAACCCTCCACAATATATACGGTGTGCCTTGGCACCTAAAGCCTCAGCAATTATTGTTATAGAACTCTAAATTTGCGTAAATGAGCAGTTTATGTTAGTTTCGTAAGCAAGCGATTCTTATTTTCTATGCTTTTACCAGTGCGCTAAAGAGAAACTGCTTGCACAGAAACGATTATACTAATTTCTTTTGCGGCGTTCTGAGGCTCGGGAAAATATTTTTCTACTGCTTTTAAAGTTGCGCATTTCATTTAACTCATGAAAGTTCTAAACACAGTGCCAGTACACCTTTAAAGGGAAAGTAAAGTGAAATACTATGCCAGTGTATTAGAGTAATTCTTCAAGAAGTACACTGCCGTGGTTCATTTAACCGTAAGAGCACCATCAAATGCGCAGAAACTGAGGGTCAGAGATCCGTTTTTGAGTTTCGCGCCGAAACGTCACCTGAATGTCACTGTGACGTCGCCGATACTCGGGTACAGGTCAAGAAAAAAAGCGCCGTCTCCTCATCAAAGGACCCCCCCCCTCCAGCCGATGGTGACACGACGTCATGTTCACAGAGCGTCACCATTGGCTGGTGGGGGGGTCCTCTGACGGGGCGACGCCGCTTGTTTCTTGACCTGTAAGTATAAAGTTATCTCCTTTCTTTTTCTCTCTCTCTCTCTCTCTCTCTGTGTATGTGTTGGCCACCGTGGGTATGCGAAATTCCCTCATAGGCTTACTATGTGTATGTCTCCCGATAGGACACAATGTAAAGCATATTTACCGAGAAAGAAAAAAAACTATTTAGGCCCTAGCAGCCGCTATCAAAGTACTTCGATCGTCACGGCGAATTAGTTCGGAAACGTCAAAGCGGCGTCGCTACTTGTACTTTTTTTTTTCTCCTTTCTTCCTCGGCACATTTTGTCGCCTTCTCGCGGCAGGAGTGGCGTTAATGGCGTTATGAAAGGGCAATTTAGGAATTCGATAAGGACGGGTACATTTCATTTATTCATCTAGCGCCGCTTTGATGCACGTGACCTGTGTGTTTACATTGTGATAGCTGCAAGCGTGGTTCGGGAGATGCATTCCAATGCCGCAAGCGAAACCGAGACGTGCTCCCGGTGGGTGGCCGATGGAAAAGCGGCGTTGGAACTCGATTATACGGCAATGGTGGAGGCACAGCAAAAAGAAAGGGGGGTTGGGGGGGGGGGGGGCGGGCGTCTTCTCTTTCAGGGCTTTGCTCGAAGTATATATTTCTTTCTGCGCTCAAAACTTGTTACGTTCCCCACGTACATGCGCGCAGTGTCTCAATGATTCCTGCCGGAATAGGCGACGAGCGTAGTCTTTTAAAAATAACGCAAAGTAAAACAAGAAACACATTTTTAAGTCTTTATATAGAGAAGTCCGTTAATGGCCGTTCAGTCCGGCCCGGAATGGGAGGGGGGGGGGGGGGGCTCCTCAAACAAACCGCGCGGAAATGGTTCGGAACGCGGACGGCGACTGTGGAATGCACGAACTGTTTTTTTTTATTGTTCTTGTTGTTTGTTTGCTTGTTTGTTTGTTCGTTCCAGTCGGTATGTCGAGATAGCGCACAGAAGAGAAGGCAAGCAGCAGCAGCATCGCGCGTACCGTCTATGGCCGCGGGTCACGCATGCGGAAAGAAAAGGAACGCGCCACTCTCGGAGGTCAGAGGCACCGCGTTTCTTCTGTCGACCTTCGAAGCGCGAAGGTGAGAGTACACCGCCGAGAAAGAAAGAAAGAAAGAAAGAAAGAAAGAAAGAAAGAAAGAAAGAAAGAAAGAAAGAAAGAAAGAAAGAAAGAAAGGCGTCCAACAATGCGTGAAACCGTGATCCCTCTTTTTATATATATATATATGTAATCACCGTCAAATGGTGGTATTATGCCCTAGTGGTTTCGCCGTTCAAGTTCACACCTACGATATATGCGGAAACTGAACGAAAGCTCTTGACCCCGTTTATGCAGCGAATTTCACGGTTGTACGAACGTGCGAGGTCGGCGCGGCCGATCGCCTTGATCGGTACACGTTAAGCTTCTATGTGCAGGCTTTGGGGGCCAACTTGTAACGATGATGACGCCTCTATCGCTTTCTTTCTTTCTTTCTTTCTTTCTTTCTTTCTTTCTTTCTTTCTTTCTTTCTTTCTTTCTTTTCTTTTCTTTTTAGCCCTCTCTTTGAAGAGGGACTAAAGGCTTTACCACCTCGCTGAAGGTTCTCACAGGCAGTGCCTCTTCGTATACTTTTTTTTTCACTTCTTTTTTTATTTTTTAAGTACTAGTGCAAGAAATAGAACACTCGATCCAAACGCTTGACGGGCAGCCCATACGGCTCGCCGCAACGAGTAACTTTTTTTAAACGCATGCCGAGTGTGCAGAGCTCATTTTGAGCGCAATTCGAAGAGAAAAATTTCTCAGCAAGGCGCATTGAAATGCCGATCAAGAACCGGCTGCCACGACATTTCCAAGTTATGAAAGTCCCCGCGAGAATTTCGAAGCAAAACTCGTACTGCTGGATGGGCATATACATCCACTACTCGATGAACAAGAATTATCGGGAACACCAGTATACTATGGACTCCTCATGGACGCTCGCACTGCTTCCGGTTCCGCTGCTGTTGCCAGCGAAAGTGCTTGCTCGGTCACTCCCAGAAAAGTTGTGTAACAGTCTGTTTACTGAAGCCATGCTGCGAAATGACGAGGTCTGTTTCTTTTTCTATTATTGCGAAATCACTGTACGCCACACGAAGCGTAATATCCGGCGAGCGGCTTTACCACCGGATAATAAGAATACTCGTGTGACCAAGTGAGGACGTCATCACGTAGCGAAATGATGATGTCATTTGATGACATTATGCCGTAATGTCACGCGAGATGGGCTTTCACGTTGTCTTCACGCTATGCTGACACGCCATGATTTTGCATTCAGTGTAGATATAAGCAGACTTTGGCGCCTCAATAGGTAGATTTAGTATTGCGGAAAATTTTTGCGTTAGCGTTTGCGAGTCACGCACACTAAATTTTTGCGGAGTGCTATTCGATAGCATTCCATAGCTCTTTAGTATAGCGCGAGACGACGACGCGCCGCACAACTCAAGGCAGGCAAACCTTCGCTGCGCCATCTAAATGCGAATAGTGAAAGCGTCAAAACCGTCGGTCGTTGTTAGTAACTTAAAAAGCAACGCAAGCGCAAGAAGAAAAAAAATTCACAGCATATCCACGGGGTGAATGATGATGAGTGGGCGAAGCTCCAGAGTGAATCACCGGTAAACCGTTAATCTTCCGTGTAATTCGCCCAGTCGATCATCATGTAAAGACGTGAGAAACACTCTATTCGAACGCTGGGATCTCGCGTTTAAGAGGACGCTAGCACAAACGCGTTAGAAACATGCAGTACACTCTAGTAAGGGGGGAGAGGCCACAGCGTCTTACGCAGCCCCTTACACAGGCCGGAACGCGCACCGCGTTTGCCGACGCCATCACATGACTGCTGAAAGAGTATAAGGCGGAGAGGCCACAGCGTCTTACACCAGCTTCTTACACGCGCCGTAACGCGCTAGCACAAACCCATCATCATCGTTAGAAACGGACAGTTTTTCGCTCTCTCTCTCTCTCTTTCTGTCTCTCTCACACAAGACAGCAGATGGAAGAGTGAGAGAGCTCGCGCGCCGGGAGGAAAGCGCCGAGGGCGAGCGCGAGCCTCCCGGCGCGCGAGCTATCGAGCGCAATCCTAGAACGAGGTGGTTACGACTACAAGGGACGAACGACCCACGCCTTAAGGAGCTTCGCCCCTAATATTAAAAAGAACATCGTGCAATAATAATTGCACAAGTGTTGCTGTAGTCTGACGAGGCAGAGTTTCGCTTTCGTTGTGCATGTGTAATGTGGTCAAACTAGAATCCACAGCGAAAAGATCGTTGTCTTCACGAAGCGAAAACCAGCAACACGATTTATTGTGAATCAGCTAGTCCCACAACGCAGCAAAACGACACGACAGATGCGAAACGGGCAGCCGTCAGTTGTAGGGAGCCGCCATGTTCTTCGCGCTAAACAAACTTAGCGAGCGCTTTGCGTCTCCGCTAAATTCGGAAAATAGCGAGCGATCGCTAAACGCAAAGCTGGAATAGCGTGCGTACGCATGCGCAGTCTGACCCCGCTAAATTTTAGCGTTTAGCGGGGCGCAACTTAAGCTGCACTAAAGCTCTCTAATCCTTGTGCGTCCGCGGGATACTCCTCAGTTGCAAACTGAACGAAATCTGATTGGCTTCTGCCACCGTACTCGCTCTCCTTGTACATTGCAGTCAAGGTTATGCACTCACCCCGCAACGGTACCGCGGCCGAGACTCCGGGTCCTTCCTGAGGTCCATGAGGGCCAGGTAGCGATCTCCGCCTCGGCCGCTCTCCCAGTCGCCCAAGCACAGGAAGCTCACGTCTGCACACCAAGACGGGAATGTTGCTTAGGCTTAGTCATCTACAGACCTGTCGTATATTCCGATAGTTTTACTCTCCGAATACAGTTTCGAAAAGCTGTTACCGGGTGCTTAAGTGGATCTCGCTGCATAATGTGTCGGTATTTTGCAGTTGAATGATGTCACCTTAATAAACAGTGCAAAGAATGAACTAAGACGAAGGATCGAATGAGGGACCAGAACACGTCTCTGCATCCGAATTTGGCGCCGTTTTGTTATGATCTCACCAATTAGACCAGGCGCGCCTACTTTAGAATGATGGGGTCCCTACAGTGATACAGTCGGCACGCAAGTGACGTCGTCTCGTGCGCTTCACTCGAAGATATCTGCATCTGCTCGGGCACTGTTCAGAGTTGACAACTTGATATGCATGATGATGATGTTTGGGGTTTAACGTCCCAAAACCAGCTCTGATTATGAGAGACGCCGTAGTGAAGGTCTCCGGAAATTTCAGTATGTATGCAGCAGTGCACAGACAGGACTAATCAGAGCTTAATGGCGCTAACCGTGGCACCAATTCAAACAGGGTGCTCCTCCATCTATCCCATTAGTCTTGGTGGAGAAGCCCAGAAGACCCCTGGCTTCTGCAGTGTCTATCTGCAAAGTGCAGTGGGGTACCTATGCCAATTCCAAATCAGTACCCTGCTTTCTATATAAGAACTCACCGAAGTCGGGGAAGGAGCACTGTCGGAAGCGCACGGTGAGTCCGTCTCCCCTGGGACAGTTGCTGAGTTCCGGACGAGAACGGCTCGGCACAGCGGAACTCCTTCTCCGTTTGCGCTGTACTGGAAGCGGTATCGCCCGTTGATGGGACAGAACATCTGGTGCAGCGAGGAGCCCTGCATCGAGGGTGACGGAGGATCGCCCAGCAGTCCGTTGGCCTTCAGCTGTTCCTCCTGGTGCTTCCCTGCGAAGATTGCGGTTGTCTCATCATCATCATGCCTGTCTAAGTCAATTGCATGGCGAAGACCCTCTCCCATTGATCTCCAATTATCTCGGTCTAAATTTCTGCCGCCCCGTGCCACGCTTCAGTTGATTGGCATGCGTTAAAGCAGTCAGAAGGAGCGCAGCGATCCAAAGATAATTTTTGCATAGTGCACCAAAGGTATGGTCAAGAGAAGAAACCAGATAACGCCAAGCTCTTGTCACGTTCCTTGTCATGTTTTGCTGCAGTATCCAGAATACATTTCCGGCGTAAGCGAACAGCAAGCCAATTTCGCCACCCAAAGATATTGTCTGGACGCTAAAGCAATATCAGCCAATGGTGATCATGTGGGAGGCTACCAGTTGACACTACGTCTCTCTCTATGGTCACAGTGACAGTGCGACGAGCTTTGTGAAGTGCGGGAAACCTTGAGCAGCCAGCCTTTCAGGGAACATTCCGCACAGAAATTTATGGCGATGGCATTTATGATGTCGTCGTATAAAGCACGGTGGCACTTAAGACAGCACTTACGATCGATCTTTCTGATAAGTAATAATAATGAATATAGGTCGTTTAGGCAGAGCAATGGACAGATCAAATTAGCGTACAAACGGCCTTACTGGGCCATGCTTTCTTCATGTCGATCACTAGACATTGGATACTTTCAAATAAGTAAATACCTGCCGCAGCAAATCCGAATCAATGCTTTAATATAGTTTTTTTTCTTAAACAAAATTACGCGATTGGGAACTCTGGCGCTGCGATCGTTCAGTTAGCTTGAAAAATAGTTGCTAGTATATTGATATAGAGTAAATTAAACGGTACTGTCTCCAACATGGGACAGGCAGCGTATTAGGAGCGATGCTGCGTGTGAAGAGACGCAATTTTTCGAGTCGACCTCATCAATCAATCAATCAATTAATTATTAATTAATTAATCAACCGAAACTCACTGTAGAGGATGATTTCAGTGAACCGTCGCTCCGAGACGGCCCGGTCGTCGGGACACGTGGCCCTAGCTGCTTCCTCGTTTGTGTAGCAGCGGGCGAGACCTGGAAATAACGAAAATTAAGGTAGACACGGCGTCAGTGCAAATACATACGCGAGTTTGAATATCGCACATTGTCTGCGTTCTGCATTGTTGAAAATTTTCTTTAAAGGTTAAGCATTGCATCGGCCACTCACCTTCGGCGTGAATCTGAATGACGTTCGGCGTCTTGAGCGTCAGGTGGAAGCAACGCATGCAGTCCTCGGCGCCCGTGCTGCAAGAAGCGATACGCGGCGATTCAGTAATGAACGAGGGCGTGATTTGCTGGCGAGACGCGCAGCTGTGATGGAAGCCCGTATGTTAGGTTGGACAGAAATAGTGAAACCTTATTTTAGGAGATGAATGGGGCACAACCTGCGGTTATTAGGCGTCTAGATCCTATGGTTCTTTAAGATTTTCTGGTGAAAGCTGACGCTGAGTTGACGTTTTACGTATGTACGTAAGGCTACAGTCGTAACTTTAGCTGTGTGCTTAGAACTTTCAAATTGTGCAAGATGACGATAATGATTGCAGAGATGCCTAGAATCAATTATTTATTTGTTCTCTTACTTATATATATCTTTAATAATTTTTTTTCAGCTGAGAGCATAGCAGGAAGGCCATGCAAGGTACAATATAGGAAACGTTTACGTGGTGGTTGCTTTAACAACAACGTCAACAACAACAACAACAAATAATAATAATAATAATAATAATAATAATAATAATAATAATAATAATAATAATAATAATAATACTGGTGTCTCAGTGAATGTTCTGCTGAGACTGAGAACTGGGAAGTGGATCTTGTGTTTGTCACATGACATATGAAGGCGCCGCTTACACGAACTTTAAAGGTGGCATCAAGACATTCGAAGATCCCGTCTGCATGCACTCGCAATGTCACTACATATACGCACCTGTCCTTGAGGATGACGTGGTGTCCCCGTCGCCGATGGCAGCGCCCCCACGGCGGTATGGCGTCCACTTCGACGGTGATCTCCGAGTAGGAGACCACCGAGCCGCCGTACGCCTGCGTCGCCTGCGTCTGCATCAGGAACGTGCCGTGTAGTTCCACGGGGAAGTAGCACACTGCCGCGCCTGCAAAGAGGACAGAGGAGAATAGGCTTAGAGAAGGTGTGCGAGGTCTACCACCGCGAGTCGTTGTGGCTACTCCTCTGTTAACCGAGTAGTGTACATAGAACGCGCAGCCGCTTCAAACAAACGAGCATATGCGTACAGGTGAGTACAAGTAAAGGAACGCCGTGGCTGCAATGAGTAGGAATTTGTACACCCTTCCCACCTCCCCCACCACGTTCTGTAGCTAGTTCCAGTATACATTACAGTCTGTTTATGGCGTGAAGCTGGTATAGTATAAATGAGCCGAGCGCGGCCCTGGGAAACGTTCAGCTTCGCCATTTCCATCTTGTGCATTGTTGCATTAAATGGGGAAATCGTAAGCTATAGCTCCCTCCATTCGCACCCGCTATCCTGTGGTGTCTGGTCGACAATCAAAAGCACGCAGGTGTGCTCTTGACTCAACGTGTACGTCATTCACACGAAACTGCTGGTGAAGACGAGTGTGTATGTATTCCTTCCAGTTTGCGTCATGCCCATCGTGTGATCGTCTTCTGTTCACCGTATGCTTGTAATGCAGGTGCGTGGCATTCTATGTCGTGGGTGCGCTCGGCTTTGAACCTCCGCGACCTGCCGTCATACCCCGCGAGGTGCCGAAAAGTGTTGGGTGCAAAAGTTTGCACGTGATGCAAAAAGCCTTTGTTGTCTACGCCACACGTGGTCCCACTACACAATGAAGCCTCCCAACCCAAAGACAGCAAGGCTTAGCACCTCTCCCGGCGCTTCAGCTAGCGTCGTGCAGCGCACGAGTGAGCTGGTTAAGGTTGCTTGGTTTTGTTTGGTTTCATACTGAAAACAGCGGGGAGTACACGACGCGCGGTGTCGTCTGCTAAGTTCTGCTTTTCCGTCTGCTTTCATCATGGTACAACGGGCTATAACGTTTTCCAAGGACCCATACCGTACGCCACGTTCTGCAGCGTTTATACATACAGTATATTCGTCTTCTTTGTGTACGCGAACACTATAGGCGCGGTCTTTGCACGTCATGTACGCCGCTGTCCTTCCAGAAGCCCCCACGACAGAACAATGTCGCGTGCGAAAGGGGTACGGTCCGGCTTTGTCATCTCTCTGCATGCAGCGCGTTCTATATATATGTCGCTCCAGAGCCATATATGTTCTGCATCGGTTCTCCTTGCTGCGCAGTGGCATTGAATTCTGTTACCCCACGGCCATACTGGAGCACACGGCCGCGATTTCTATGTCGGCGTAAAACTTGAAGCCGCGTTAGTTCTTGTTCATACCTTTAGTTCTTGTTCATATTGAGGTAAGTATAAACAACGAAAGAAGGCGAAAATGCGTTATGAAGAGCCTGTACAAGGGCGACAGAGCCGGCACTCATGGGGAGCAGTAGCATTATACTGTAGACACATATGGCTGTTTTACTGTGTACAGCGTACTAGTCAACCAGGCATTTCCACAGACAAATACAGACATATATACGGTAGTTGCTTCAGTAACGCTGGAACGTTCGTGTAATCATAACATTCCACGAACTAAAACACCCATACGGTGCTTCAGTAACCACGCCAATGGCACACGCGTTCCGTTCGTGGCCTGATGACGATTGACACTCTATATATATACCCCGGGAACACAACCTTACAAGAAACGAAATGCACTGCGACTAGCAGGCGATGAACATCGTTTCACTGCAAAATTTTGTGTCCTTATCAGTCGTTCAGTCAATCAGTCGATCACTCAATCAATCAGGATATCTATCCAGCATCAAAGACACTCAATGACGATTTATAAATATGAGCCCTAAAAAACGTACCGGAACACATTAGGAAGGAAGGAGACATGACTTGTGTTCCGTGTACGTTCTCGCGCTCGTAATGTATTTGTCAATCCTGCACCAACTAGGGCCTCAACGTGTTCTTTAATCAATGACGCATGGATAAAATTGCAGAAACCCCTTAAGGGTGCAAAAGCGGGTTATACGGTGTGTGTCATCCCACTCCCCCCACCACGTTCTGTAGCTAGTTCCAGTATACATTACCAGCTGTTTATGCGTGAAGCTGGTATAGTATAAATGAGCCGAAGCGCGGCCCTGGGAAACGTTCAGCTTCGCCATTTCCATCTTGTGCAGTGTTGCATTAAGTGGGAAATCGTAGAGCTATAGCTCCCCTCCATTCGCACCCGCTATCCTGTGGTGTCTGGTCGACAATCAAAAGCACGAAGTGTGCTCTTGACTCAACGTGTACGTCATTCACACGAAACTGCTGGTGAAGACGAGTGTGTATGTATTCCTTCCAGTTTGCGTCATGCCCCTCGTGTGATCGTCTTCTGTTCACCGTATGCTTGTAATGCAGGTGCGTGGCATTCTATGTCGTGGGTGCGCTCGGCTTTGAACCTCCGCGGACCTGCCGTCATACCCCGCGAGGTGCCGAAAAGTGTTGGGTGCAAAGTTTGCACGTGATGCAAAAAGCCTTTGTTGTCTACGCCACACGTGGTCCCACTACACAATGAAGCCTCCCAACCCAAAGACAGCAAGGCTTAGCACCTCTCCCGGCGCTTCAGCTAGCGTCGTGCAGCGCACGAGTGAGCTGGTTAAGGTTGCTTGGTTTTGTTTGGTTTCATACTGAAAACAGCGGGGAGTACACGACGCGCGGTGTCGTCTGCTAAGTTCTGCTTTTCCGTCTGCTTTCATCATGGTACAACGGGCTATAACGTTTTCCAAGGACCCATACCGTACGCCGCGTTCTGCAGCGTTTATACATACAGTATATTCGTCTTCTTTGTGTGCGCGAACACTATAGGCGCGGTCTTTGCACGTCATGCACGCCGCTGTCCTTCCAGAAGCCCCCACGACAGAACAATGTCGCGTGCGAAAGGGGTACGGTCCGGCTTTGTCATCTCTCTGCATGCAGCGCGTTCTATATATATGTCGCTCCAGAGCCATATATGTTCTGCATCGGTTCTCCTTGCTGCGCAGTGGCATTGAATTCTGTTACCCCACGGCCAGACTGGAGCACATGGCCGCGATTTCTATGTCGGTGTAAAACTTGAAGCCGCGTTAGTTCTTGTTCATGTTGAGGTAAGTATAAACAACGGAAGAAGGCGAAAATGCGTTATGAAGAGCCTGTAGAAGGGCGACAGAGCCGGCACTCATGGGGAGCAGTAGCATTATACTGTAGACCTATGGCTGTTTTACTGTGTACAGCGTACTAGTCAACCAGGCATTTCCACAGACAAATACAGACATATATACGGCAGTTGCTTCAGTAACGCTGGAACGTTCGTGTAATCATAACATTCCACGAACTAAAACACCCATACGGTGCTTCAATAACCACGCCAATGGCACACGCGTTCCGTTCGTGACCTGATGACGATTGACACTCTATATATATACACCGGGAACACAACCTTACAAGAAACGAAATGCACTGCGACTAGCAGGCGATGAACATCGTTTCACTGCAAAATTTTAGTGTCCTTATCAGTCGTTCAGTCAATCAGTCGATCACTCAATCAATCAGGATATCTATTCCAGCATCAAAGACACTCAATGACGATTTATAAATATGAGCCCTAAAACGTACACGGAACACATTAGGAAGGAAGGAGACATGACTTGTGTTCCGTGTACGTTCTCGCGCTCGTAATGTATTTGTCAATCCTGCACCAACTAGGGCCTCAACGTGTTCTTTTAACTCAATGACGCATGGATAAAATTGCATGAAACCCCCTTAAGGGTGCAAAAGCGGTGTTATACGGTGTGTGTGCAAAATGAAAGCCGAGAAACATTCCCCCCTCCCCTTTCCCTACAGACACGCACTTTCCAGTGCCCGCTTTGCGTGCGTCTTGCGTAGCACAACTCCACGCACAACGCCGCCGCCACTTCCACTCTCACACGCACCAACATATATTACTCTCCCGGACTCGACCCAAACCCAGCCCAGTTCCCATGCGATTGCGAGGCTTCGCTGCAGGGAGCGCGGGGGCGGCCGTTCGCCCGTCTTCCTACGCAAAATTAGCGCGCGCCGGCCCCGAAGTGCTTGAGTGCGCACGCTTCTATATAGCCGTACTATACGCTACGCTATGCGCAACCCAAGCGTGCAACACAATGCCCGGGCAACCTTATACCTTGTAAGGCGGCGGCCCAACAGAGCTCACGCACGCGGTTTTTACGGCGCGGGCTCGCGTGCTTCCCGGGCTTGTGTTTTAAAGGAAAGTGCCTCGCATTGCCCCCCCTCCCCCCCTTTCCGGAACATAATGACTGCATTAAGTAGGAGACAAAGGAAATTGACCGCCGCCGTCGGCGTTTCACTTCGAAGCGAGCTGTAGCGTGGGCGGAGAATTCCGTGTGCAAGGTGGGATGAGGGAGGAAGGGGGTGGAGACTTTAGGAGGTGAAAATAGAAACGTACAAGCCGGTATCTCTGTCTATCGTAGCGCGGACAACACGGCAGTGGTGTACATGAAGAACGGGAGGGATTGGTGAAATAAAGGAATAGATGGAGAGATGTTATACGAAAGAAGGTGAGTTTGAGGATACGTTTGGAAGCTATAGTTCGAGTTCCAGCGAGAGAGAAGTGACGAGAGCGGGGATACTTCGACCGCTGTGGAAGCATCATGTATGCCGGCCTCGGACGCCTAATTAATTCGCATACTTCCGGCTTTTAGTCGTGTATGCGCGTGTGTACGCGAAGAACTTTCGCCAACACCACCCTTGTTGCAGGCTAACGTTTTCTAAAAGCACCGCCGCGGTGCTCTAGTGGTTATGGCACTCGGCTGCTGATCCGAAGGTCGTGGGGGATCGAATCCCTGCCGCGGCGGCTGCACTTCGGTGGAGGCGAACTGTTGAGGCCCGTGTACTGTGCGATGTCAGTGCACGTTAAAGAACCCCAGGTGGACAAAATTTCCGGAGCCCCCCACTACAGCGTCTCTCATAATCATAGCTGGCTTTGGTATGTAAAACCCCATAAATCAATCAACGTTTTCTAAAAAGAACCTTTTCCGGAAAGGCCATTCCGAAGGAATGCCTGTACAGACCTTATCCTATCAATTGGATTTTGGGATTCTCGCTTGTAATAAAAAAGTGTACATACAAAGATAACAGGCAGCTTGATGTTACACAAGGTTGTCTATATGCGGGATGTAGGACACAAAAGGAAGCGCACACTTGAAGCTATACACACTGTGGTCCACTCCCGATGGAGACATCTCACGCACTCCTCAGCTTGTTGTCTTCATCTGTCTAGCTTCGCGCGGAAGGATAAATGACTGCAGGGACGTCCATGTCGCGCTGGCAACCCATAATGCACACTGCTTGCGTGAACGACGCGGGTAATTTGAGGTGTACACCCTCTCTTCGCGTGCGGGACAAGTCTCTCGTTGTGCCACGTCGCCCACGTGTCTCGCTCGCGGAGTGTATACACGTCTTCATCGAGGACATAGAGTTCCTGTTTGGAACTTTAGGGCGGAAACACTGGCAAGTTGTGGCCGTCGTTACGTGCGTGACGGTTGTGCTATACGGTTGACCCAAGGAACACGGGTTAGATCGTCTCCGCGGCGGCCACCCACATTTAGTCGAAAATTCTAGGCCGATGTACTGGGAGTTGTGTGAGGACGTTTAAAGAAACCCTGGTAGTTCAAATTCCTGCCCCCTCCCCCTCCCGACGGCGTCCTTCATATGGTCGTTTTGGCAAGTAAAACCTCATCAATTATTGTTGTATCCCGACCAGTAGCAGCATACACGTCACAGCTGGTGAATGAATTCGCCGCGACGGACCTCAAAGTCACTATCTGCAACGATAGTGACTTTGAGGTCCGGCAGTTTTTGACTTTGGGGCTCCCTGTGTATCACCAATCTTATAGACACCTCTTTGGAAAACTAACATCGTTGTTCAAAAAAACCTTCAAACCTTCAAGTCGACAATCGCTATCGCCGAACTACGCACAACGCTCCTGCTCCGCGAGCAACCACTCTTGACATCCGAGCGAGCCGGCAATATTTATCTTTCGATTTCATTGCATTTTGAGAAAATAAAATTGTACACAGTATATGGGACCTCGCCGTTGCGCATGCGCAGAGTGTCGGCTCTGTAGCCGTGAGAATAATGGTGGTCCTTTCGTTTGCTGGCTGAGCAAAGCGCGGTTTTCATTCTTCTTCACCGCGTGCGAGTTCTCTACCCCCGCGCCACAACCACTCCCCTCCACGTCTGATGCACAACACACGAAAGGGCTCCTGCACTAGCTTGCGCTATAGCGCTAGCCGCGGCGCTCTTGTTGCAATGAAACTGTGAAAGCACCAAGATCCTTATCAGCGATATCGCATCATTTCATTCTATAGGTCAAGCACTGAAAGACTCTTCCTCCCACGGGTCGGGCCTTCCAGCCTTCCTGGTCCTATGCCACTGTCCTCTTCAGCGCTGCTATCTCTATCATCCCACGGCCGGCGAAACTTTCTCGCGAATACTCTGAAACTCCGCGAACGAGCCAGCCCGCGCAAAGCGCTCGCAAACACAAAACACGAGCAGACCACAAACAATCAGAAACCGCATTGCGCGCGCACACAACCACCACGCAAGAGCAGGCCACAACGACAGAACTGTCCATAGCGCGTCGCTCCACCAGAAACAACCGTTCGCCGAGCAGTATATAGACTCTCTCTCGGCTGTGGCTAGCCCTAAGAAAAGACCGTATGGTTGGCGTCGCTTTGTGTACAGTATACGACACTGCCCTCGTTTCGTGTGTGCGGGCAACGCGGCAGCGCTACGCGAAGCGGGAGCCGCAGGTTCCAGCAAGGCACAGAGAGAGGCCGAACGGTGCCGCTATCTTGGGCCTTGTGTTGGGGCTTTTTGTTGCGGCCGTGGCATCGCGTTTGACCGTCACCTCTCCTCCTCCTTCATTACTCCTCCCCTCTTATCAGTTGTGTTCCTGCCTTTCAGTGAACGGGAGAGCCAGGCCAGAGGAGAGAGTTGACCGCTCGTTACGGCACTTTGTTCTGTACGCACGGTATGCATTCACCATAGAGCGAGCGGCCGGTCGCCCGACTGTAAACCTCTATGCATCTATAGTACGTGCGCGCGTTGGAACGTGCTCGAGAATACAGCGGCCTGGGCTTTGTTTCGGATCTGCAGCCCCCCACGTGACGGAATGGGGGGGGGGGGGGGGGGCACTCTGGTGTGCGTTGTCCTTGCGGCAGCAGCAAACGGCCTGAGGGTCGCGAGGCCAGCTAGCGTGGTCAGTCACAGGCAGTAAAGATGAGACCACTGGTGCCCGTTCTTCTCGTGGTTATAACCGGGGTTAAATGATCGTTTCCAAAAATAAAGTGACACGGTCATACGCGGGAAATGCGCTTTCCTATATACCCCTATGCGGCTTATATTCCCCATATACCGCATATATACCCATATTCAATTCAATTCAATTCAATTCATTTATTTTTCATTCATACAGTATTTTTGTACAAAGAACTGTTGGGCCAGTAGCCAAAGGCTAGTGTAGGCCCATAGTCAATATACATGTAGCAGCTACAACATCATGGGAGTATCTAATTCTCTGTAACAAAATCTTAATGGTCAGGCAAAATATATAAACTCAACAACAAATAAAAGGAAAGAGTATTTTGTACAATAGCTACGAGGAGAAATAATCTAACACAGTATGAAACATATAAGAAGTAAAATCAGGAAATTTTTGAGAGGTACAGTTTTTTCACAGCACGCGTAAAATAGTTAGACATTTTTACTTCAGGGGGTACCGCGTTCCAAATTTTGGCGCCATGAAACTCAAGCAGTCGTTGGCCGTACGTGTTACGAGTAACTGGCAGGTTGAAATTTATATTTGTTGCACTCCTTGTGTTGCGATTTGGTGCAATGAACAAGCTTGGTGATAATGAGTGATTCCCGCGTAAAATATTGTTAATCAAAATGGCCACTTTCATTTCGCATGCCATAGAGAATGGTAATATACCGAGTTGGTTGAAAAGCAAACTATTATCATCATGCGGTCTTGTGTATGTCATAATACGGCATATATACCTATATATGGCATATATTCCCCTATACAGCATATTTCCTATATTCCCTATATACGGCAAATTTCGCAGCGTAGATTCTGGTAGACGAGCGTCTTTGTGTTCCTGGTTGAAGCCGTCCCCCCCACCACGGCGGTCTTAGTGGCTGTGGTACACGGCTGCTGATCCGAAGGTAGCGGGATCGAATCCCGGCCGCCGGTAGCTGCATTTCAATGGAGGCGAAATGTTGAGGCCTGTGTATTTTGAGCGATGTGAGTGCAACGTTAAAGAGAACCCCACTGGCGGTCGAAATTTCCGCAGCCCTCCACTGCAGCGTCTCTCATAAACATCATATCGTGGTTCTTGCGCCAGAAAACAACCAAAGCTGTACTGTTGTATGTGCGCCATGGAATGGTTAGCCGCGACCCTTTGACAAAACTGTTGGGTCTCGAAAATAAAAAAAAAAATTGTGCCCTTAATGACTTTTAACCAATGAGTATCAAAATCAAAGTTCCAGAAAAGAAGAAACAGTGCTCACTAACGTTTCTAACGACGTTGCCGTTACCAGCGAGAAAAGTTGTTATTGACAGCACTGAGTGACTGAGCACTGAGCATGCGAAAACAACTTTGCTGAATGCCCTGTCTTGGATTGAAGGATAAGAAGGGAAAAACAATAAAAAAAAATATTCGCCGCTAACGACTTAAGAAAAATGAACCGCACCGTCAACCTCGACCGCAAGTGCCGCTTTCCCCATCCAATCTCTCTTGCAGATCTGTGTGCCGCAGTGTACACTAGCTAGCCACCGTACCCCGACTAGCCATTCAGGCCTTTCCCCGCGACACCACATGTATAACACACTCCCAGCGCATAAAAGCAAGAAAAACCCCACCAGCTGTTCGCCGGAGCTACCTGCTGCTACCAGCACCACTGACGCAGGTTGTTCCCCTACCTCGGGAAATTCCTGTATGCGCGCACGCTTCCAATTTTTTTTTTTAATTTTCCTCCGCGAGAGCCAGGTTTTTGCGACCTCTATAGGTATACCTTCGGCAGCTGTACTCTATACGAATCGCAATGGTCAATCGCAGGGTCCAACCGCCGTCATCTCTCTCTCTCTTTCTTGAACACGCACATGCACACGCGTCCGAAAAGCGTGCACAGCTCGAGCACGAACCCCAGCCTCCGAGTTGTACGGTGACTACGACTAGGGAGCCGTCACGTGACCTGCCCGCCTGCCTGCCTGTCTGCCGGTGTGTGTGTCGGAAGGGGGGTGTAATGGGAAATTTTTCTGAATGAAAACGGTCGGGAGGTGGGTCTCTTCGCATGGTCGCATGAATGAACAGCGTACCATCGAGTACGGGACGGAGTTCGGAGGGGGAGCCGCAGCTGGTCTCCGTATCGTACACGTTCATTCATCTGGTGCCGCCGCGTACAGACCCACGAATACAGGGAGGGGTGGTAGCGCCCATGCGTTGCGTGTAGTACGTTTTTCGCCGAACGGCGACGGACGGCAGCATCGTCCGGCGGGTTTCGAATATCGGAGGAGGGGAGAACGCCGTATACGATTCTGTGCGTTTGCTTTCTTTTTGTTTTCTTCATTTGCGCAGCTCCGCGGTTTTCGCCTGAAGAAGTTGGGGGAACAGAAGAAAAGTCCCCGCTCTCTCGCCCACCAAGCTCCGCTCTATTTATAGAATCGCTCGGTGACCCTTCTTTTTTTTTGTACACCCTACATTTTTCTTCTTTCTTGCATTTTTTGTCCCACTTCTTAAATAATATTTACACGCCGTTTCATCCGCAAAAACGTTTTGTTAAAAAAGAAAGAAAGAAAAGTTGAGAAATAAGATGGGTGCACTCGGTTTCTTGGCTATTTTATTTCAGTTTTCGTCAGCAGGTATGGGCGAGAGAAAGCTGGGAAAAGCGAGACGCACCGGCGGGAGAGGTGTACGCGAAATTGTATGGTGTGGTGTAGACCTGTCGGGCCTAGTAGTGTGTGAGGTGTATAGGTAGGTGTAAGTCCCGAGAAAGAAATAGGGAAGGCGTCGAAGGAAGGCAAGGTATATAGGCGAGCACTGGTCGACCCCGAGGAAGGGAACAGGCCGAATCCGGGATTCCCATGGAAATAAGTGAAAAAGAGGGAGGCCTGAGGAGCGAAAATTCCTGTCTCACGGGAAAGCGGCGGTCGAAGCGGGAGTAACCATAACGCGACCCCTATAGTATTATCTTGACATATATATGACTTGTACTGCTCAAAAATACAACACGCACGGACAGGCGTTGACTCTCACCTGAAGCTTTAATGCATGCGATACGTATTCGAACGTGTACACGCGTGCGGCAAGGGAAATTTGATTACGAGGAGTAAAGGAAAAAAATACGAATGGTACTGCAGTCTGCTTACCGCTTGTGCATGACACCGAGGAATTCGATTTCTATGTTGCTTTAAAGCAGATATACTATAGAGGGCTGGCTGATGCACTTCGTACAGTTTTTTGTTAATGCGGCCTGCATTAGCAGCTCAAATTATGCACGACGCAGCGAGCAATGGAACGGAAAAGGGTAGGTCTAATATTAAGGGACAAGCGAGCGGAGTGGGATAGCGAACGAACGCGTGTTAGCGACATATTAATAGAAATTAAGAAGAGGAAATGGACGTGGGCGGGCCATGTAATGCGAAGACAAGACAACCGTTGGTTATTATAAGGGTAACAGAGTGGATTCCTAGAGAAGGAAAGCGTGGCGGGGGGCGGCAGAAAGTTAGGTGGGCAGATGAGATCAGAAAGTTTGCGGGGATAAATTGGGCCCAGTTAGCAGAGGACATGGATAATGGGAGATCTGTGGGAGAGGCCTTTGACCTGCAGTGGGCGTAGACAGGCTGATGATGATGATAACGTCGTTTTAAATGAAAGTGAAGGGCTGAGGAAACACTTGACTAGCGCGCACTGCTTGAAAATTGATTTATGTGCTGTCTATTTATGGTGATAGAGTTTAGGAAAAAGTATACAGCAATCCCAAAGAAAGGAGCAGATCATACCATACAGAATCAAACGTAAATAGACCGTTGATCGAACACTTGACTAGAGTAAACTGCTTCAAAAATTGGTTTATATACTGTCCCTTTGAGGTGACGGGGTAGGGGTGCAATAATGGTCGCTTAGAAGGATACAACAAAAAATAAAGAAAGAAATAATCAATGAAAGCATAAGCTTGGAGGCTTATACAATACATTGCCGAGGCTTCGCACTTGTTCGGCGTACGGAAAAGCCACCTCTCCCCCTCTTTTTTTTTTATTTCCCCTCAGCCACCTGAGCGGTGTTTCCTCAACCCCTGGCAGTGGCCTTTTAAACTGGGACGCCATTTCCTGTCCTCTTTGGGGTGAAAAACCCACGAGAACCGGGGTTTCAAGAGAAGGCTGCAGCTATAGTGCGAGGGGCGGCCCATGGTCCGGCTCGTGAACCGACTCGTTTCCCCGAGCACGGTGCGGTGCGGTTCGACCGGAAGCCCTGCCGGGAAGAAGAAAGAAAAGCGAAATTCCTGGACTCTTCGCGAGGTGTGCTCCCACGAACCGCGTATAATACGTTTGAGGGAGGAGGAGGAGGAAGTGATCCGATGTCTTGGTGGCCATGAACTTTGCCACCCGACCCGTTGACCCTAGCTTCTCTCCTCTCTCTTATGAAGCTTTTGATTCACGCGTGCTAGTGCATGAGCGCGAAAGTACACGGGATATACTACAGAGATGAATGAATGAACCTGATTCCTAATGTGATTTTACTGTCACCGATAGATTGCGAGATTCACACTGAGTTCAGCCGAGTACCTCGGATGTACGCCGCAATTTTACCACGACATATAGTTTTTAATTAATTTTTTGTAGTGATTTTGTATTTTGTTATTTATAACGCGAGAGGTTCTAAAACTGCTCAAACATAGAATCGATGAACAAATCGCAAAGTACGATTTAAAACAGGGAATGTCGCGGGAGCCAACGTTTCGACAAGCGGACTTGTCTTCGTCAGGGCGGCAACCCTAGCCGCCCTGACGAAGACAAGTCCGCTTGTCGAAACGTTGGCTCCCGCGACATTCCCTGTTTTAAATCGTACTTTGCGATTTGTTCATCGATTCAAGCATCCATCTTCCCCTGAGCTTCTCTTCTAGTTTGGATCTCAAACATAGAAGTAATTTGATACGAGGCCTCGCAGAGAGAATTTTTGTTTCAAGAGTACTGCCGACCTGTCTCGTACATGACCTCTCGTGGGAGGTGAAACAAATAAGAAGTGAAACAATAGGTCCGTGTCACGCACACATACTACGCGAACCATACACACTGCGCACACGCACGCACGCACACACAGTTGTACACACGTACAAACGTACAAACGGCTGGAGTAAGCGCCATGCGTGGGAAACTTGCCGCCGTTTCGTGGTTCCCTGTCTTTCACACTTTATACCGGCTGCACTACGCGCTCACGACCGAGAAGAAGCTTCGAGCTCTCTCTCTTCTCTCTCTCTCCCACCTCTTCCCCCTTCAATCTTTTCATCGTGCCAAACACCACCGGACCGGGGCGACGGATATACCGTACCCTTGTGCCATGCCTTCGCGAGCTCCCAGCGTTCCTTCCAGTTCGGAAACAGCGGCAGAAGACTTCGTTTCTTCTTCTTCGATCTCTCCTCAGCTGCGCGCGCTGGCACAACGGTTGCTTGTGTGTGTTTTCCGTTTCCCAATTTCCGGAGGGGTGCGGTGGTGGGCCCTTTAAATGGGAAACACGGCTCGCAGACGCAGCACTCTTCTTCTGCTTCGCCCGGCTTTCTTCCACCTGTCAGAGGCCATTCATACTTCCTGCTCTTCGCACGCCGCTCATGGGTTGAGAGAGGAGGTTTTGCTACAGACGCCGGCAGCGTGTACGGGAAGGCACGTTATAAGACGGTGTGTGTGTAACAACTTACGGTCTGTAGTAGTGGCGCCCCGTGTACGCGGCGGTATCGGAGTTTTTTAATACGAAGATATGATTTTACGGCTTGTAAGGGATGAGGGGGCAGGGGCGTATGTGGCGGCGGTCCGTGAGTGCGCAGATACTATCATCATCATGAAACAGGTGCGCGCGCACTTTATTCCTTGCGACTATTTATAGTCGCTGGTCGACTACCTTGTCGACCAGTCGACTTCGCTGGTCGACTACCCTGTCGGAGCTGAAGCGCCCAACATGCCTTTTTTTTTCTTTTCATATTCGCACTCACACATTGCCCCGCACATTGCCACGGGATTGACGTCTATATCCCGTACGAATATTTATTTTTGAGGCTGACGGACGCAGTATAATAATAATAATAATAATAATAATAATAATAATAATAATAATAATAATAATAATAATAATAATAATTTTCAGAGCCTCGCTCCCTTTGAAACTACAAGCGGAAGTGGGCGCTGTCAGCCGGAAATGACATGAAAACTGCTTGTTTCACGCTTCTCGGCAGAGCCAGAACGAGTGTGGCCTATACTTTTCCATTGGTCAGGTGCCACAATGACCAGGAAACCACGCAGTCGGGGAAACAGATATAAAAAAAAAAGTAAAAAGAAACGGGCGAGTGAAACGATTCTCTTCCAGAACACACACATATAGGCGCTGGACCTTGTCACTCACTGGCCTCTCGCGTTCACTTGTGCTGAAACGTGAGCGGAAACCGAAATTGCAGCGTTCGCAGCGATTTCTAAAGCAACAACGCACAACTGGGCCTCATTTATACTCCTATTCTTTGCGCGCCTTCCTAGACAAAAGGAGTTCCAGTTTTTTACGGAGAAACGCAGCGAGTGGTTGTACGGTGCTCGGCTGCAGACCCGAATGTCGCGGGTTCGATCCCTTGCTGCGGCTGTCGCATTTTTCGATGGAGGCAAAGTTGCTACTGCACGTTATTGCTGCAGAGTAACTGCCGGAGGAAGAGGAATGAACATTTATTTTGAGAAACGGCGATTTTCGCCCGATGTGGGCGGCTCTCTCAGTCCAGAAAGCCGTTGGCTGATGCCGCGGCCCGTGGCCGGTCCACCAGACTACGCTGGTCCTTCAAGCACTGGGCCGTTAACATTGCCTCCCACGTTTGTTCAATCACTTCTGGGGGTTCTGGAGCGTCATCTTCAGCGTTGTTTTCGCGGTGTGGGCACACCAGGACCATGTGTTAGAGAGTGTCCGGTACATTACACAAAACGGCATCAGTATGGGAAATATGTGGGGTAGATCCCGTGCATAATAATTCCACGTACGTATGTGTTCGTTTGCAATATGCGGTGGAAAGTGCCGGAGTCATCTAGTACGGCGTGCCTCATATAATGACGTAGTGGTTTTTGACAAGCAAGAACCTCAGCAATAGACCGATCTCACCGCGCTGTTTCACTGCGCCACCGCTGCCGCAGTGCATGCCGGAACTTGTAGTACTCGCGGCGGTCGCGGTACGCTCAAATGCGTGGCTGGTGCATCGGCAAACGGCGTTAGCGAGCTTTATCGGCCTTGTTTCGAAAAACAGTGATGGTTGGATTTACGTCCTATGTGCCGGGATGCTACAAGAACAGCTTGAAACAAAACCGCGTCAGTTTTTCTCGTGTTCACGAAGAATGTAAAGCTCCGGCAGGAACTGGTGTGTCGGACAGAACGGCTCGTACGGCACACGGCTTGTTCAGCAGTGTTTGGGAATTTTTGCGTTTTTTACGCATGACACTTTAGCAATGCCCTACAGCGTCATAACAGCTCAGGCACATCACGGACGGACCGATCAGTGACCGCAACGATTCATAGCGTGTGCATGATCACACCTTGCCTGGCGATCTCCGCCAACGGCGGAGGAGTGGATACAGCTTGTATTTTGGATACAAAATTGTACGCTCGCTAGGAAATACTTAACCTCTTGCGAGCGATAACGACAGTCAAGCGTCAACGTGAACGAAAGATTTGATACAAGCCGAGCTTAGCGCATACTTTACGCTGCGCAGTGCTATTAGGTAGATTTAGTAACGCGGAAAATTTTTGCGTTAGCGCTTGCGAGTCACGCTCGCTAAATTTTTGCGGAAGGCTATTCGATAGCGTTCCATAGCTCTTTAGTATAGCGCGAGACGACGACGCGCCGCAAAACGCAAGGCACGCAAACCTTCGCTGCGCCATCTAAACGCGAACAGTGAAAGCGTCAAAACCGTCGGCCGTTGTTAGTAACTTAAAAAGCAACGCAAGCGCAAAAAGATTTATTAAAAAGAACATCGTGCAATAATAATTGCACAAGTGTTGCTGTAGTGTGACGAGGTAGAGTTTCGCTTTCGTTGTTCATGTGTAATGTGGTCAAACTAGAATCCACAGCGAAAAGATTGTTGTCTTGTCGAAGCGAGAACCGGCCCACGCTTTATTGTGAATCAGCTAGTCCCACAACGCAGCAAGACGACACGATAGATGCGAAACGGGCAGCCGTCAGTTGTAGGCTGGTTGTAGGGAGCCGCCATGTTCTTCGCGCTAAACAAACTTAGCGAGCGCTTTGCGTCTCCGCTAAATTCGGAAAATAGCGAGCGATCGCTAAACGCAAAGCTGGAATAGCGTGCGGACGCATGCGCAGTCTGACCCCGCTAAATTTTAGCGTTTAGCGGGGCGCAACTTAAGCTGCACTAAAACTCTCTATTGCTACGCCACGCCGGCATCAATAGCGACCATCGGTGCCGCCGGTATTTCGGTTTTCAATGCGTGATTTTATTGCGAGCACAAGTTAAAGAGTAAATACCAGTGACAAAATGTGTCATCTTATGTGCGCGAGTGGCCTGCATAGGGTCATACGCCTGTTGAGTTTATGTCGACGCAGTTTTGAAGCGGTAAGGCCTAGCGACGACATCGGCGCCGAGCCTTCGGGTCTGAGGGCGGCGGGCAGAGCGGGCTGCCGCTTTTTCGTCGGTGTGCACCTGTCGCCAAAGTTACTCACCGACTCATCCGTACTTTATGCAGCAGGAACTGCTTGTTTGCGATATTAGCAGCGGCCCGTAAGCTTTCGCTAACGGTGTGCGGCAGGTCATCGTTCCGCTAAGGTGGACGCGCTTTTAACCTCTTCATCGCGACCGTTTTCCACCCATTTACATCTAGCGCATCACTTTGGTAGAAGCCCTGTACTAACAACACACTGTGCATGTGAAGTTTTGCTTTGACAAAACAAGCGCGAAATCGTTCCTCTCTTCAGTTCACCAGTCTTCAGTTTTCACCATTCCGCGCTCTTGGCGTTCTCTGTGCGATACGTGCTCTGACACGTCTTTACTTGTTTTTTCTTATTGCGAATTATTCAGCGAATACGGGTAACAGCAATTCGAAGCGACACGGGCGCACGGACTAACGACGAGATCGTGACCAGGTCGCATGTTTACATTCCAACCTTTTTATTTTCTTTTGTTTTTCCTCTAACAGCGCTACATCGCGGGACAAATTTGAATGAAACACGGTCACGGGAGGTTCGGACATCGTTTTCTGACGCGTTCAATCGTCGTCCACGCCAAAGGATACGTGAAAAACGCCAGTAAACTTATAGCATGCAGCACGCGCAGCCGTAGCAGCTGTGCTTTGAGAACTACAACTAAGATGGCGGCGGCGCCGCTCCTGGAAACTCGCGCATGCGCAGGTAACGCGGTGAGATCGGTCTATTACTGTGTAAGAAATACACTGACGCACGCCACGGACGCTAGATTTTTTTTTTTTTTTGTTCCCGCGCAGTAGGCATGTTGCGAACGTGTGTTGCAAATTTGTTTCTCGAGAAAACAAAGTCTGCCGCTCGATTCTGTAATCGTTATAATAATGTGCGTGCCCTCCTGTATCCCTTGCCTTTGCCGGCGAGTGAGCCAGTGCTACAGTTGCGCGCTGAGCCGAATCCGGGAAACCTGCCAGGCGACGCACAAGAGAAACCTCGGTGGCCCAACAAAGGCCGTCGCGCAAAAAAAAGAGAGAGATGGAGTGCGAAAAGAGACAAAGATACAGAAAAGTAAGTACAGAAGGCCGTGAGCAAAGCACACGAATAACTAAGTAAAAGTAACGACAACAAAACAAGGAGACATGTACAGACATTACAGCTTCGCATCTTTGTTCTTTTTCTTTTCTAGGCATGGCGTCGTGACCTTGCTACGCTCACCGTTTTGAGAGAGCCTGCGAATACGGGACGTTAAGACCCTCAAAAGCCAGGTCCCGAAGGAAGCTCCGGGCCGGGGCAAGTTTAGACACGAAGGTAAGCTGGAGTTTTTGACCCCCTCCCCCCCTCCTCTAAAAGGAACGAGACGCCAACAAAAACACAAAATTTTTCGAAAATTGAAAGGTGCGGTCGACCGCCCCATGGAGGGCAGGTCTGTCTCTATGGGCGCGGGGAGCACAAGCTCGGGTAGAGTGCATAGTTCGGGTGCGTGTACGTGGAGCAGACGGCATGAATGAACACGTCTGCTACGTACGATAGAGAGAGAGGGGGGAAAGCAGAAGGGGTGGCTGTGCGAGAAGTAGACTACAAAGGGGAGTTTGAAAAAAAAAATGTGAGCCTGTAATGACAGAGATACGGGACCGGAAGTGCAGCAAAATAATGTCAGTAAAATAAGCATCCAGTGGCATTCAGCTCTGTGAAGTCAGATGACCAGCGTAGCTGTAGCTGCAGGAATACCCGAAACTTTGTGTATCCGCAAGGTTTTGCACAAACTATATACGAAACCGGGCCACAATGAACTCACTGACCGGGGCGCTTTTACAAATGGCCTCGACTCTGCTGGGTTTGAGAATACACTCAGAGATACTCCCATGACACACAAGGAAATTACAAAGCAATATTACATGAGTAGGATACTGTTCCCTCCTCCACACATCAAACCCAACAGGGCGCATGCAGTGAAACTTCGACAACTACAAACACGTTCATATTTCTCACCTGTGCAGTACAAGGAATGGCATAACATTCAAGACATGAATACTGTATGTAAAGCCTGCAGGGAAGACGATTGTACATTAGAACATGTGCTCTGGTACTGTGGGTCGCTTGGCCCTAGCATTACTCGTGACAGGTTCTCAAGCATGGTCAGGTCGCAAGACCACAAGCAACAAGTCCTAGTTGTCCAGTACGCCCATGATAGGACCAGGAGGCTTGACCTCCCGGTTCCCACGTGGGAGTAGTCAGGTGGGCTCTTCATCCATGTACAGGACACTCAATAAAGTTTATTCCTCCTACCTCAATTTTGTAGGCGCGAGTTCGTCGGCGCACACGAACTTTTGGTCAGAACATAGCCATGTCGGGCTCTGATGAAATAAATGAAATATCAGGCTGATCCAACTCAGGCTGTTGCCTGTATCTAAGTGGAAGATCATCACAGGGTTGAGTTTGAATGACAGCAATATTGTTAAACGGTGCAGAAACAGGGCACCAGCGCTGGAGATATGGCGGCGCGTCCTGGGGGAGACAGCAGGAACATTCAAGCCGCTTCCTCGGCCGACAGCTGCCAATAGTAAGCCAAGACTAGCGAACGTTATCAATAGCTTAACTACATTTAGCCAACGTTAGCCATCATTTAACCGACATTACCACACACGAGGTCACGCGTTAGCCATGTATTGTCAGTATTAGTCATTATTTAGCCTGCATTACCTAGTACTAACCGACATTAGGCACAATTCAGCCAACACTCGTCTCTGCTAAATAATGCTGGTTGTACACGAGTATCTCCGGCAGGTGAGGGCGCCACCTTTCACAATGAGAGAGAGAGAGAAATAAAGCATGGCAAGGCCATAAGGTGTGAAACAGAAGCGTAGAGAGCTGGATGGATGGCGGAACAGCGTGATGTGTGGTGTTAAGGAAACGGAGGTTGAAAAGAAATGGGAGAAGCGAAAACAAATAGATAAAACCAGCGGGGAAGCACACTAACACGAGAATGAGCGCGGCGGCAGGCACTATACTAAATAACAGTAAGAGCGGGGACGTATCAAAAGAGAAGGTGGAAAGAGCAAACGGGGGCATGCAAATCCGCATTTCCGGTTCCGACGCGAGGGGAGCAACGTACGGACCGGAAGTGCCTCCGGAGAAAGGCGGGGGTGGGGCCCTGTTTTTCAAGGCTGTAGCGCCGGCGCCGCTGTTGTGTAGCGTATGTATAAGCGATGTACGGCCAGCACGACGTCTGTCAGTCTTATCGCACACGTCTGTGTGTCGTCTGCAATTTGCAATCACCTCCTGTCTTCACCCTCCTGCAGGTGTGCAAGTGCGTGTAACTATACGCTGTCTCCACGTTTGCTGCCTTTCCTTCGTTTGGTCTGTCTTTCTTTTGCTGCCCGTTTTTTTCTGGTTTTCTTTTAAATGCGAATAGCATTTATTTGGAGACGGATTCGGGATGAGTGGACGATCGGCCTTCCGGTGTGAGGTCATCAACACACGCTCACGCATACTGGCCCGGCCTGCTTCCTCCTCGAACGATGACCCACGCTTGAAACGAACAGTTGCGCGCATTTAGTGGTCGGTATAAACTTTGCGGTTGTCGCTGCGACGCGTCTTCCTAGCGGACAAAACGCGCGACAAAGCCGCCAACTCTACTCGTTTCCCTCTTTCACGTGATGTTAAGGAAACAGATCTGAAGACACGCGGAAGCATAAAAAAGATAGAGATGACTTTAAATCCTTCTTCTTTTCATTGCTTGTCTCGGAGTAACGTCTGGGGCACGAAATCTTCACTTCGCAAGAGTGTGCGTGCGTGTGTGCGTGTGTGTGTGTGTGTTGGGGACGTACGGCGGCAGCAGGGGGGCTGCTGAATATGAGAAGACTGTCGGAAGAATCCGAGACCGGACACAATGCAAGAGAAATCTCGACTCGGATGGTGGTGCGTGCGGCGCGAAGAGGTGAGGATGATGCACGTATCACGACGGTACATTCGGTGAGAACCATTCCGAGAGGCGACGACATCAAACAAAAGCCAGATCGGCGCGTGCTGTCGGCTCACATCACAGGCATGGAGGGAAAGAAGGAGGCAAGGGGAGGGAGAAAGAGGTCATAAGTGGTACCGAGGCGGCATCGTTTGCGCATTTGCGCGCCCGGCCGACCATAATGGCAAGCTCTGAGCGGCGTCGCTTTGCTAAAGGCGGATTGTTTGGTCGCGTTGTGCGCTCGCGAGTGTCTACATGTGACCCACGCCTACAATCCTCGCGACGTAATTGTTTATTTATTTCTTTTTACAGCGAAATGGTATATACTTGGATCCCGGGATTTCTTCGCCGCCATCGACGGAGCAGTCGGCAGAAAACCATGCGGTCGTCGCATGCGTTTGGCGGTGAAGATTACAGTTCCATAAGCTACATTTTGCAGGGAAGCAGAGTTAGTATAGCGTACAGAGGACGGTGTGACGTAACTGCACTTTAATGTTTAAAAAAAAAACAGAAAAAGGACGGCCGGCCTAGGTATTGATTTGACTTCTGTTGTTATAGGCGGGCGCTGTAGGAAGATCACAACATGTTATACGACCTCCGAAGAGTCGCGTGAACTATAGTGTATTAGTGCATTTAATTGTTTTACTGCCAACCATTGCATCGGATCACCCCTCACAAAAATGCCACATATGGCCATATCAGGTAGGCATATCTGGATAGATGTGGCACGTGTCCACGAATGGCCATATATGGCGATTCTTGTGCGGATCTTTTATGGTAATTTAAGACTTTATCATGAATTCGGCGAATATGACCATTTACTTTCGGACATGTCATATATATGGCCCGATATGCCCAATGCCACGATACCGTAATATCTGACATTGTTCTATAAGGGAGGTGATAGCGCAGCTTCGCTGACCAACCACTTTCGCAGCGAGAACCTCTTTTAAACACGAAAGTGTTTTATGCCGGAGTCCACCATGAGATCAGTGACGTACTTCCGTTACGGAAGTGGATTTCTGAAAAGAAAAATGTGGTTGAGCAAGCATATTTTTTTTTCACGCTCTCTCTACTGCTGAATAGTATAATAGACAGCAGCGAGGCATACAGGTCGCCATATAAGGTCGAAAAAATATCCCCGAATTAACTTATTTCGTTGCGGTAAGTCATGGACACTTCGTTACTACTGCGTGTTGCGTAGCCATATAGCACTAGCGAGGTGCGTGTGTTACATTCGCGGAATCGCTGTAAATCTCGTCGGAATTCCACAGCACGGAGCCGTACGCACGGCCACAGAACTGCACCTAGCTAACACAGGCTCTCAAGCCTCCGCAGACTCCACTCTCTACTGAAAGCACACTCCGCGGCATGCAGCGGCGAGCAATGGAAAGCCACCACCGTTCCGCGAATGCCTCGGCGACATCAACCGCTGGAGAGCCGCGGCGCTCGCTTCATGTACGGCGGTCCCCTCCCCCCCACCCTTTTGTTTGGCATTCCCTTAACGACCTAAACGTGACATCGCGGTCGCCGGCTTTTTCGCCGCTGCCGCAAAAGGCGCGTCGATCACGACAGAACCCTTCTTTCTCCGCCTCGGCGTGTCCGTATTGCTAACAACGCTCTGGAAGCCGAGGAATGCCGCGCTGTCGCTTGAGGTCGCAGTGAAACAGAGCAAATGCAGTTGGATAGATGTAGCGACGAGAGAGTGAGATGGTATAAAAGAGCCCGCATGAGGGCGTAGAATATAGGCACGTGCCTTTGTATACCGTTTGCTCTAGAGCTTCGTGGAAATTCACTTGCTTTACGGTTACTGTAGCGACCCTAGTGGCGGTCGCCTGCGACATTCGTCGCAGCTTCTATCCAGAAGTGTAAATGAGAATATGGTCACTATATTCAGTGATTGGATATATTGTACTAGAATAATGAACATTTGGTATGAACATTTGGTCTGCAATTGCGTCCATTATCGCTTGTACTTTATAAGGGGCTGTAAGGGAAAGGTAAATTAATCTGTTAAGCATTAGATGAGGACTACTCAAGTATTGGTAACGCAAAAGCGAACCCATTCGTTGGTGGTTCTATAGAAAGGAAATGGAAATTTTCAAACGAACAGATGGAAAATAGAAAGTTTCCTGATAAGGAACGATTCTACAGTTTTCTTCTTTAAAAAATAAAAAGAAAATTCAAATAGTGAAGTACGAGTCGGGAGAGTTTTCGACATGGTCCACGCGATGTGGAACTCCTCAACATTACTTTTGTTGCCCATTTCTCTCGCGGCCATATTTCTGAGAAAACGAAAATAATGACTGCTCCTTCCCGAGTTCCCTCAAGGACATTAAAGGTGGCTGCAGTGATCGAACTTCAGAGACCACAAGCATATACTTGTGCGGGTACAGGTTGACAGTGTACCTTAAAGTCTAAGAAACCTTGAGCTCAACACTATAACTTGCACTTAAATGGAGCCACAACCATCCCTTTGCCATTAACAGGCAAGAAGGGTGGCTAGCGCAGCCATTCGATGCTTCGAGTGTACCGCACTTCCAGAAGCCGTCAGTTCACCACACTTGCGTAAGATCTCACAAATAGCGACGCTTTGGTTCTGCCTCGATTTATATGTCTCTCGTATGTCGTCCGATCTCTCTGCTGTTGTCCTCTTTTATCTCAGGAGCCCTTCTTCGGACTCGGCTGCCGGTTCTCCGCCGGCCCACGAAAGAGCAACGATGCGTGCTTGCTTGTCACCGTGTCGTTGCCTCCACGACGATCTCTCTCTATAATTGCACGTGAGCTCTTTCCCCAGAACCGCGCGTTCGGGCAAGTTTCTTTTTTCGCAATAAACGCACGACTTGAGACAAAATCCCACAAATCTCAAAGCGAGCGAGCGAGAGAGAGAGAGAGAGAGAGTAAGGATGTGGAAACACGCGAAGGGCTTGGATTGTGCGTATGGAAAGAGGCTTCCTGCCTGTTGCGCTTAATCACACCTTCATCATCTTATACGAGGCGCCCTGAGCGGCGCTGGCGCGTCGCGGAGCATCCGTGCGATGCGCTCCAGAGGACATCGTCCTGCAGCACTCCAGCAGCACTCCATCCGCCGGCCCTCCGCCGACCAACCCCGTTTCCTATCCACGCACGAGCGCTCTTAATACGGCGCGCGTGTAATTATAAAGAAGGCCGGCCTGCCGGCCGGCCAGCAGATGACGGAACCGGCGAGCAGAGGACGCGTGCTCGCTGCTTATAGCAGACGATTTTTTTCTTGCTTTCCTATAGCAGACTATCATGAACAGATGAGAGGCGATCGCTTAAAGCATGCAGGCTGTCACTTCGTGCTATAGCGGGAGATCTAAATATAGCCGAAGCAGACACAGGTGTCACTGTGACTTCACGGTATCGCAGACGCGTCAGTGTGGACGCGTTCGTGCTGTAGCAGACGGCGCTTCTCTCTGTTATAGCAGACGATCTTATACAGGAACGACGCGAACGCCTTAAGGGTCATCCACGCAGATGGCTCGCGGTGAAGATCCTTTTAAATGCCGGCCCCCAGGAGGCGCGTCGGCGCGCGTTCACGTCGATTAATACGTGCCGGTGTTGCGAGCATAAGGCGCGAGGGGGGAGCGGTCCGCTGCACGGTATTATAAGCGCGAAGATGGGTCATCCTCGTGCGGGGAGGGGGGCGGGCCTGGCGGAAATCGGTGCTCACGAATTGCGCGACGATGGGGCAACGTTGCCACACTGCGTGATACGAAGAAGGAGCATGATAGCGGCGCGCTCGCGTCGTTCGGAAGCGTTGTGCGCACTAGTTTGTATTATGTTTGTGCGCTAGTTTGTAGTTATGTTCTTGTCTCTCGGTGAGTGACCGCTTTAGCTGCCGTTGCGCCCGCAATACCTCGGGCTCGTCTCGAGCACAAGTGCGAACAAGCAAGCAAACAAACAAACAAACGAAAAAAAATCAAGCAAACAAACAAACAATGAAGATGACCGGTATCCATGCGCCGAAGCTTCCTCGCATCCCTCGAGAGCATCCGCTCATGCTTTTTAAATGTCCGTGTCAACGTACAACGGGTTTTCCTCGTCACGTTTTTGTGCCGCTTCGAACGCGTGTATATGAGCGTGTGTTTTTCACGCGTGTGTATTTATACAAGCGTTGTACAAACACACGCAAGCGCGCGGCTTGTGTGCTCGCAAGATGTTCTTGTTTCTGTCTTTTTGCCGCGGCCTGTCCTATACTGGACATTTACTGGCATAACGGGGTATACTTTACTGGCTTTTGGCTTCTTATGGATATGCGACAAATTAAATAAGGTCCTGACGGCGAGAAGTCCTTAATTAACTTCCGGCCTTCCTTATAAGGAAAGCCGGTCAATCGGAGACAATGCAATCAGAGACATAAATCGTTTGAACTTAATGATACAATCTCATTACACTTGGAATTACCGTAATGACGCACTAAGAAGGTACAGACTTCAATAATCTATGTTCTAAAGTATACCCTTACAAAGCCTGCGACGCTTCGCCATATAAATACACTAGCCTCAAGTGAACGAAAATAGCCAGCATATCAGTGGAGAACGTCGAATGGGCGTCATTGTATTGATTGATTTCTAGGGTTTAACGTCCCATAACCACGATATGATCATGACGAGACGCCGTAGTGGAGGGTCTCCGGAAATTTCGACCACCTGGGGTTCTTGTAACGTGCACATTGACGGGCCTCAACACTTTCGCCTCCCTCCAAATGCAGCCGCCTAGGCCGGCATTCGATCCCGCGACCTCCGGATCAGCAGCCGAGTGCCATAGCCACTAGACGTCTACACTATAGTGGGGCGTGGCGTCACTGGAAACGTGCACATTTAAACAGAGCAAGCTTTTATTTAGGCATGTCGCATGGTGCTCGACGCGTGTTTCCTGCGTAACATACCAACATACATCTTGTTACAGATGCCTGTTTTTGTTTCGTTGGCGAATTTGGGTGCCACACCCTTTTCCGGTGTCATGCTCTCTCCAATCACACTCTCTCGCATCGCGCAGAAAGCTTATTCTTATACGGAGTGGCGCACAAGCGACAGGACAACATTCTTAAGAGCACCCCCTTTGGCAAGGACTACAAATAGCTTTGTATCACGCATGCCGACTGAGGTCTGCGGGTGCGCATGCAATGGCATTTTCCGGGGGCACAAAGTAGCCTTGACACGGGGTGTGTCCAAGCGCGCGCTTACAGCCTCGAACAATCGCTTCCAAGTGCGCGATCTTTCGATCGCTCCATATATATACGTGACGCCGTCACGTCACGACCATGTCCATGCAAGTCGCCTTCAGCGCGCGATTTATTTATCTTTACGAAACGATGTATATACGGTGCTTAATTACAAAAAGGGGGTCAATTATGTGTGTGTGTGTGTGTGTGTGTGCGTGTGTGTGTGTGTGTGTGTGTGTGTTCCGGCAGGAATCGAGCCCCCTGTCTTCGAGCCTGGCCGCGTAAGACTGTAACATCCTAAACTTAAACGGCGGGTGTTTCTAATACTCGGGAATAATCAAAAGCCCTGGAGTCTAGTGGTTATGGCACTCGGCTGCTGATCCGAAGGTCGCGGGATCGAATCCCGGCCGCCGCGGCTGCATTTCGATGGAGGCGAAGTGTTGAGGCCCGTGTGCTGTGCGATGTCAGTGCACGTTGAAGAACCGCCAGGCGGTCGAAATATCCGGAGACCTCCACTACGGCGTCTCTCATAATCACAGCTGGTTTTGGGATCTTAAACCCAACAAATCAATCAATAAAAGACACAGGAGCGCAAGAAACGGTCGTACAAAAGTTTAGAAAGTGAAGCTGCTGGAAAGACCTACAAGGAAGAAAGGAGGCGGAAGAAGGAACAATTGTTCCTACGTACTCTTGTCCGTATTTCATTGCTCCTACGTACATTTGTCCGTATTTCACTGTTCCTACGTACCTTTCTCCGTATTTCATCGTTCCTACGTACTCTTTTTCCGTATTCCTCACACGCGCCTGTTTGTTCTTTCCGTGTTCCCGCGAAGGGCAACTACTTGCACTATACGGCGCATAGCACACGCACCTGGCCTCGCGTTTCGGGTCGTCGCCACCCGGCAAGGCCGTAATCGAGCCGCCACTAATGAATTCGAGCACGCACACCCGATACATCTACTTCACCAGCCCCATAGCATGCATGTGCTTGCTGCCTGCCACGCACGTGCTAGTGAAAAACCGAACTCTCGCCCCAAGAGCGCGCTCACCCAGTGAACCCGGCACGCGCAAGCCAAACGCGCATACTTTCAGCCTTTCTGCGTTGTGTGTGTGTTTTTTTTTTTTTTTTCATTAAAGCGCCCTCTTAAAACAGGGCAGCAGCAGCAGCGGGGCAGCCATCTTCTTGGTAGTCACGTGCCCGGCGCACGCTCCCTGGCACGCAAGCGACGAGGCCACATGGCTCTGACCTCCCACTTATTTTTCTTGGGCCTTCGCACAAGGTATGCCATAACACCCAAGGAGGCGGTTTTTAAAGGAAAAAAAAAAAAATGTTGCTGCTCCAAACTCCGGCTGTGCCGCCGCCCGCTCGGCTAGCAGCTGTCGCGTGCGGAACGCGTGACCAGCCATCTGGCGTTGCACTCCCCCTACCCCCCCCCCCCCCCCCACTGCTCCTCCTCTGTTCAACCTGTCCCCCCTCCCCTCCCTTTCAATGTGCACTGAGTCAGACTCTTCACTCAAACCTCCTCCCCCACTACGTCTTGCCCTCCATACTATACATTCACGCACAAAACGATATAAAGAAATATAACGCGCTGCCTCTTGGAGACATGCACCACTTCCAAAAAACCTTCTCACCCCTCATCTTTCTCGTGTGCCAGGTATAAACATGTGCATCTCTTTCTCTCGTCATGCTTCAGGCTTCTTCGTTCCGCCGCCGCGCATGTGCTACGGGCCTGGCGTTCAGGTAGCGGGTTCGTCTTGTTTTTCTGTTTTTTTTTCCTATCCCGAGCCCGTACCTTTGATGATATCGTATTTTATCCGCCTCCTTCTCTGTGTGTTGTCCCCTCACTCTGCGGGCATCGCTTCGTCTTCGTGCGTCGGCGTCTGAATACACGCTCTTGTGCCGTGACACCGGGTGCGGCCCATTTTTGCAAACACCCGAAAAAAGGCCAGGGTCCTTAATCATTTTATTTTATTATTTTTTTTTATTTTATTCTAGTACAAATATGTATACGGAGTGCTTTCTTAGCTCAGCTGTGCTCTGAAACACTGAATACAATTATTGTCCTATACGATTCCCTCGAGCTCAGTATGTGGCCGCACCGATTTTATGTTCGTTCCAGAGGCGTTCCTCAATACAGCTTTCAAATCTCGCACGAATCTCTTCGTCGCCTTCCACTGTCCGCGCGTGTGTTTTCTTCTCTCTCTCTCTCTTCTTTTTTTTTTTTGCGCTAACATTTATTTCACTCTTTTAAGCACTGGACACAGCGCAACAAAAAATTCCCGCACGCTTTAATAAACTCCCCACGCCTCTACCCGCGTAAGTCAATACTTTCAGTTTGCTCAACCTTCCTGTGCTCGCAGTTCTCATGATGTTAATCTTTCGCCGCTTAAAATCTATAACTGATTTGTACAAATATAGCTAGCTGCCTTCCCTTAACAATGCAACTTTGGAACGCACTGCCTGGATCTGTTCGCGCTTTACCAATAACTGATTTTTTGTCTTCAATTGACATGTAGTGTTGTTGCCACTACATGCCATAGCCTATGAATGCGCTGCAGTATGTGGAAATAAACAAATAAAATAAAATTTTCAGAAAATCCGCGAAAGCTCTTATGCACGGCGTGCCTGCGCAGTAGTGTCGGGGTTTGGGGGGCACGCAAAACACGACGATTTTTCCTCATTTTCTTTCTTTCTCTCTAAACACTCTCCGCTGCTGGGGTCGAGGACTTGCCCAATTATGCGCGCGACTGCGATATACCGTTTTCAAACGGCTCGTCGGTGTCAGTGTGGGTCAGGAACAAAAGGCGACCACCTCCGAGTCCCGTTGTCCGTGCGCGGGGCACTCAGTAAACCCCCTTGTTGTATCCCGATAAGCGATCGACTCCTGCCCGAGCGCAACGTCGCGTTGCTGCGTATGGCTTTCGCTTTCGAGGGAGCCCTACTTTTCTTCGTCGGTACCTCGGCTTCTCGTTTCGCACGATGTTCTCGGGGCGTGCGGTCTTGTTCTTTTGTGCGTCGTCAGTTCGCGCGCTGTTCCATTATGCCTGCGGACCTCGCGAACCCTCGTATAACGCGTCCCTTTGTCTTTCTGTGTGTTGATGAATGGCAGGAACTGTATATACAATGACTGTGTAGTGCTTCGGGAACGAAGGATTGTCAATGAACACTGCGCTTCGAATGGAATGACGTGGTATGTATACTTAATGTAATAAACGATTAGTGGGTTTTGTGAAGTTCGAGACAGTGCGGAAGCGTAAGGTTGGAGTAACAAAAGGTATGGAAAATAAACGCCTCGCTCGATTTCGCTGTGTTGCGACACGGTATTAGCGAAGTGCCGAAGCGCAGTTACGAAGGAAAAGTTTTGTGCATTCGGCCCCAAAACTCGATCGCGTTTCCCGTACATACATACATACATACATACATACATACATACATACATACATACATACATACATACATACATGCATACATACATACATACATACATACATACATACATACATACATACATACATACATACATACATACATACACGATGTGTGTAAGCAGCGACTTTGATGAAATTCATAACGGTCAAAGAAGCGCAACATCGACCGTGTTATAGACAAACTTTGGGGATCGCTGAGTATTGCAATTGCCGATCTATCAATGCATACGAACTAGCCCAGTTATGCACTTTGTTGAATTTTAATGAGCGACTGAGATTATGTTCCGATTGCTTGCTGGCCTACGATCTCTCTCTCTCTCTCTTGTGTGTGTGTGTGTGTGTGTGTGTGTGTGTGTGTGTGTGTGTGTGTGTGTGTGTGTGTGTGTGTGTGTGTGTGTGTGTGTGTGTGTGTGTGTGTGTGATATCTGTTTGATGCGCCTGATCAGTACAGAGGAGGCACTGGCCTGATGCGTAAGCTTTACCTGTATTACATGAAACTGTTTCCTCTTCTTCAGCGGCAATGGGACACGCTCTCACTGACTTCTTCGATCACGTCTCACTCTCCACGCACCCACCTTACGCTCTTTCATTCTTATATTTTTTTTCCCCAACAAGCAAATCGACGACTTCGTGCAAGTGTGTGTCCCGTCTCTCGCACGCTCTCGCGGTTCAAGGCGAATCGTGCCAGACTGGTTTCTGGAGTTCTTTGCGTGCGCGCTCGTTAAGGACACGAGCACTGCGCATGCGCATGAGAATCGACTGTGCAAGAGGGGGGGAGGGGGGGGGGCGATCGGCGGCGCGCTAAGCTGCTACCGCGCTACGCTTGGCGAAGCACGGGGAATTCGAAACGGGCCGGGCCGGAACACATGGCATCGCGCTCGACGCCTCCAGGACTACTGACGTCTTTTCTTTTCTTTCTTTTTTTTTTTTTTGGCGCACTGGACTTCGTGTATGGTTGGTGTCGTGCAAAGATTCCTGCGACAACTGTTGTACTACGGACGACAACCTTGGCGCCGCGACGGTTCGTCAATGTACTGTCAAACGAACTTTACAACGAGTGAACGAAATCTCCGGAACGCTTCGTTATACGAGTCACTTCGTTGTAAGACGTAATATAGCCCTTGTTATACAGGTCACGTCGTTGCGTAGAAGCGTTCGTTTGTATATGCATGTGACAGTAGGCAGCGTTACAACGCAAGAGCCTTTTAATGCGTTTTACAAGTGCGGGCTGTCGTTATTCATTGGGCGCCACGCGTGCCAAAACATGTCTACGTAAAGCGTACGCCTATGAAAAATAAACTAAATATATCCACGTTCAGAATGTCCAAGAAAAGGCAGACTAGTATAATAAATTAAAGGTTACACGTTAAGGGTAATCAATCGTACATCGAGATCAAACAAAGCGAAAATAATTCGAAAACGCCAACGATATACACGACAAAATTACAAGGGAAACCGGCCAATCACGGCTATGCAGTTTCAGGCTCTTCGTCCGCACACCAAACATCTGTTCAATGTTGAATAAAAAGTGAATTGAATTGAAATACAGTTTTCACTGCAGTGTAACTGGCTTAGATTTCCTTCTGCCTTTCTTTTTTTTTTTCATTTTAATGCCTTTCAAAGCATGGAAGGACTTTGACGGGCTCAGTAAAGCGTGATGTACTTCGCACATGGATGTAGTATTCCCGCTAATAAAATATGGCGCCTCATTAAATGTTCAGGCACAAGGCATTCAGCTTTTGCGGAATTGGAATTGAGTGAAGAAAATTGTGCTGTTATGAAGTTAGTGCTCCTGTATTTTAGGTAAGAGAGTATATGTAGTTGCTTGTGCGGCTAAACAAAAGGCAAATATATAGCCTCACGCAGCGACCCCCCCCCCCCCCCCACCCCCGCCTTTTTCTCTTGTTATGACAGCGAATTGCCGACATTAGACAGCACACACTACTAGATATCCCACAGTTTGCGAGTAGTACGCAGCCTTGCTTCAATTTTGGCGACCTCTTAAATCGCATCCTCGGCCAACATTTGAACCATCACTTGAAGAACATGAGCCATCCGTAACCAATGCTGGTAGTACACAAATAAATACGGTAAACGAGGCCGCCACGGCACGCCGTTCACGTTTCGCATGGGTGGCATGCTATATATATCCGATATGCTCCCACATATGAAAGCAAATGTATACCGGTCAGCACAAGGTGCACGTTCGAAACGCTGCACCCTTACACCACGGAACCGCTCTCGGAACACTCGCCTGATGCGAACAGCTAGTCCCCGATCGCACATACTATAACGCGCCGGTTAAGCTATGGTTCGCATCACGCCACGTAGACACAAAACCGCGTGCATGCGCGCTCATATGTATGTAATACCCACTTCATGCAACATGTATGTGCCACGTACTGCGATTCGTCTATATGCATGTGTGTATGTGTATCCGTACGCGCGCGCGCGTCTGCTCGCGTAATTACGGCGCCGCGCACGCGTTCCGCGCCTCCATGATCAAAGGCGGGCGCGTGATTTATCCGCACGTGCTCGCTCTGGCGACGGCCAAATTACACCGCGTTCGGTCATGGCAGCAGCATCCGCCTCTCTCGTGCGAACAGTGTATAGGTGCACGTGCAGCGCCCCGCGCGGTGCCGGCGTGCACATATATGCAGGGGCATGTTCGTGTCGTTCTTGGTATATATATACCAAGAACGACATATATATATATATATATATATATATATATATATATATATATATATATATATATATATATATATATACAGTATTTTCGATTTGGTCCGGTGCGATATGTAAGGTTGAAAAGAGGGACCCAAGTTCGAAATTCGTGTTTTATTAACGTTTCAGCCGGCCCACCGGCCGCAACGTTAATATATATAATATAGGCAGATGGTGACGAGTCCGTGCGCCAGTGTTTTCTTTAAATATTAAATGAAAACTCAGTGAAGCCTTTTCAGAAAACAACGCTTCACTGAGGGAGGGAGGTCTCCCCTCGAAACGTTGGTTTAGAAGTAAACAAAGCTGTTGTTTTCTGACAATGCTTGATAGATAGATAGATAGATAGATAGATAGATAGATAGATAGATAGATAGATAGATAGATAGATAGATAGATAGATAGATAGATAGATAGATACGGAAAATAAAGCGAATCATTCGAACTTGTATCGACCGTTTCAAAATAGCCCGTACAAGAAAGATCACTAAAGCGTATTAATCGGTATCTACAGGATGGTAATAGTATCAACGATGTTTCACTGTGCATAGGTATATATGCCCATTCTCAAGGCACACTTCTGTGTCGCTCGCCTTGGCTGCTGGACGCAAGAAATTTCAGGGAAGGAAGCCTGTGCACAACTACTATCAGAGTCAGTGAAAAGCATTGAAGGACTCTGCTATACTGTGCAAAAGATGGGGTAATATGTTACGTTGCTGTTGACTTTTTGTTGTTGTTGTTGTTGTTGTTGAATTCAATATAATCGGAAGGGGGGGGGGGGGGGGGGGGGGGTGCTGTCGCGATGTTGCAGAACGCCATAGGGTACTATTCCTGAGGTTGAGTCGTTGTCTTAAATCTTGGAAGGAGGAGATGGAAAGGCGGTCGGTGACGTCATCGAATTTTTTCCCCCAAGCTAACCTTGCATTTAGGTTGACCTTTCGTGGAATTCAACAGAACCCTGGCATTCGCTGTAGAAACAAGCATAAAAAAAGGCGACTTGGTCGCTGATTTCGAACAAATATCAAGATGAACTAAGTAACCCAGCAAGCAGCACGTCTACAATAGAATCTCTCTTGCGATGCACCCGAACATATACCATCTGCGAAATAGCGTAGTGCCTCGCTATATGTCATAGAGATGCATGGAACACACGGCCAATGGCCTTCCGCGCTTCGAGCAACCTGTCAGAGCGCGTCCACTTCGCCATCTCGCACGATGCGCAATTTAGGCGCAATTTGGGCTGCCTGTGCTCTTTGCTGTACACCTTCTCTGTGTTCCGATGCTTTCGAATAAAAAAGAAAACAAGAAAAGGGGGGGAGGGTGAGATTGTGATGTGGCTGCTCACGGTGTGAGCCTGTTGAATACATCCCGCAGCGCGCATTACTTGTACACCAGTACGTGTACGATGCGACGGATGGGATGTCCGTGGTGTTGCGCATTCATCCCAGCTAATGCGGTGTCCCAGAGGGAGCGTCCCGCGGCCGAGATAGGCAATAAATAATTAAAAAAAAAACGCCCTCGCCAAGCCCATCCCGGAGTCCCACCCCTACGTTTTATTTCCGCTTCGACGGGTTTATACGCACGCGACGCTGACCTGCGAAACGGACGTCAGCGCGTGTGCAATCTGCCGCGAAGATGTATGTGGCACAGCGTTTGTCGGTGACATTTTTGTGGGTATGGCTGAACAACAACGGAAAAAAAAATACATTCCTTACACGGCGGCTTTGCGGAACGGAAGTCGCGGCTTTTCAACAAGGTTAGATTTCCTTTATTATTGCGACAACAAGTACATGGACATTCTAAGCGCGTTTTCGCCGTCGTCGTCACGTGCTGTATAAATACAGGCGCCCATATGTGTGTATTGAAATCACGAATAAATTCTGAAAAATCTGTGTTCAACTGGCCAAGTTCCCTTGAACGATCGACTACCACAGAGGTATCTGTGGTAGATACCACAGGTTACTCTGTGGTATCTACCACAGAGTAACCACCGAGAACCTGCAGCCAGGCAAGCGTTATCAGGAGCGCATTTGCAGAGAAAAGCATTCGTGCTCCAACTACTGCCCGATGCAAGCGAAGCGCAAAGCAATTACTTCCGAGCCGCAGAATGTGACATCGTTTCCCGGTGTGATGGAACACGTACGAACAGCGCAAGACCGGAATGCATTCTCGGCATTGCTGTGCCAAGTGACAGGATGCAGCCTCCGGTTCCCAACCGTGATTGCTTCTAACCCCCTTACTTATATAGAACGCCCGGACGACACGGGCGCCGCCCTGTCGGCCCTTCGCTACAAACATATCCTTCTTCGAAACGACTACACAGCGACCGCAGAGCATACCGCATGATATACACGAAGACTCACACTTCTTCACCGAAGGCCGCGACGCGAAAAAACGCCCTGCGGTCCTGTTCGCATACATCTTCCTTAGGGTTAAGGGAAGGCGCGGCTAGGGGCCACCGCCACCTGACGGGGCAAGCGAGCGTCGAACGAACCAAATATCGAGGCAGGTCGCCAGCTGGGGGCCTGCAGCTCCGAAGCAATCAGCGGGCAGCCCTAACGAACGGAATAAAAAGAGAAAAAGACCGAGCAGGCGGAACTCCTTTGGAAGGACGGCGCCGCTCGATGATCTGCCTTGTTCTTCGCTCTCGGTGCCGGCCGAGCCGCCGGCTTGCAGAAGGAATGCAGGGTGTGGCGTACCGGTAACCGACGCTCCGCACAAGCCCCTAGGACGAGCCATCCAGACTCGCTCTCCTTTTTTACAAGACAGGCGGCGCCGCGGGTAGTCGGTATGGCCTTCCTCGGACCATATGCACACCTCGGGGGAGAGAAGAGGGACCCGCTGACTTCAATCATAATCTACTCGCGTATTCCCGTGGGCGCTTTTGTTTGTGAAGTGACCCTTTCTTCTTCTTCGAAGCACATCAGGTTTATAGTGCGCACGCAACTCCTCGCCGAGTTACGAGGCGCGCCTGCGCAGTACGCGTGTTAAATAAAAGCCTACGGTCGTCATCCTGAAACTTGGCGGAGGCGCGGTGCTGCATCTCCTCCACCTTGCACCACCTTCTTCACCTCCACTTTTTGTTTCAGTGCTCCCACTGTTGTAGAACAACACAACACGAAGAAGGGGAGGAGGGAGGGGGCGAGGTCCAATCATGCCGGATTATTGAAACAACAGCAAGCACCCCCCGATGACTCGGTCGAGACGGACACGACACGTCCTTGGACCCTCCTCGCCGCCTCATCTCGGCGGAGAAAGGAACAAGCAAACTGCATCCCGCTGAGGCACGTAACGCACCGCGCGGGTTCTTCGGTGTTTGTCTCGTTACACCAACCTGTTCTCGATCTCCCTCTCGTTCTCCGCCTTCCTGACCAGCGGCCGTGTCGTCTGCTTCACGTGGTGCCAGAGCAGACGGCCCAGGCGAACAGTGACGCGTGCTGTGTCGGTTCGTTGTCTGCTACGCTTGACGCTTAGCAGACAGCATATAGAGTGGCTGATTGGCTGTACCTCCGCTTGATGAGGTGCCCCGTGTCGGTCGAGAGCTTTCGTGCTTTTCCAAGTGTTAGAAACAACTTGATGACTCGTGAGAGTACCTCATGATGTGAAGAGATAAAAAGGTTGGGGGGGGGGGGGGGTAGTTGCTCTTTTACAACGACTACTAAAACAGCGTGGGTGTTACTGAAGAAGGACCACTAGGAGACTTGGACAAGCGTCCTTCCCTGTCTTCTCGTCATTCCTGTTAATTTACGCGCACGCTCTCCCGCTGTAATCGTATAAATCGTGAACTCGCCCAATGAGCCGGAGTGAAAAAGAAACAACAACAAAGGAGTATTTCGCGGAGGCGCCCGGAGTAACTCCACATAGCCGGAGCGAAAAACCGCGAAAGGTACTCCGATTGAGGAGGCCGCGCGAAACCTCCAGGCAGTTGAAGCTTTACTCCGGAGGTGCGAAATATATAGAAAACTCCCGACGGGAGCGGGGTGTCGCCAGAGAGCAAGCATTTTCCGGGAGTACGTTGTTCTTTTTTTTTTTTTTTTTTGCAGTGTAGAACGATCACATATTACAAGAGTTCGCATGACTTTCGGGATGCGCGTCGAGATGCGCTACCTCATGACTCTTAGTGCATGTCCGCGGAGTTTATTGACCGTTTCCACGGGTTCGAACGCTGGTGCTTTTGAAAGGGAGGGGGATGAGGAACGTCAAAAGCGATTTAACGTAATAAGTGTACGGGTGGCTAACGTACGCAGCAGAGGAACGAGAATTGGAAATATGTAAGAAAATTATGAGGGAGGTTATGAAAAGAACACTGCCGCCGCACGTTGGACGACTGAAAGTGCCTTAAAAGCGGTTAACTCTTTCACACGCAGATTCATGCGCACGCCTGTAACACCTTCGCATGCAGGCCCCGCCCTGCAGAAATTACGTCATCGTGTGGTAACAAAAGCCCGCACGTCAAACAAACCTGTAGTTCGCAGTAAGCGTTGGTCCGGTTGTACTTGCTGTCCGCGGTGCCCAGCTCTACGCATGCAATGCTCAGAATACAACCTGCTCATATGTGCTGTTCATGTGGACCACGCATTCGAAAATTTGGCACGACTTCAGTGCCGAGTGGTATGCTGGGCCGTTCCCAGTACCATATAGCAATGCGCCTGTCTGTCCTTGCGTCGTACATATTCGCTTTGATCGCCTCATAAGAGGCCTGGAGCGCACTCCTCTCGCATACCTCTATCGTTATATATGCATACTGATGGATACGGAGACAGATGTCGCCGAAGTGCACTTACCAGGGCTGTTTACGCAGCAAAGGTTACCTGGTGTACATATACGGTTCGAGTGGTTCCCGCACACCCCTTACACGTGCGAAAGACGGCTGGGAAGGAATGCTGCGCGCGTGCCCGATGGTGCGTGACTAATGTTGGCGGGCACGCTGGAGTCGTCGCAGAAAGTTCTTCGCACGCATGATGGAGCTTCCAGGACGACGACGTTGCAAAGATGGTTGCGTCGCCACCCCGCCTGGCGTGGCGACGGGACGCTGACGGTGAAAGTGCGATAGCTTTTTTTGTCTTTTTTGTTTATTTTCGTCGATCGTAAATTTGACACCGCTCGCCAGGTCTCTACGGACTGCTTCCATTTCCAAGTATACATGGTGCTAAGCGTGCGGATAAAGTACGTGTGGTGGCATGCAGGCAGGCACACTATACTAGTGCCCGTATGGCCGTCTTGGTGACGTCAGCGTGCACAACATGATCAAGCTTACATTTCTTAGCATATATTGTTTGACAGGGGCAGTTTTCTTTTCCCGTGGTTTATCCGCGTTGCTGATAGCTCTTTCGGGGCAAGACGTTCCTGTTGGGGATGTTGTCACGTTTGTTACCTGCGCGGCTTCTCAGCAGATCGTACGTAGCACTTCAAGATGGCGACCACGATTACGCCACTGGAAGCTATCCTTAGGATTTACTAGATTGCCTTTATTATACTATAATATGCGTCTTTCATTCAAGTTTCATTCAAACGATCTTTAGAAGGAGGAAACATGGCGCTATCTGTATTGTCTTCTGCAACTAGCTGTTGAGGGAGAACGGCCTAGCTTCAAATTTAATTGGGCTGCTGTCCGTCCCATCAATGATTCCTTCTCCAACCAGCCGTTGTGGTTCCTTGGCTAGGGATGCGTCGGTATAAGGCAGCAGCTTCGATTATACTAACCGCGTTCGGGTTGTGATCGAATGCCGAAGACGTTCGCCTAAGCTGGCTCCTGGATTCCTTCCTGTTATGTACATAGCCGGAGGTATATACAGTCAAAGTAAATCCGAATCTTTCCGCACCTGCACTCTTTAGAAACCAGTAATGGCGAAGAACCTTGGCTAAGAACTAAGACGAACTTTGGGCGAAAAAGAAAGAGATCTGCATCTTTGTTTTCACGTTATTGCTGTATTTACCTTTCTGTGCTCTTGCTGTCTGTTCGCATATAGCCACTAATGGTCACTACTGCAGCTGTCTATAATTACACAATAGCCATTTCTCTCTTTCTCACCTTGTTACGTTTCAACCTCTCCCTCCTCAGTCGCAGTGTGCAATACCATACACGGCATTTTACCTGCTTGTTACCCTCTCTGCCTTTCGAGTGCCGCACTTCTTTCAGCGACGCCACTGATGCCTATGGGTGGTCTTCCCAAGTTGCGACAAGACGTCTATATAGTGTAACCCTTCGAGAACGCACCGCGCTGAGCTATGTTGCCGCTTATGCCGTGGGACGTCGCTGCATTCCATGCTACAGAGCGTACGAGGCAAGCAAGGCCCGCATGTTTAATATGCGTGCGGGGCGACAGGGATTTCCCCCTTCCTCCCGCTATACTTTCCGAATCGGTGGCCCGTAACACTGGCTGCCGCAATTTGTGCGCCACGCCCTCATTTCTGGAAAGATTGTGCCTCCTTACGCGCTCGCCTCAGTGCGGTTCTTAAAGCCTCTTATACGCAGCAAGGGGCACGTGCCTGCTGCACTCTGTTTCCAGACAGTTCCGTGCGGCAGGGCCAAGACTGGGCCGCCATTCAGCGCCGATTCTTGCGAAGCGGGACACACAGCTTCGTTGTGTGAACCGGGGTGTCAGTGCCCTGGCCCCGCGTGGTTTGGACACGTAGGCGCAATGTGATGGTCGTGCGGTGGCCCGGGACTCGTAAAGGGTCCAAACTCAACTGCCCAATAAAATTTTTCCTCCTTGCGAAGCGGGATGCGTAGCGCAGTGTTCGCAGATGCTCCCGTGGCGAACTGCTTCACGCCAGAAGTAAAGAGAAGACGACGACGACTCGCGGAACTCGTGATGGCCGCGTCTGGTACCTACACAGGGCTAGCGGAACGCTCTTAAAGAATATAATTTGTGGGCCTCTGGTACTGCAGTGAGGTTCAGACAACGCTAGCAGACGACAGAGCGCGCGGAAGGACACAAGATGTGTTCGCATCTCCCGGTTGGTTGAAGGTGCCTGTAGCTTCCGCAGTGCCGCACGGAACTGCTGGAACGAGGCATACATGAGGGGGGCGGTGTTCCGTACTCGATCGGCAATGCCCCCTTCTTGGGGGCCAGGGAGATGTTAGAGGGGAGCGCGGCCCAGGGAAATATGCCTACCGGCCACACCCAAAGGCGACGATGATCTTGTGCGGTATGTGTATATATCGTACTATATGGGGGGCGGCGCATTATAAAACTCATGGGGAGCATACCATCCATGGAAGTGACGCGCGAGTCAATGGCATGAGTTGGCAGAGAGATAGATGTACCACAAGGCAAAGCGAAACAGTGTCCATATACTTTGGATTGCTCATTCACCCTCGCATTGCGAGTTGATACACATACACCTGGTGGTTAGCTTAATTGGTAGAGGGACCACCCCGGGCACTCGTTGGTCCCGGGTTCGATGCCAGGAGCAGACAGAGTTTTCTTCATCAGCGAAGCGTTCCTTTCTGAAAAATCGGCATGGATTTCCTTGTAGTTTTGTCCTATACAAATTAGTGGATACCGGTTTTTCTCCTTCATAGCATATAGACTGATGGAGGGAAAATACACATTTATAATTCGTCCGAAATGTGTCCACCTTGACCACGGTATGTGGTCCTGAGCCCCGATGAAGCGTATTGTGTCCTCCGTCAGGAATTTACGTTGGCGACCATCACCAGGGGCTTCAGGAGCTGTGGCTCGTAACCTTGGTAACTAATCCTTGCAGCTGCAAGAGCTTCGCCCCTCCCCCCTCCCCACACACACACTCCTAGATAGGCGACGCAGGGGCACTGAATTTCACCGCATAATCAACGTTGAGAAATGTGCCACAACAAAATGGAAGCTGTCAGATATAGTGCGCAGGTTCAACGTTCTACGACTTCTCGCTTTTAGATTAAAAAAAATAGTTCTTTATGCGAAAGTCCGAAAGAAGGAAGTCTTTAGACGTTCTGGCTAAGAAATTCTTTATACAGAAGTAAGGACTAAGTCTTTAGACGGTGTATGAACAAGTGTTACTAGAATGTCAATGTTTGCAGACTGTCAGTAAGGTTAGTAGAAAGTTGATAGGTGCTCTACTCAATGTTAATAGACATTTCTGTAAGGCATACGCTGCTGTAGAAGGGGTTCTCCGGGTTTATTTTGATCGCTTAACATCATTAAGCGCGTAAAATCTCAATGCACGTGCGAATTATTTTTTGCTTTCCGTTTCTCGATCCCGTGGGGGGAGCCAAAATGCAGCCGGAAATAGGGTGCCTCAATGCCAGCGCCGCCGGAGAAGGCGGGCCATGGAGGAGCCCTAGCCGTAAATCGTACCCAGGACCTATAGTGATAGGCGGCGCAATGCCATAACTATGTGGCTGAGTATCCATGCTTCGTCTTTGAACAGCTGAGGTGTTTAAGGTCGAGGTTGATCCGCAGGGAGCATTCAAAGGTGACAGGAGAGCTGTCATGCAGAATGGAAAAGTGGACGCGCTGTTGCCCCTTGACCCTCTCACTACGCCCACTGCTACGTACATGATAGCGATAATGCGAATGACAATATCGGGATAAGGAACTAAACAAGTACGTAAATAAATAAATAAATAAATAAATAAATAAATAAATAAATAAATAAATAAATAAATATGATTCTCGGGTCGCGCAGGGGGGAAAAGCGCACCCATGTCTGCCCTCAGGCCCACTGCTACATAATAGCGACAGTTCTAATGATAGTGCATACATTATAGCGATGGTGAATTTGACACCCGTTGACTCGAGCTCTGCTGTTTACTCAGATTTCACACGTGCGGTACTGGCTTTAGTTTCTTTTTTTTTTTTTCATTGGCTTGCTGTACTTTTTTTGGTTATGACATCAGCATAAAGTGGTGAGTTTAGTATAACTAAACTACCAGCTTCTGAACGGTTCCTCCACGTTATATGTATATATGGCCGTGTAGTCATGGTAAGTATCTATTTTTGCAGCTCCGGAAGCGCTCCTATTTCGAATGCAGTGCTGGGTACGCTTCCTTAGGAATTCAAATTTCGCTTTGTACTTTCCTTGTTTAGAGAAGCATAGGTAAGGGGAGGAGGAGGAGGGCGGGTCAGCTGACCGGAGGTTGGGTGTATACGGGGGACCACCAAACAGGGCGAAAAAAAATTAAAATATAGGAAAGAAGAGTACGCGGCGCTGCTGCCATCGCATATGCAGTGCACGCATGCATCAGCGATTCACCAAAAGCACACCGGTAAACATTCAGGGAGAGTGCCGGCGCAGGGGGCGACCACCTCGTGGGCGTTGTTCGGAATCCGCGTAAAATCTGCCGCGCGCTTGCTTTGCTCGCTCGCCTCTGCCCCCCCCCCCCCTCCTCCTACCCCACCACCATGCTGGCCCCCTCACACCCCTGCACCCCCTCTTTTTACTCTACGTAGAGCCGGCGACTCAGTGGCGCCGCCGTGGCGTGGGTGGGGCTGCCGGCATACCACCGCAGCGACGCCATCTTGTTTCTTTCTTTCTTTTCAGATACCTTCTTCAACAAGGAGCCAGGTCCTTCGCATGCGGTTGTTGATCTGGTTCCTCTTTCGTTGCTCGCACCTTTCGGAACCTGGCTTTACTTTATTCCGTTTATCCTACATTAGCGTCGCTTTCTTCCCCACGACTACCACTCTATGTATTCCTTCGTCTCTCCTTTCTTGATGATCATTACACTTTCTTCGTTTCTCTCTACTCGTACATGTTGGCCGCTGTCGGAGCGTTTTCTGCCTTCGGTCCGGTCTCTCACTCTCTCTAGAAGTGTGTGTACGTTTTTACATACGTCGGCGCATGGTCGTGTCCTCTCTGACCCAGAGCGCAGCGGTGCCCACCTTTTGTACCGAGTCCTTGCCGGGTCGTGTTTGCCGTGAAGGGCTGTTTTTCACCAGGTCGGCCATGCAGTCCGTACCGTGTGCTGGCGGCACCGCGCGACCGCTGCTTACACGTAAGCGAAATAGAGAGATAATAGAGAGTTTGCCGACGAGCGCCGCCTGTGGTGGTGCATGCGTTACTGGTGGGGGGTGGGGGTCGACGCCGTCGTCTGCTCCGCTGAGTATCGCATCCGGATCTGCAGCAGACGACGGGGGTTTGCACTCGCACCTTTCTAGCCGCTCCCTTGCCTCCGAGGGTGTTTATAGCGAGGGATCTTCCGAGTGCGATATACTCGCGGGGCAGGGTATGTTCCCGGATGTGAGCCAAGCCCGAAATTGTATGTACACCTGTTGTATAGGTGTGGGTGTGTGGGCACTCCATAAACACCGTGGCCCACCTTTTCTCGAAGGTGTTGTTCTCCGCATGCATTGTGGTTGCGCGTGTGATTCCAGGCCGCCACATTCCTTGGAAAACGAACTGAAAGAACGCTCACTCTTATATACTGTAAAGGACTTGTGAAGCCGGGTTTATGCTGGAACGCCCCGTTATACGCACCACGTTTCTTTTTCTAGAAGCATCTCCTTAATTTGCGAGAATTCGTAAAAATTCAATACATCTGCTGCTTCATCCTTCCTCCAACCCCCTGACATTTAGACACACCACCAAGGGTTTCCGAGAGGCTTGCCTACCTAAGAGCGGTGCGAAGGAAGAACTTTTATTTATTTATTTATTTATTTATCTATTTATTTATTTATTTATTTATTTATTTATTGTTATTTATGTATTTATTTATTTAAAAGACTCTTAACTCCTAATGGCATTACAGTTTACACCTATGTGATATAAGGCGCCTTGGAAAGATGATCGTGCAGGCTTTCCGGCGACCATTCAGATGCTGTCTTGAGTAGGAAAGAATGGCGTTGAGAACCACAAGCATGACTCACATATTCTTTAGCGATTATTTCTTGCCGCCTAACTCTTATCACCCCGGATCCGGGTAAAGATCTAAAAAAATAGCAAACGAGGGTTTATTAGGGAGGAATACGAAATGAACGCAGCGTATAGTCTCCACCGGATGCGTTGTGCGCGCGACATGCGTATTATGATTTCGTCACATGAGCTTTTTCTGTCTCGTTCTTTCTTTTTATTTTTGTCCTGCTCGTTCCAATCGCGACGTTGTCATCACGGCGTCGACGAAATTGGCTGCTTCGTCAGGCGCACCACCTCCTTGACTCAGCGCGGTGGCGAAAGGTTACGCTCGAGGTTCTGAGTCAGGACAAGGAAAAGAAAGAGGAAAAAAAGATGGAAGAGTTTCATGTCTACTCCTATACGACTCTCCATTACCTGTTTCTTCGTCCGGAAGCCTCTATTTAACGCACCCACGACAAAAAAAGAAAAATAGTTGGTGACAAACACGGCGCGCCTATACATGAAAGGAAAAGCCTATACGACGCATGGTGACGCATACGATATGAACAGCCGACGCTCATGTAGGGCAGGGTGGTGTTGGGTGGTGATGATGGTCGTCGTGATGGTCACCGTGATCACGTGCGGTGATCACCGTGGTGATGATGGTCGTCGTGATGGTCACCGTGATCACGTGCGGTGATCACTGTGGTGATGATGGTCGTCGTGATGGTCACCGTGATCACGTGCGGTGATCACCGCACGTGATCAAACCAAGTCCTCCAAAACTGCCGATCGTAGTCGTCGAGTACATGTCCAGCTTCGCTGGACACCCGTTTTTCTCATGGCCCGGACGACCGAGCCAAGTCTTTTTCAACACAAAAGAGAGGAATTCGACACTCCGAGAATAGAAAAAATAAATAAAAACGAGGCATAAAAATAAAGTGGGAAACCTCGCGCTCCAGTTCGCCGCACCCCCACTTTGGTTTGAGCCGTGAAAAGGACGCCCGGACCGCAACCGGCCCCCAGGGCCACGACATTGTCACGAGCGGTCGGCGGTTGTGTCGTCCCGAGTTTTTCGAGGAGAGTACCATTTAAAAAACGCCGACAGGTATAACATAACAAAATAAAGCCACGCACCGTCTTTAGAAGAGGTTAGAAGAGGCTGTTCTTTTCGTTTCGTTCCCTGTTTCTCCTTTTGTCGCTGTCGCGAATTCCTGTGCTTCCCTTTTAATTTGGTGCCGCGGTTCGCCTCTGTCCCCTTCTCTAAGTACTGCCGTGGTAGCAATTGCCCCTATAGCGGTCGCATTTCGATGGAGCGAACGAAACGCAGAGTATCCATTTTATTTATTTATTTATCTATTTATGTATTTATACATACATACATACATACATACATACATACATACATACATACATACATACATACATACATACATACTCCAGCGCAAAATGCGCTGTGGCAGGAGTGGGAATATAGACATATGCGGAATTATAACAAACAGCAATGAAAATTGCGCACACAGGTTGAGTATAAGCTGGTTTTAAAACTAGCCGAACTTACTTCGGGTAAAAAAAAGGATAAAAAATGAAAAAGGCTGCGCTGTTACAGCTTCAGGATAAAACGGTGTAGAAGAGACCACTTAAATGGGTTTTCGTTATCAGCTGATGGTTTCTTATCGCTGTTATGGGCCGCTTGAGTCTCCGATATTTGCCACCTCCTTTAGCATCGTCCTCTGGCATTGGCCTCGTTGAACTTGCGTGCCTTCGGATATACCCTTTGACACAATAAAAAAAGTCTTTGACCGATGAAAAATTTAACAACGCACTAGCAGACGTCATCACCGTGGATGAAGTCACAACGATCCGACGCGTGCATTTTAAGGCAATAAAACCAAGTGTAGTTGCTGCTATCTAGGTACAAGGATCTTTGTTTATTCCGCCGAGGACGGTAAGGGGGAGGCTAGTAGACGGGTAATTTAAAAGTACAACTCCGAATTGGTGCCTCCTTTTTACGGTCAACTTTTAAAGCCGGAAGGCATACACTCGCTTAGGAATGTGCCGTTAAACACACAAACATTTGCTCAATCAAAAAGCTGCGAGCACGCAGGCATTACATCCTCCTCGCACTTTGTAGTCGACCCTCCTCACCCTCAGTACCTGGCAAAGTGCCCAACGCTGGGCGTACCTCCGAAATGAAGACGATAAAAAAATGCAATATCCTCGCCATTTCGCGGCTCTCGGGTCACTTGCCCTCGCCACGGGATTCCTAGACTCTTACTTTATTTTTATTTCAATTTTTTAATGTTCTTAACGGAGCACTGCCGTCTTACATTGCCGAAGGGCGGCGTGCCTTCGTTCCCTTGGGCCACGGTTCCTTATCCGCGCTTAACGTATAAGACACACTGCCGGCTGTCCACGCGGGCGGCCTCTCAAAAGTCGAGCCCATGGAGACGACTTGTGCACGGTCGTAAATTCTGGCTTTTCGGAGAGTCAGACGGAGCGGCGCGGCTCGTCTTCGTTTTCTTTTTCCTCCATTCTTTCCCTAGGTAGAGAGACGAAAACTCCCTTTCCCTTCCCTAGGCCCGTTTTCGACTCTCGCGCCCCCTCTCCCCAGATCGTTCCTGGCCCCACATACTTGAGATGCTAAGTTAACTGCTCGAGCACACATGCGCCCCCTCGGTTCTAGCGGCGAATGAGCGCAACAGCCGGTCGCTTTGGGCTCAGCCGACGCGGCCCCGACACAGAAGGTTCGCTGGGTCGGAGTCATTGCATTTTTGTTTATTTATTTGTTTGTTTGTTTTACTCTAGCCAGTCGATTTCGATCGCATCGTTGGAAAGGCCGAAGGACAGCTACATGATGACCTATCCGGTGACGTATGCAGAAGCAGCTACTAGATTCAGTGATGTCAGTACGGGTCGTCAGCGCGAGACTTCTAAAGGCGTATGCGTGGTCAAAGGCGGGCCCTGTGTGTACGTCATGGAAGAAGCCTCCTTTTAAGCCTCGAAAGACACTGGAAAACCCTGCGGTGCAGCGGACAGGGAAAACGCATGCCCCTTTTCTTCGCGATCAAGTGATAAGGCTTTAACAACGTATTCCATTCCTGATTTGGCGCTTGTATAACAGGAAACATGAAGCCCAAAAGGAAATAAAAGGCGACTGGATGGACCCCTCTACTTTTGCGCTGAACGTCTACTAGGTTCACAATTAGATTAGCCAAGGTTCACAATTGGAGTAGCCTAAAGTCCCTAGATCGCTTTTCCAGAAGGAAAAATCTAAGGACTTCAGAGTAGCTAATAGACCGAAGGGGGGGGGGGGAGGAGGGAGGGAGGGAGTGACTTGTCCCTAATTGCTTTTCCATAAGGAAACATCTAAGA